>OX637591.1:9944903-10544903 GCA_951800085.1 Comarum palustre | reverse complement strand
GTCTCTGTAATGTTGCAGAGCCAAAGCGTATTGAAAGCGACTGACATTCATGGTATCAAATTGTTGTAGTTGTTATCAAAATCCCTATTTCTTGCTCAAAAGGGGTATCTTTCCTCTGTGTGTATATTTATATTCTGGTAGTTAAAATCTTAATGAATTTCTCCGACCTTTTTGTGGACAGGGACGCAGGTGGAGTTTGGTCCCACTACACCCTTGCCAGACAAAAAGTTGTTGGTGTTCATCCTTGATAGGCTTCAAAAGTAAGTCCTCAGTTGCAAAGTTTGCATCTTTTCTCCCATTTGACTAGTTTTTGAAATGGGTCTTCATTGGTTTGCTTCCCTACTTTTCCTGTGCAGGAAGGACACTCGGGGAGTGTTTTCAGAGCCTGTGGATCCTGAAGAGGTACCTGTTCTGTTTATATGACTTTGATGATTGTTGTTGCTTGTCTTTTTTGAGTACCCGTTTGCTGATTTTGATGTAAACGTGTTGTTGTTGGTTCAGCTGCCTGATTATCATGAGATCATAGAGAACCCGATGGATTTTGGAACTGTGAGGGAGAAACTTGATCAGGGGGGCTATACCAACTTGGAACAGTTTGAGGTTCGTATTACAATCTCTTGTCTTGCTTACTGTTGGACAGTGGTGTTTATGGAATGAGTACTGCTGAGCTGTGGGTTTTGAATGATAGATAACTGCAACAAAGTTTGTTAGCTGGGGAGGGTGGCTCTTTATAGTAATGCGAAGGAACTTAATATGTCCGGGTAAATAGGAAACAATCAACTTTCTGATTCAAGATTGAAGATACAAATAATGAAGTAGTAGGATTAGGAACTTGACGACAACTTATTTATTGGCTTTATTTTCATTATTTGACACATGAATTGTGATATTATGTTGATTGTGCTAAAATTTAAGAGATTCTATAATCTTGGTGTGTGTTACTAAGCTACATATCTCCACTTCTGGTTATATTTAGAGCTATGATAGATGTTCGTGTGAATGGGATATAAAACCTGTGTTATAATTTTTGCAGAAAGATGTGTTCTTGTTATCTTCAAATGCAATGCAGTATAATGCACCAGACACTATCTATTTCCGACAGGTTTGACCTTGATCAATTGACAGTTCTTACCATTTAGGAATTTGGTACTTTACGATTCACATAATTACTATTTCATTAGGCACGGGCTATCCAAGAACTTGCGAAAAAGGACTTTGAAAATTTGAGGCAAGACAACAACACTGGGGATGGTGGTGGTGAGGTCAAACCAAAAGTTGCCAGGAGAGGCAGGCCACCTGGCAGCAAGACCATGAAAAAGTCAATTGACATGGCCCCAGTTGAACGTCTTGGTTCACGATATTTCTCAGAAACGACTCTTGCCCCTGGTGGAGAGAATTTGAGCATGTCTAACAGTTACAATCTGAGAAAAGCGCCTGCATCATTCAAGTTTAGGTCTGCTGAGGCATTGAACAGAGCTCCACATGGATCTCTTGGTGGTGATACTTCTGCTAACTGGTTGTCCGAATTGGAGAATGAATTTCCGGGTACGGGATTTAAAGTAGCTTTGTTTTATTTTGATTATCTAGGTTATTTAGATAAGCATGAAGCCTGATCTTTTGTTTTTTTTCGTGTTGCAGCTTCAGTGTTGAGGAGTGTTCTAAGGTATGGAAAGAAACAGTTTCCAGTAGATGAGAACAGACGTGAAAGCTATAGGCAATCTCTGGCTCCAGAATATGAACCATCTGTTCTTTCTGGTCTAGAAGGAGAGTGGAACCAACTTATGGCGGTATGTAATTTTGAGAGTTTTCTTGTTTGCGCTCTTATTGTGGAAATTGGACTGCTGATGTGCTGGATGATGGTATAAGGTTGCTATGGGAATGAAAATAAGATAATGGCCTTTAGTAAAATTTTGGTCTTTGCGTGGATCTAATTTTGCATCTCAATAATTGGTTCAAGTGGCAAACATTCTATGGCTGGGAGTGACTTGGATATTCTTTTTTATTGGATTTATAACATGATTTCTTGTTATTGTACCATCCTTTTATATAAACCAGGTAAGTGTTGCTGCGGAGGAGCATGGTTATGCTAGAAGTCTAGCTCGATTTGCTGCAAATCTTGGACCTGTTGCTTGGAAGATTGCTTCTAAGCGGATAGGAAGTGTTCTGCCTTCAGGAGTTGAGTTTGGCCCTGGATGGGTAGGAGAAAATGACTCATCAAGGTTGCAGCAATTTTCATTCCGTGAGGGAGAGGATAAGGTTCAGGGCAGCCCAGCATCTGATGACCATAAAGACAGACTTAGATGTCAAAGTGCATCAGGCTTAAATTCTGTTGAAGATAGATATTCACTGCAAAACGGTGTTAACATGGAGAACTGTAGAGATTTCAATTCCCAAACTGGGTTGGCGTCACTTAACAGTGGAGTTAGTGGGATACGACCAGTGCCTTCTTTCCAGAATTCGATGATTCACTCTGGTAATCTTTTATTTGAATAGTAGGTTATTGTCTAGTGTTTTACCTCAACCTGAGAATGTTAACAAGCCTGCCACATGGACAGGGATGTCTAGTTTGAGCAACACTTCAGTGGCTTCTCATCATCAAATGGTCGGCATGTTTTCAGAGAGGAATATGAACACACAGTCGATGAACAATGAACAGGTTTATTATTCATTACCCCCAGACCTGAATGTTGAATTTGGTGCACCAGGCTCACCTGGTTCTCTAATTCAAATTGGCATGCCACAGCAGCCAGATTTAGCTTTGCAACTCTGATTATATGGTATTTTCCCCCTCTTTATAAATTAAAATTATAGCGAAGGTGGACTCCTAATGCCGCAGAATCATTACAAATTTACAGTAGCCAAGAAAGTTTTGTACAGTTGGTGATTTTTTGTTGTTGTTTAGACGTTGAAATGTATTGTTTCAACAATAATCCATTCCATTGTGGGTATACCGTCAAAATTATTCAATCAATTGAATGAATGCAATGAATAGTTGGGGTTGATGAGTTTGGCTTTTCATATTCAGTACTGATCGATTAGGTGGGATCGGGAAGGATGCTTAGATACAAAGATCAGTATGTTCAACCAACATTGCCAGATCAGATGTATGTTGCTAAGTGAGCACTTAATCATCTTTTTTTGGGGTCCTGATGACTTGTTATTCAGATCCCTTATACTGCAGAGCAAGTCATCAAATTCGTAGAAGCTACATTGAGAATATCAATGCGTTAATTACGAAGGATTCAGGAAAAGACTTTCTTCTTTTGTATAATTTTTATAGAATGAAGTCTTCCTTTTTTATAATTGGAAAGCATCAGCATGGTTTTAGTTGAAATAATTGGAAGGATAGTTTTGTCTAACATTAATAATTGTACTTTGATCTATAAATGAACCGGATCTTATCCATACTCGTTCTGGAACCGTGGTTTTTAAACGGGTTTGGATCGAAAATTTGACCTGTTAATCCGTTAAGGACCTGGATCTGTTAACCAGTTTACTAAATGGATCAGATCTAGATCTTGGTTGATCAGATCTGTTAAGGACCCGGATCCGTTTAAAAATAATTTAATAATATTTTTTTATAAATATAATATTATTAATAAATATTAAATAATATGATAATTATCTAAATAATCTAAACATTCATATCTAAATTTTCTCTAAAGTATGATTTAATGAAGTTGAAGGTTGTTAATGTCTATGTATCTATATGCTAAAAAATATTAAAGATCAAGTATTTTAATTATATTAGTGTACTGTTAACGAGTATTTTAGGCAGGTAATTCAACTTTTAATGTAAACATTTATTTTCTTATAAAATTTCATCAATGTTTTTTTATAAAACTATGAAATTATTATTAAAATTTAAAATATTTATTGTTATAAACGGATCGGATTAACGAGTCGGGTATCTGTTAACCCGTCAGATCTGGATTTGGATCGAACTATTAAAGATCCGGTAGGTAACGGGTCGGATCCGGACCTAAAGTTTCATTTTACAGAATTATACAAAATTATACTTGTACTCATGAGAGTACAAGTAGACCTGTAAATGGATCGGATCCGGACCAGACCGATCCGTTTAGTAAACGGATTAATAGATCCGGGTCCTTAACGGATTAATAGGTCAAATTTTTAGTCTAAAGCCGTTTAAAAACCACAGATCCGGAGCAAGTCTGAATAAGATCCGGTTCATTTACCGGTCTACTTTTATCATTCCTGTCTTCCTTGGCCATAATTCTCAGTCTCAGCCCACAATCAAATAGCCATTTTCAGCTCAATCAGTCAACATTTCATGGGACCAACTCTGAATTTATGGGATTGGAAAGAGGGAATTCCATTTACTGTTGACATTACTTCATGATTCTGGCATTGACGATGGATTTGCCTCTGAATATATGGTTTTGCAGCGTCACGCTTTGAGATTATGACTGAGATTTGGCGAGGTCGAAAAGTTGATTACATGAGTTGATCCACCAGGCTAGCATGTCGGGAACTAGTAATCGCAGCTCTACACATAAATATATACAGTGTTCTTTGGGCACATGATGGAAAACCAAATTCCCAAGCATGTGTGTTTCTTTTTGTTTCGTATAGTTGGTTTTCATCAGCTTCTACCGAATTTGGTGTTGAGTGCCATACTCTAAGCTCATGGGGATTCAATTCAAGTCTAGATTCTGATAAGATTCTCTTAGCAAAATGAGGGAAGAAGGTAGAAAGCATTCTTGAATGTGATATGGAATTATGGATTTGGGGTAAAAGGAATGAACATGACTTGCGAAAATAATTACTGCCATGATTTTTCCAATGTCTAGATCGAAGGTTAGATTAACTGTCTAGAAATGTTTATGAAGGAATTAATCCCACAGTATTATACGGTGTGTAGCAGCTGAAAGAAACTACGCAAGATCCTAATACTACAAGGAAGCCTTCATGAATGAGCAGGGCGGTCAGTGTGTTTGAAGGCTATATGCAAAAAAAATCGGGGCCCTTAATAAATGTTTGACAAAATAAAAATCAATTTCGGCATGGTTCGATTTCTCTTGACTTTTTCTGGGGTTAATTTTTCACTAGTATAAATTTTAGGTATTAATTTCGGCATTACAACTTTGTATTCTTGTGTAAACAGAGTATACAGGAATATGTGCAAATACCGTATTTCTTATTTAATGTCCCACGAAACAAGAGAATTGACGTGAGAATAAATATGTTACAGATCTTAGTATCATATTTTTTTAATAATATCGTGTTGAAAATGATTCGACCACATTATTTTTGTTTGTTTTTTTCTTTCAGTTTTCTTGTTGATGAAAGAGAAACAATCACTAGTAGCGTTCAAGTCTCATGCGATGAAATGATTTCGTTGCATAAGAGACAATTTTTGTAGCATAAGACCTTAAGCGACAAAAAATTCACCGCATAAGCTTCGTCGCATTAGGTTTATGCGATGAAAACTTAAATTTTCGTCGCATAAGTACCGTTAAGCGACGAAATATTTTTCGTAGCATAAGTCGATACGACTAAAACAAAGTCGTCACATAAAGTTATGCGACGAAAATTTTCGTTGCATCGACTTATGCAACGAAAAATATTTCGTCGCTTTAGAGTTTTTAATAAATAAAAAAATTAATTTAATTTTTATTTTTATTTTGTTGTAATTTAAATTAAAAAAAAAATTAAGGTTTTTTTTGTTTTTTTTGTCTTGCCGGATTGCTCTCACCGGAGGAGGTGGTGATGGTGGTGGAGGAAGAAGAAGATTGAAGAGATGGCATGGGGTGAAGAAGAGGAAGGAAAAAGGAAGAAGTGGTGAGGTAATGGTCAAGAAGAAACAAAAAAAGAATAAGTCGTCGTGGTGGTGGTGAAAGGAAGAATTCTTTACATAAATGCTGATAAGGTGGATAAGGAGTCCACAATCCCACAAAGAACCTGATGCTATATACTCACTGCCTAGAAACGAGGTTCAACAAACTCTACAGATGTGGGATAAAAATAGAAAACTATGAACTAGGAATCACTCCCACGCTTATCACCTAACTACACTTACAAAAAAACACAACGGTGGGGGAAGCCAATTAGGTCTCCTTTGTATTAATTTGCAAGTATTCGCTCTCCCATGCACTACAAGCCATCATAGGATTTTGATCTTTGGCGGAATCTTGTTTGGGTCAAAATATTATCTTTCGGCGAATGCTTAAGAAGAAAGCCTAGTGGACCGATTCTTGCAGCCTACGTTATTTTTAATGTGTTTCCTTTCGACTGGAAGTCATGATTGGCAAGGATTTGTGGTTTCTTAAGGAACCCTTCGAAGATCCAAGAAGATTTGATATGCCTTGATTCGCAAGAAAGAACAAACCCTAGTGTTCACTATATAAAGGGGTCAAGTTACATCAACAAAGACATCTCAACGATTCAATACAACTTTTGCACACTGCAAAACAAGCCTCTTCGGACCACATCTACCGGAAAGATTCATATAGTCTTTTTGTCCACCAAAGCCCTATTTGTAGGCATTTTCCACTGCTACTCACCAAAGCCCGACCCGTCAACATTATCCGCTGCTACTTCACCAAAGTCTCATCCGTGAGCACTACCCTCTTCTACCTTACCAAGCCTCATCCGTGAGAGAACAGTCTATCACCACTTCTAAAGCCCTATCCGTAGGCGGATACCCATAAAATCATTGTTGGAGTGAGAACTCTAGTAAATATCCACAGTTTGTCAGAGATCCTTTGGCGAACGCACTACACTCCTGATTTTTAGCTCTGCTCAACCACACCGGTTTGAGTAGGAACCTCCACTTCGACAGAGGAGGAGAAAAATCCTAGTTGCTCTTCAGCTAGGTCTAAGAAGAACCTAAGTGCCGGCCTGACCAACGCCCGTACGACAATCGTTTGAAAAGAAGACAAAAGACGAACAAGCATCGAAGATCAAGGTTGTACCTGACCCATAGGTACTGGCACGCCCTCAAGCTTGGTTGTTCGAGAAAATCCATTTTCGCACCGAACATTTGGCACGCCCAGTGGGACATACGTGCTAGAAATCACAGGTGTCAACGAATACTCGAAGTTATACCTGGCTTGCAATAAACCACAACATTCGCGGGTTAATCTACAAACTCAGCAAACTGTAGAGGTTTATCAGTTGATGAAACGATCTTACGTTTCGGTTTGTTACCAGAAACATCAACACAATCCATTTGTGAGAAAGACATCATGGACGACGAATCAAAGCGTTTACTAGCTGATTTGGCTGCCAAAATAGCAGTGCTCGCTAAAAAAATGGAGCGAGTAGAAACGACCATACAACAGTTTGAGCGAACTCAGATGCAGTATGGTCAGGAAATCAAGGCGACAAGCCAAAATGTTGAGAAGCTGCAGAATTCTGCCACCCAGGACAGTGCTGAAACTGATGATAAGATCGACGGGCAGTTTGAACGCCTTCGAGAGGTAGAGAAAAGGCTTGGGAATAGAAAGGAGCCGTGAGACTCAGTGAATTGCAAGGGCGAAAGGAAAGCTTGACGAAGAGTTAGATTCGCAGAGTTTTGAAGAGGTGACTAGCCCATCGTTATCTGCCAAAACTATGACTATTAAGGCTACTGGACCATTCACATTGGTTCGGACAGATACAAGAGAGACAGTAGCCGGGACGCCTGCCAAACAGGAGGCGAATGTGAGGCATCAAAGGAACCAAGATCTACCCAGCGGTCTTGAACCAAGGATAGAAGTCCTTAATGGGGTGGAAAATGGCTAGGGATGCACACCAGAGTAGGTGATGCAGATGATTCAAGAGATCGTCTGGATGATGCAGGGACAACCACCTGTGAATCTGAACTATTCAAATCCGTATCAAGACGAAGTAACATATATGTCATGGCCTGAGCACTATAGGCAGCTTCGATTTACAACTTTTTCTAGAGAAGGATTAGAAGATGCTGCCACCCATATTTCTCGCTTTCAAAGCGAATGTGGTCCTTATCGGACCAATGCAGGGTCCGCATTAACTTGGTATGCTAGGTTGGCCAGTCCCTAATTGGCCCGTAGGCCAGTCCCTAATTGGCCAACCATAGAGGCTATATTCAAAACGACTTTTGGCACAGTAGAGCCCAAAGTTGACTTATCTTCGCTCACCTCCATGTATCAACAGCTGATAGAGCCCCCTGTGGAGTACTTGAAGAGATTCAAAATCCAGCAGACCAAGTGTAAGACTCTGATTTCAAAACAGGATGCCATTCACATAGCTATCAAAGGATTAGAACGTCGTCAGAGGGCTAAATATCATGACGTTCACTTTGCAAGCATGGCAGACCTAATGAGCAAGGTCGCCAGCTACCAGAACTTCTTAGATGAGCTGGATGGAGGTCCTGGGGCATCACAAGGTTCACCAACATCTTACATTCCAGGGACCCTAAAACCCAGATATGGTCCCAACAGGGGTATAATGGTGTCAACAATGTACTCACACTTGGATCCTTTTTATAGTCCACAACATCACTTTGTAGAGCCATAGGGATATGTTGAACAAGACGACGAAGAGGACGTAGCAGCAGTGGAGTTAGCTGGGAGACAAGTGGTCAAGTCTAGGGCACTGCGCATGGAGAAGAACCTAGTCAAGATAACAACTGGAGCAGTCGCCAAGCCAGAGTATGAATCTTACACCTATAATGCCCATAAGGCATCAGAGATCCTTGACGAGCTGTTCCCTCAAGGAAAAGTTTGACATGACTTCGGAGTATGTCCCAAGCCAGAGCAAATCAGGGGAAATAAGTATTGCAAGTACCACAATCTGTGGAATCATAATACCTCTGAGTGTATCAGGTTGAAAGATCAGCTCCAGACATGGATCAACACTGGTAAATTAGATGTTGACGGCGAAAAGACAGCCGCTTGGGTTGATGTGGATCCATTCTCCACAGTCGCCATGATATACATCAAACCTGTAATCACTTTTACTCAGAAGAAGAATGTCAAGCCTCATTTTTCAGATTACACGTATGATGCTAATCAGGCTCATGTTATTCTGGACACATTGATTGCAGAAGAGATAATGGAGATTCCTTGAGGATCAGTTCTAGCTGAAGAGGTTATTGCAGGTAAAATATATTGTAAATTCCATAATGTTTGGACTCATCACACTGCAACCTGTGTACAGCTTAAAGACCAGATCCAACAATGGCTGAATGAGGGATACCTGAAGTTTGAAGAAAAGCCAGAAACAGAGGTGTCCATGGTGGAGGTTGCTTTCAACCAAAAAGGAGCAAGGAAGGTGACACTGGATCCGCGTGAAGAAAAGCAATCAGACCAGCCGGTGATCATCGAGAAAGTCCAACCAACAGTAGAGGGTTCGACAGTAGTACTATGCTCTGGGTGCAAAGTGGAATGTGGACTGAAGATGAGCTATGAAGAGTTCGCAAGGACTGTTAAGTCATCAGAGGCTGTTACCTTGCAGTCGCCACCAGACCATTATGCACCCTCTAGTCCGTGAGGCATAAAGACGTTAGGGCAGGTGAACTAGACCCTTAGGGGATCTGAGGCAGTTCAGTAGTTCCAAGCTTCTACAAGCGCTAGTCATGGAGTTGTGACTCAGCAAAGAACTCAACCAGATGTTTTGACAAAGCCATACATACCACCTGTTTCAAGAACAATCATCAAGAAAAATAAGTGGTACGTATGAGAATGAGGAAGAGTGGTGGAGGCGACACCAACTCAGATTAGGAATGCGCAGAAAAAGTATGGTCAGACAAAGCGAATGCTAGAGGCCTTGGAGAAAGGTGACATTCAGTCTGACCAAATATGGCGAACGCCGGAGCAATTACGAAGGGTGGTTGAAAACTTAAAAGTTAGGCTCTACGTGCACATTCGCCATGGAACCAGTCAACGCGAGCCGGCGAATGATCAACCCCAACATAGAGAAAGTGTCTTCAGAAGATTATCACAGTGACAAGTGGATAACAACCAAGATCAAAGAGTTTCAGTCCTTAATAGATTGTCGTTTGTTAAACACACTACACCCGAGGAGGCTAGGAGTAAGAAAGCTAGGGTGGGTACAGCTCCCAACAGGGTAGAACGCCAAGAGCAAAGAGTTTCAGTCCTTAATAGATTGTCGTTTGTTAAAGACACTACATCCGAGGAGGCTAGGATTAAGAAAGCTAGGGTGAGTACAGCTCCGAACAGGGTAGAACGCCGCCGAAAATTCGAATGGAAACTAAAAGTGGTTTATCAAGAAGATAAAACAGTAACTCGGTTGCAAGATACTCATAAGCCTATGCCTAAGGCTATTTTAAAAATGAAATCTGTTCTTGAGGTCCCTCTCACAATGACGGTATTGCGCAGCTTGTGTCCAACGTTGAACAGCAGGCAGAAGATGAAGCAGTCTTGAAACTCAGCGAGGATGACAACATGGAAGGGTTAGAAGCACAAGAGCCTGAAGAAGGCTTGGAGTGTGATATGCTACATCTGTCAAGGGGGGCAGACATTGAATCACCAACGTCTGCAGAACTGGAGTGTAACATGACATATACTCTCTCCTAGAAATATGCTCTGTCTAGACCTATGCCATCCCATGTTTTCTTGAACACAGAACACTGAGGAAAAAGAGCTTCCCATTACAGAACAGATAAAGCAATTGTCTTCCGACCTGCAGAACATTCAGATTAAGAAGCAGGAGGTCGCGAATGAGGAATCAGACTACAAAAAACTGTTTATGATGTTCTTCAAACCACCATAACCATGACTCAGCATCTTAAGCCTTTATACATGACAACAGAGATGGAAGGCATGAAGGTGAATGGGATCTTAATTGGTAATGGTGTTGCTGTTAGCATCATTACAGTACGGACAATGGAAGCGCTAAAGATTCCTAAAGAGAAGATCCTCAACAGCAACCTAAAAGTTAAAAACTTTGCAGACAATGTGACCAAAACCTCTGGGGTTTTGATGCTCAAGATAAAGTTAGGACCATCTGACTTCTTCCAGTCATTTTTTCTGACAGAATGTACTGCTCCATATAGTATTATTTTGGGTAGGGATTGGATTCATCGAGCATATTGTGTTCCTTCTTCTATGCACCAGGAGCTACTCATGTGGAATCCAGTGACAGATTAACCAGAACTAGTTAAAGCTGATGAGCGTCCATATTCAGTCACGGCATTCATGCTCGATTCTGAATATCACTATGGAGATATGCGCCCTCTTGGGGTGATTGGAGTCGATGTCAAAGGTAATCCGTACGGGGTCACTTCTTTAGAACTTTCGCGATGGGGTCTAGTTCAAGCTCGCGCTGATTCCAGTAGGCCTAGCTTCATCTTACCAAGCTCCAGTCATCATAAATGACAGCAAACGTCAGCAAGGAAGAAGCAGAGGCCTATGTGTTCCTACTTCAGAGGTTATCTATCTTTAAGCAGGAAAAAGAGGTCTGAAAAGAAATAGCCTTGGTGGAATGCATCGAAGATGAGTTAACCAATGACGAATATGAGGAGGAGGAGATCATTCAACTAGCTCCCGCAACCTTGGATGATACTCCACCTAAAGTCAAAGATCCAGTTGAGAAAGTTAACCTGAGTTTTGTTGAGGAGCCAATGGTGGTTGGCATTAGTCAGTATTTGGAACCACAGCAGCGACAGCAACTGATTGAGTTGTTGCAGGAATTTAAAAACTGTTTTACCGAGAAATATGAAGACATGCCCGGTCTAGCACCTGAGTTGGTTTGTCACAAGTTACCTATAATGGTAGGCTATAAGCCAGTTCAACAGGAACAACGGTAAATGAATGCTGAGATGGCGGAGGCAGTCAAGACAGAGGTGCAAAACATGGTCAAAGCAGGGATAATCAGGCCAGCAAAATACACACAGTGGTTATCTAACATTGTTCCGGTTCGGAAGAAGAATGGAAAGATACGCGTTTGTGTCGATTACAGGAACCTAAATACACGACACCTAAAGACGTGTATCCTATGCCCATGGCGGACAAGTTGGTAGATGCTGTAGCGGGGCATGAGATTCTATCCTTCATGGATGGAACGGCTGGATACCATCAAATGCCTGTACACGAAGAGGACAGGCATAAAACAGCTTTTCGTTGTCTAGGGTTTACAGGGGCTTTTGAATACATAGGTATGCCCTTTGGTCTAAAGAATGCAGGAGCCACTTACCAGCGAGCCATGAATCTTATCTTTCATGACATCCTCAGCACAAGGATAGAGGTATACATTGACGATGTAGTGGTAAAGTCAAAACAGAAAGAAAATCATATCAAAGACCTGTGAATGGTGTTTGAGCGAATGCGAAGACACAGATTGCGTATGAATCTAGCAAAGTGTATGTTTGGGATTCGTGTAGGAGATTTTATGGGTTTCGTGGTACATCAACGTGGCATAGAAGTTCTAGGAGATAAGGCTAAAGTGGTGATAGAAACTCCAGCTCCAAGGAACAAGGAGTTGCAGAGCTTGATAGGCAAGATTAATTTCTTGCGAAGATTCATATCTAATTCTGCAGGAAAGATTGCTCCTTTCTCTCCCCTTCTTAGGTTACATGCTGAAGAAAAGTTTATTTGAGAGTCAGCGCATCACGATGTTTTTGAGAGGATCAAGGAGTATTTAGCGAATCCTCCTGTGTTACGACCACCACGGCCAGACATTTCTTTAAAACTATATATATCAGCGTCTTCTTATTCTATTGCAGGATTGCTAGCTCAGGATGAGACTAGGGAAGATGGTAAGATCATCGAATATGCGGTGTATTACCTTAGCAGGACATTACTAGATGCTGAAATCAAATATTCGCCAATTGAGAAGCTCTGTTTGGCCCTGCATTTCGCTGGATGCAAATGACGTCTGCATCATCCTGTTCAGGACCAGTTGGAAGATCAGGACAACACAGTCGACTTGGTTTACACACAGCCATGGGTCTTGTACTTTGATGGAAGTTGCATAGATTCTCTATCAGGAGCAGGTATTTCATTGGTTAATCCAGCAGGGGACAAGTTTTTTTATTCTTTTCAAATGGAATCGAAATGTATTAATAACCAAGCAGAGTATGAAGTTGTGATAATTGGCTTGGAGATGCTGCTGGAGATGGGAATAAGAGACGTCGAAGTGTTGGGAGATTCACTATTAGTGATCAACCAACTTAAAGGTGTGTACAAGTGTATTACATTTAGTCTAATCCCTTTATGGGAAAGAGCAATAGAATTGTTGGATGAATTTGCAGACGTTATGCTTGATTACATATCTAGAGAGAAAAATTTTGCGGCGAACGAGTTAGCACAGATTTCTACTGGTGTCAGCTTGGCTGATGGCGTTCGGGAACGTATTCTTAAGATGGAGAAACGCACGTTACCTTCTTTTATGGCTCGCTGGGAGATTAACGATGAATGGTTAGTGGCAACACTGGATCCTATTGATGTTGATTGGCGGCAGCCTATCATACAGTATCTGATGAATCCATCTGCTCCAGTGGATAAAAAGGTTAGATATTTTACATTAAATTACATCCTCAAGGGAGACGAGCTTTTGCGCTGAGGGGAAGACGGTGTGGACCTACGGTGTATCTATGAAAAAGAAGCTAAAAGATTGTTGAGAGAGGTACATTTGGGGGTCTGTGGATCTCATCGGACTGGACCAAAAATGAGGTGGCTCATTCGCTGTTATGGTTTCTTCTGGCCATCTATTCTTAAAGATTGCATAAGCTTCACTCAAGGTTGTTTCGAGTGTCAGGCTCATGGCCCAGTCCAGCATGTTCCAAACATTCCTATGCAACCTATTATTAAGCCGTGACTTGGAAGAGGCTGGACATTATATTTTGCGGGAGTCATTATCACTATTCTTCTGAACAACATAAGCTTTTGTTGGTAGGGACAGATTTCTTCACTAAGTGGGTGGAGGAAGTACCGGCGAAGGATGCTTCTGCTACAACAGTTTGCCGGTTTGTGTTTCGGAATATTATTTGCAGATATGACATACCAAAATGTCTGGTAACAGACCGGGGGCAGCCTTTATGGCCAGATAAACTCAAGAGTTTCTTGAAGGATATGAGATTAAATTTCTACATTCTACACCTTATTATGCTCAGTCCAATGGACAGGCGGAAGCTAGCAACAAAGTTATCCTGACTATTCTACGGAAGATGTTGGCAGACAACCCTAGGAATTAGTAAAATGAGTTGGATCATACTCTGTGGGCTTATCGAACGTCCAAAAGAACTCCTGATGGAACTATTCCATATGCTTTGATGTTCGGTCATGATGCAGTTCTTCCCATGGAAATCAATGTTCGTTCTCTAAGTGTTCGCGAACAACATTAGTTAATTGGTGAAGATTATGTTCAAGCTATGTATCAGGAACATGAAGACTTAGATTCCAAGCGAATGGAGGTTTTGGATAATCTCATTATGGAGAAGAAAAGAGTCACTCGCGCTTATGATAAACGCATTAGAGGACGTAGTTTCGGAGTTGGAGACTTGGTTTGGAAAACTATTTTGCCTTTTGGCAAACATGTTTGCGGACGTGGAAAATAGTCTCCAACTTGGGATGGGCATTTTGTCATTGATCGTCTTGTTGGTAAAGGTGCTTATTACCTTAGAGAGTTGGATGGTGAAATCCATACTAATCTTATTAATGGTCGTCATTTGAAGAAATATCTTCCTAGTATCTAGGAGTATGAAGACCCTCCATCAGTCATTCAACCTCCAGACAAGACTTTGTTCTTTCTTTGAAACATTTCTTACCTAGGGGCATGGTGTAAATGACAAGTTTGTTTGGTTTAGCTTTCTCTGGAACTCATTTGCGGCAACCAAAACAAACTGGGGGCAACACTATACCATCTGAGAAGTTTGATACCCCATTTTTTCAAATTTTTGCCATGTTTTGAAACTTTGAGAGTTTCATTCGATTTGTAACTATTTGAGTTGCAATTTCATTTATATCCATTGAACCAACACCTGTGGTTTAAAGTTGAGAAACCAATTTTTGTACAAGATATAGGCAAAGATATCAGAAACAATCAAGTGTTTTATTCATAATTGGCTTTGTGTCCAAAGAACATTTACAATATAAAGAGGCCAGAAAGTGGCTCTGATACCATAATACAAGAAATCCTACTGCTATTCGCTATTTAGCGTAAGAAGTACAAGATAGTAGAAGCAGCTGGAGAATTGGAGAGTCAAATATACCATCTGGCAGAACACATGCTGATCAAAGAACAAACACAAGCCAGAATGGGTTGGTACAAGTTGGCAATCTCCATTATCCTTCTATGCACTACGTTATGAGGATGCCACACGTTCATGCAAATCCCACAACAGTAGTTACACTTTGAGGAAGGACATGAGGACATGCCATTAAACTTATGTACCCTATGAGGACATGCCACTAAACTTAGGAAATGAGCTCAGGGAATTGGATATCTAGAGGAAAGAATTTCTTAAGAAGAAGATGATGGAGTAGAAGAGCCATTGTGAAAGTGGTGTGAGGGTTGAAAGGAATTGCGCTGAGTTCCCCAATCTATAGTGGGGATGGATGAATCTCGATGGCTTTGGGAAACGGTTTTGGATTAATTTTGGTCAAAAGTAGTTGCGTTTCACATCTTTTCAGGATCTCAGCATTAATTAGAAATAAGGAAATGTGATTTCCTAAGATAATGCATTTAGAAGAGAATCAAATTAGTTGGTTTGTAATTTCTGAAATAAGGTTTGGGCTGTTTACAACAGGAATTACAGAGTTCAGGCCCAATGGGCCGTCTACCAAAGTTTGCTAGTGAAACTAATGTCTATTTGGCTTCTCTCGAGATCAGCTTTCGACAGTAGGGCTTTTTCCTTGGCCTTCTTTTCAGAGTCATTTGCTTGCGCCAACTGGTCTTTTAACTTCTTTATTTCTGGGATTCGCTCTTGAATGACAGAAAGTTTGGCCTGTTTCTCCTCGCATGCTTGTCTCAGTAGGGCTTCCAGTTCCGCTATGTGTCTGTCCGCGATCACAGTAGCTTCTTGATAGTCAGCTTGGAGCTGGTCGGATGCTTCAGAAAAGGTTTTCAAGAGCTGATTCCTTTGATCGCTGGAGACTTGTGCATCATTTTCATCAGACTTCCAATTATCAATTTGCGAGGGCAGCTGTTGCATATAGCTTTCTAGGAGCTCTAGTTTCTTTTCATTCACATGGCCCTTGAGGGATGAGATGGCTTCTAGGACTTTGTTCTCATTTTCCTCCAGTGTGATGTCAACAGCATCGAGGTTCGCCAGGAATTCCTTGGCTGCAGCTACTCCAGGGTTAATGGTGGAAATCTCGAAGAGAGCCTGAAGACTTTCTTCTAAGGACTTGTCAGTAGTAGATATAGTTGTGGTGGCTGCACTTGGTGATCCGCTAGTTATGCGAATAGGCCCTTATTTAGTTGCTAATATCTGAAAATTGAGGACTTAATCAGTTAGATCCCAGAAATGACAGCAGAAGTGGTACAACAGGATGTTAGAAGTGTACAAACCTCAGTTGGAAGAGAATATCCATGTGGAGTAACCAAGGACGAAGGGGGAATACCCTCAGGCTTCTCAGAAGTCATAGATGCAGTCGAAGATTTAGGAATATCAACTTGAGGCACATTCGCGGTCGGTAAGGGAGTTGATTCTTGGAAACAAAACTAAGTGTGAGTTTTGGGAAATAAAAAGAAAGCTATAGGCAAAGTGGAACTATTATACCTGGACAGTTAGTGTCTTGGAGGGTTCTGCATCTTCCTGTGTGGTACCAATAGTTGCCCCAGATGAAAGTTGTGCTTCATCCAGTAGGGTTTGAGCTGCTAAAGGCGCATTCACGGAAGCGTCCAAGACTGGTTCCTATTGAAAGATGTCAAGGAGGCATGATCATGAGTTTTTTGAGAAAAAACTAATAATTAGAATAAATCACAAGGAAGTTATCTTGCTTGTGAAGCGCGAGTATCTGGTGGTTTCACATCCGGGATTACCTCTAGAGGTTCTGAGGCAGTAGGGTTTGAATTATACTCCACGTCATGAGCAGCTCCTGCGAGGATGATCATTTTGTTGTTTTCATTAGACTCGCTGGAATCTTCTGATATGGAATCTTCAGTTGCTGGTCTGGCAGTGGGGTTAGGATTTAAGGAGGCCTCAACGTCTGAATGATGTAGTATTTGAAGAGGAACATCATTAGATCGAGGCAGTATACTACACAGCACAACGTCTAATAACCTGTCTCTTTCCCAGTTTGAAGGAGGAGGTGTAGGGACTGGAGCTTGTTGAGATGAGGAAGCGTCTGCTGGGGTAGTTCTTCGTCTACGAGTTAGCTGCAGCAGGCTTAGATGTCAGCGAATACTCTTTAACAAGATAAATAGTAGCAAAGGAATTTAGAGGTCCTTGAAAGCTTACTGGATGTGGTTCGATGTCTTCATCAGAGTTATCAATGATTACTCTCCTGCTCCTCTTGATAGGTTGAGAAGTTGATGCTTGGGTTGGAAGACACTTGGACTTGTTCTCTACATGGTTAAACAATCAGTTAGTGGTTTGTTAACCATGATGAGTAAGAATCAAATTTAAAATGCAGTTACCTGTTGATTCGCAGTTGAGCTTTCAATTGGCGTGAATTTCTTGGAGATAGCAGCTCCATCAAGAATTGATTTGTCTTCAGCAGAGAGAAAGGATCTGGCTTGCCTGAAAGTCATTCTGAAGAAAGTACTGATGTCTGCATGCCAATGATGATCATGAAGAGAGTTCTGCCACTGAGTATATTCTGGTGAAACACCATTGACAGAGAATAACAGGTCAAAGTTGTGAATTTTGGCTGTGGTAGGAACTAATCTTGACTTGAAGCAAGGATCCCCAATCTTTTGCCTTGGTACTTTTTCTATTCCCTAGGAACTGTAACAGTTGATGATATCAGTAAGAGGGTAAGACACACACTGGTGAAGGCCAAACTGACAACAGAAATGGTTGGGTGCATATAGCTCAAAGACAGCCAGCTTGGGGAGAGAGATATCCATCAGGGAGATAGACTGATTGAACAGTGTTAGCCCTTAGGGAGGTTGTGCTGTGGACCACATGAATCTATTCGCCAGAGCTTCAGGGTACTTGTGATTAAGGACTATGAGACCTGAGTCCAGAGTGGTGGCATCCAAGTTGAACAGATACTCCAGAGAACGGACATATTCAATGGATGGAGGTGAAGAAGCATTGGCGAATGCTCTCCCTAGTACTTGATTCGCTGGGAAGTCAGTGAAACAAATCTCAAGTTTTAAAGCTACTAAACATTCAGAATGTACTAACCATTAGTAGATCGAGCTCAAAACGCTAACAAATCACCGTTGGCCACCGTAGCCTCGCTTCGCTGCCGCCTAGGATTTGGCTTCACTCGTTTTGCTTCGCGTCGCTCTGCCTAGGGTCTGCGCTTTGCTCGCTCTACCGTCTTTGCTCGCTCCGCCTAGGGTCTGCGCTTTGCTCCCTCCTCCGTCCGACGCGATTCAAAACTAAAATGAGGATTGTAAATTATGGAAGAAAAAGTCGAAAACGATGAAAGGAATGAGGTTATTTAGGTAATTTGGGATCGAGTGTTGACGGGCCGTTTCATTAAGTTTGCTGATGGTCTAAATTGAAATGGGCCTGCTAGTGGTAAATATGACCTCATTATTGTAGTTATTGGTAATTAACTCAAAAAAAATTATAACTGTTGACCGAACTCATATGACCATTGACCGGTCTACGTTGACCGTTGACCGAAGTCCGACGACCATTGACCATACTCCAATGACCGGACTCTGACGGCAGCTGACCAGACCTCTTACTGGGGACAGTAAGACCTCCTACTAGGGTTAGTAGGCCGCCTATAGTTCATTTTTTAGATACAATCAGACTTTAGTCATTACATATATAAGCAATTTACAATTAGACTTTAGTCATGACATATTGATGAACTTTCATGGAAATAATGCATACACCGACAACCTCATGGGCCTCTCATCTGCTTAGTTGATTAATAATCTTGGTGAAATCCATGAAAGTTCATTGGAAACTGATCTCTTCACATATAGTAGCGAAATTAATAGATGAATGAAAACTGCCTCATCAAACCAACTTACCAAGTACATCATTGCCCCTAGTACATCATTGGCCTCCTACTGGAGGCAGTAGGACCTCCTACTAGAGGAGGTGGGCCTCTTACTGGGGGCATAAGACCTCCTACAAGGGGCAGTAGGTCCTCCTCTAGGGTCAGTAGGACCTCTTATTAAGGGCAGTGAATCTCTTACTGAGGGCAGTAAGACCTCTTACTAGGAACAGAATGACCTCTTATTAGGGACAGTAGGACCTCCTACTAGAGGCAGTAGGACCCAAGTACTTGTCACAGAATAGGTCCTACTATAACAACAACTGTACCATGTGCATATATTGATCTACCAAGAAAAATTACAACTGAACCATCTGCATATATTGATCTACCACAAACATTATGCTGAAACTTAAAAGAAAGTCTGCGCAAGAGAAAGTAATACAAAAAACAAGATTAAAACATTACACAAAAAAGTCCTAGATCAACTCTGGGCATGAGAGGTGAGGATCTTTCTTCTTACGTTTGATCGGGTGAAGTGAGATGGTACATATGAAATGCATGACCAGACAAATTATCCTCTGGAACTCCTACCATCTCACGTTGCTGGGGATCCCTTATCAATTGGATCTGATAAAGGTTGTCAAAAGATAAATAAAATGATTAAGGTCAGCACAAACGGATAAGGGGAATTACAAAAATATAGAACAAGAAAGGGGAAGGTTAACACTCTTTTTCCACTGAGAAAAGCTTAAGCTTCAATACAGAAAGCCTCTTTTAGTATCCAATATCTAATCAAAGATGACTTAAGCCAAAAAGGTACATACCCCAGATATGCATGAATATCTTATAAGACGCACCCAGCATTTGAAAGAGCAAGGCATGATGAACAGCGATTGCTACAATTAACCATATATCAAATTAAGCTGAAGTTAACCAAGTGTTGTTTAACATGCCTGATACCTAACAAAAGACAATCCCAGCTTCTGGAAGCAGGAAACAACAACCTTAGCAGTTCTAGAGCTGGATATACAAGATTTCATTTACAAAGTTCACCTACAATAAATACGTGATGGCATTACAATAGCTTCACTTATTCTTTCATGTACAGATTCTAAGGTAGACAATAGGTGAGCCAATGCGTTGTAACACAACAGAGACTGTGGTTTCATCATACAAATGACACAGAAGCTGCTGCGTTGAACGTTCAATAGGCTAAACCGCCTGCAAAAGCATCTCCATCATGAAGTACACTCTGTCAACCAATAACCATCCCATGAGCCACCAACCCTCTGTCCAGAACAAACTACAGATCAAAATCCTCTAGAATACAATTACACAAGCATGAGAGAATACGACAAAAATCCAGATATGGTTACCCTAATCTACCAATTCAAAAAGACATAGTTATGCTTTGGAATTCAAAGAACTCTTTAGAAGTCAGAGGTCGATACTAGCTACTGTCGTCAGAATCACCTTGACGTCGAGTCAGAGGTCGTCGTCGACCTGGTGCATCCGCGACCGTGGTGGGAGGGCCAGAGGTGCCGGCGAGAGGCACCCGAGTTGGTGACGGAGAAGAAAGGGAAAGAGAGGGTACGGAAGGGTATTTTGGGCAACAAATTTATAGAATAAGTCAACGACTTTGCGAGTAACAATATATCTCTAAGAGTTATTAGGAATTTATGATTCTTATTTTGTGAGTGAAAAAAAATTCTTACAATTAAGACGGATGAGAATTTTCTCTCAAGTTACAATTACAGCTATTATTGAAACATTGCAAGTCTTATTTGTTCCACACCAAAGAATTCACAAGTCTACAACATCACACTTCATTGGCCTAGCCAAACACTAGTCACTGATCAAAGTCGCATGGTTTTTAGCCTCCTAAATGGTTTCTTAACATAAAATGGATTGGGTGATCTACACAAACATAAATATAGCTTCACAGTTGTGTACCGGAGGGAAATATAGCTTCAAAGGTGTTCACGCGATACCAATTTCCTCCCTCCCCTCCCTCATTCATGAGAAACAAATGAATGCTTCAATGCTGAAGAAGGTAAACTCATAAAAACTGTATGGTTCAGACCTACATTTAACTCACCAGTATTAACAGAGAACCAGGACCCGAAGCCTTTTTCATTACAATAAGTCTTCACTGTTTGATTATTAGGGGCAAGACACTAAGGGTATGTTATAAGAATCGGCATCCAAATGCTCTCATAATCACTGTCCTCAAAAGCCACAGTCAAATCCTTCTAAATTGAAAATTAACAGTGACTTGGCTGCTGCAAACTGACTGTAAATTATCATACAGTACTACATTAATTACCTGAGAAAACAACAGTGAAGTAATTAAAGAAGTGACGAAAGCACAGCAAGTTTCACTATTTAAATAATAAAAAAAGCCTAATAATTTTCATATTATCAACAATCCCAATTCTTACTCAACTTTGGTGAACAAACAATATCTAGTGTTTCTGAGCACTTGCACAAAAACTGAAGTAGACAAAATCAGCACATGAGTGGGAAATGATTGTCTCATTCAGAGATGAGGGGATATCAATACTAATACTACTGCATGAATGAATAATAAATGAGCTACGACAGTATGCATATGACTGTTTAGAATGAGAAAGACAAAATTAGCATTCCTGCTGCAGACACAAATCAGACAACAACAAAAAGTAACTGTAACTGTTTACAAAGAGCATGCTAATGGTCTGTAGAGAATTTTAAGGCATGGAAGCACGAAATCACCTCTTTTCTATTAATGCAGACCTCTCCAGTTAAGTCTACCTCAATACAGCCGGCCAGTGCACTCTGGAGAACCACAATAGCAATTCTTCTTCTTTATATTGCCATTGGAATCACGAACCTGATCTATCATATAATTGTAATCATAGGTCAATTCTTGCAAAGGAGGAATGTTCTCAGCGGCAAAGAAAATGATGTGAGGAATTCTGTTGTCTTCGTGATCATAGAGGACATTTTGTGCATAAAGATTAGGGGAACAGCTATGGTTGATAAATCTCCCCAAATTGCCTTTGCGCGCAGCGTCAATGGTGAAGCAACCTTCCTCAACAACTTCGTAAGAACTTGACCGTGCATCAGGCATTAGGGACGAAAGCCCATCCCAAAGATTGTCGTTGTAGTTATTCCCAATATCAAACAGATACTCATCATTACCAGCTCTGGCTTCGGCTTCCTTCTCCTCAAGGAGCTCTCCTATGTACTCACAAATAAAATTTCCTGAAGGAATGGAATTAAGGGATCTCACCCCCCATCCCCTTGAATTAGTTTTAAAAATTTCAAGCTGAAATTTGATACCATGCTGGCTTACTCTATTATGGCAAGAAGGAGGACATGTGCAAGAAGGTCCGCACTCGAACACAAGGGGCTTAGCTTCAACAATAGCCCCATTAAAGTTATATGGGATCTCACCTCTATTCTTAACTGCACAAGAACATTTCTCTGAGTCTGAGCATCCAGCAGTACAGCTACAACCCAAGAGAGGAAGTGGGCGGCACCAATCAGGATATATCATGCTAGTTATGTATTCAAATGATGGAGGTTTCTCATCGTCTATGGTATTCACAGCACAGATGGGAATTGACTCTTTGCCTCCTGAAATATCATCAACACAGACACCTTCACGTACTTGAAATTTTTTGGACTTCTTAAGCTCTTTCCAAGCAAGCTCTGGTTGACCGGCAATTCTGTCCAAATGAAACTTGTAAACAAGCTTATTATGAGGTCCCAAATGTTGCCAACATTTCTCTACCAAATATAGTCCATCATACACATATGTCCTAGATTTTCCATCGGATGATTCAGAACCACGAATCACTCTAACAGGATTCTTTTCGTCCAGACTATTTTTCAAAGCAAGGTTGCCACGTTCAAGCTTCTGATCTTCAGGTTCCTTTTCTGTATTTATCACATTTCCTCCTTGGCCCGTGTAAATCAAGGAATTTGAATTATCCAAAGCATCAGCATACCCCCCTGATGCAACAATACTGGTTGCAAGGATCTTCCCCCCATGCTTAACATAATCTATACCACTTTGAATCTGGCGATGTAGGCCAATCATAAGAAGTTCCACTCTGTAATGAAACTCATCACCAACTTCCACTCCAGGAACAGCCCCCAAGATTTGTTTGCCTACATTTACATATTTTCCTTTTTCCTTTAGGATCTTTGCTGCTTGAAGATCAAACCTTTTGCGGGAGGATCCTCCTTCCTTTGACTTAGCTTCATCCTCCTGCAATAGTTTCCTAGAAACAGCTTGATAAAGCCGCAATGTCTCCCTCACCTTGTTACGGGTCACAATTGCACCACCATCATGAACTTCATAGCTTAAACTAATCTGACCAAAAGGAGGAGGGCACACATGTGACACATGCGTATAACATGATATCGGAACCACATCCTCGCCCCTAATAACAAGCTGCTGGCTCGTGCCTTGACCAGCAGTCTCTCTTGCTCCAGCACCATTTGTCTTTCTAGGCTTTCGTCCTATCTTCAAGTCACTTTTAGTCCTAGGAGTAATGCTAGATCCTTCTGGCTGACATTCAAAATCAAGTGTTTTCTGTTTACTTCCACTAACACCACCACCTGGTTTCTTCTGTTTTCTTTCACTAATACCATCTGGTTTCTTTCGTTTGCTTCCACTCATACCATATGGTTTCTTCTGTTTTCCTTCACTCATGCCACCATTTGGTTTAGGTTTCTCCACCTCTTTTCCCTTCAGCCATGGACAATTAGATGTAGCCATCAAACCCATTACAATCACCCGACCTTCTTGGTTATTTCCTCCTGGTTTGCTCTTCTCATGGGATACCACAATCTGCTTCGCCACTTTCATCTCTGAATGTACACCATCCTCTCTCGTCCCTTGACATTCATTGCTTTCTTGAGGAGGTTCAATCTCATATTTTCTTATATCTTCCAAAACCTTCATCCCACTGTATACTTTGCATTGATCTTTGCTGTCCATTTCTTTTACAGCATGTCCCTTGCATTCAGTTAGAACTCCGTCCCCAGTTACTTCAGAATCATTCCCTCCCAATTCATTCTTGTGAATCTCTTCCTCCAGAACAACATCCTGTCCTGCTTGTTGCATGATGGTACTCGTAGTTGATGAGGATGGTTTGTCACCCATATCCGACTGCTCTGCACTGAAATTCCTAGCCTCAAGGGCAGCATACCTTCCACAAAAAGGAGGGAAGTCCCGAACAGCTGAAACATGTCTTCGGGGAGGATATCTTCTAGCTGCATTATTTTCCTGACCATTGAGATTAGAAAATGAAATGGAAGTAGAGTTTCTATTTGAAATCACAGAAACCATCTCTTCATCCTGTGTAGCCACACGCACCAGATGAGGGTTTACTGATAAATCAGATCCTTCATGCTCTAAGGCTGTGAATTCATCTGTTTGCAGAGTACCAACAGCGGCCCTATTCATCAAGTCAGAATCACCAACTGCCTGACCAGCTGAAAGGATCAAGTTTACAGCCTTTTGTCCATCACCATTTCTATTCCCGCTAATCAACTGCTCAGCCAGATCAGCAGCACCAACAGGACTTACCCCTTCAACAATTGTCCAATTGTTACTCAACTGACGCAGATTCTCCTGCAACTCATATACTTCATCTTCTAATGCTGTTCCTGTTTCAACTGGCATACTCATCATGTCACTATCATCTACCTCATTCCCATCATCAATGCTATCCCCAGCAACCGAAATTTCAGTTGGTACACTCTGGCAAGCACCAACAGAAGCTTCCAATTCACTACTACCCTCCATTGGTCCACTCCGATAAGTACCAGCAACACCATTGTTCAAGACAACATTTCTTCCACAACCGGGTGGAAAATCACGAACAGCCGACACAAGTCGCCTCTTAATCTTACCCGAACTGGGGCTGTAAGAACAGTCACCAACTTCAATGGGTTTCTTGCCCAATCTTGTTTCCAAATAACTTAATGATTCCACTGTCCTGGATGACCAATCCAAATGCGGGTTCGCCTCTACAACCCCCATTCCAACTCCCACACTACAATGCAATCAATTCCTCAACAACCTAAAAAACTTACAATAATCATTAAAACAACACTAGCCAAACAACAAAACAATGAACTAATAGCTTAAGAAAACAAAAGCATACAGTAATTGTTGAAACCACAGTGGCCAAACAACAAAAGCAACTAAGCAAAAGTTGTAAATCCCATAACAATAAAAGAAGCTACAACTCAATTTACCACTACCCACAGCCAAAACAGGAAACAAAGATCGTAAATTTACAGCAGAAGGGTCCAATTGAGATCGAACAAGACCACATTCATCCACGAAAAGGCAGCAATGCAGAGAAGGAAAGAAAAAATACCTCAAAACTTGGGGCTGTGAATGATTACAGAGACTCCAATTAGATCTGATTATTGTTGCTGTTGAGAGTAAGATGCAGGAATCAAACGGGGTCAAACTGGGAGCTTAATCTCCATCTCCTCCATTCCCAAGGGGAGATGGAGATTTGCGACACTAAACTGGACACAAGGTTTCGATGCGATAAAGAGCAGACAGAAACTCTCTGTTCTTTACTTCTTTTGTTATGTGCTTCTGACAATTCGGCCGGCGGTTCCAGAATTGCCAATGATTATCAGTAATTTGGTTTGGGATTTACACATGAAAATTGGCCTATTATTGTAGATCCAGCCATTTTAAAAGGTAAATAGTAATGATAGTTACTTCTTAAATTCAACAACAAATTATAACTACAAATTTAAACTAAAAATATATAGTGCTGCATAATAGAATTTGTCTTGTATTATATTTTTGATGAAATATGTCAGCTCATATATAAGTATCATTACAGAATAATTGTCATAGTCGACGAAAAAAAATATCGTAGGCTAAGTTAATTTTTCGTCGGCCAAAATGGGACATATATAATATCGTCGGCTAAAAGTCCTTATATTTCCAGATCTAGACAGCAGCTCATATGAAAGAAAAAACGGGAGAAAAAGTTTGGGGGTTGGCGAAATTGTTGGGTGTTGTAGAAATCTGTCCGAAATTAGTTTGTGGCGCTATATATAGGTACGTATATGTGTATATATCTTGTTTTTGAGTTGATTTAAAAGTTTTATTTTCATTATATATAGATTTTGAGTTTTAATTAGAGTTGATTATTGAATTTTGAGTGTGATTGAGTTGATCGATTTGAGTTTGATAATATATATGAAGTTGTTGATATATATATATATATATATATATTAAATTAATTATATTAATTAGTAATTATTATATATATGCATATATATATATATATATGTACAGAAGGTTCCAAAGCGGATATCCGCATTTTAGTTATTCCACGGACGAGACAAATCTCAGCCGTCCGCTCCATTTAATAAAAATGGACGGAGTCGATCTTATCTCGGCATTCGATACAAAATCTTCTTCTAACTGATCGCTCTCTCTCGATCTCCTCTCTGCCTCACGCTCACCGCCGTCTCCACCACCCCAAGCTCTCCTTCTCTCGCTCGATCACTCCGCCCCGAACTCGCGCGCGCGACCCAACAAACATAAGCTATTTCAAATACTATGTAATGTTTGAAATATTCTGATAGACGCTCTCAACAACAAACATAAGCTATTTCAAATACTATGTAATGCTCAAAATATTCTAATAGAAGCTCTCAATTTCTCTGGAGAAATTGTTACAAAATGAAGTGAAATCTGGAATTGTGTAGATAAACAAAACAAAGACTAATTAAGTCTAACATACCTTAACACAAATTGTCCAGAACAAATGAGCTTCAGATCTTCAGAAAACTTAACTGAATTCCAAGTCAAAAGCAAATTGGCCAAACTACTAATGAGAAAAGTACCAAATTTGCCTCAGCATGCCCTTGCATTATTTGCCTCCAGTGATCCCGAGAATCAAGTTCTCCATCTTTAGGTTCAAAACCAATAACAGTAGGATCAAACAAAATCTCTGCACCTTGAAGAACCAAAGCTCGGGCTCCCTCAGGAAACCACTGATCCCAGCAAATTGCTGAAATGAAAATGATATATCAGCCAAACAAATTTTTCAGTCTTGCCTTCCAGGAAAATAAAATGATAAGATATGTTCAACAAATAGAACAGGTATACCAAATTAACAATTTATTTGGTAATATCATACACCCAAATTCACCAAAACTTAAAAAGTAATTAGGTTTCTCACCAACTCCTATTTTTGCGAACTTGGTCTGGAAAACCTGCTTGCAAACAATACATTATAAGAACCACCTTCTTATATCAAAAACAACATCTTTAAACGAAAGAAAGAGGAGAAAGCTGGGCTTCTCACCAATCGGGCAAGATCAAGTATCAATGATTTCGACGAGATTGATTTAGGGTGGAGAAGGTGCGACACAAGATCAGGTTGAGAAAGGAAAAGGAGAAAGCTGGGCTTGGGCAGAATCGTGGTTCCTGTGCGAGATCGAGTATGAAACGATTTGGAGGAGATCGATTTGGGATGGAAAATGATAGAAAGAGAGAGAGCACGACAGAGTGAGAGTGTGGAACGAGACTGAATAGTTGTCGGCTCCATTCGTTCCTTTTCACCCGCGCTGCCAACTTTCAATCTTGATCTTTAATTTTCATTAAACGCCATCAACGGCCGTCGTTAACTCCGTCCGCACTTTTCATATTTCACGGACGTCCGCTTCAGATCTCCCCTGTATATATATATATATATATATATATATATATTAATTGTACGTTAACTATAGATAGAATATTGAATGATTTATAAATTTAATTAATTAATTAATTAGCGTTTATACATATATAATATGTTATCTTCTCAGGATATGGATAAGAGTTGGATTTCGCTTCAAAAATGGGACAAAAGATATGGTAAAGGAGTTATTAGTTTTATTAAATATGTGATGGATAATACTAAAGGAAATACAATTTTTTCTATTGTCCGTGCACTAAATGTCAATGTCGCAGCGATATGCATCGATTTGCAATTGACAAGGTTTGGCAGCACCTTAAAAGTAATGGGTTTTGGGATAAGTACACATGTTGGATATATCACGGTGAAACATCATCAGGGGGTCTGCATGATCATGGACAATTTTCTGAGACGGGCAGTACATCGAATGATCCAACAACGGCCTTCATCAACGATATGTTTCCTTATGAGAGCAGTGTATGCTCTGAAGGACCGTATATGCCTGAGCCGGTGCAGCCCTTCCCTAGAGTTGTCAACACTGCTGGTATTGACAGGTACCACAAACTACTTGCTTTCCAACAGACCCCTGTGTACCCCGGTTGTCAGAAGACGGTTCTTGAAAGTGTGATGGACGTTATGAAGATTAAAGTTGAGACCAAATCGACTGTTAAGGCTGTTGATGACTATCTACAGTACACTGCTTCGATGCTGCCCCACGGTCATCGTCTTCCTACCACTCATCATAAGGTCCGATGTATACTAAAAGATCTTGGGTTTTCCTACATTAAGATCCATGCATGTAGATATGATTGTGTTCTCTTCTGGGGTAAAGATCCAGAAGGGAATGACCTTGGTGACCTTGACACATGTCCAGTATGTCAGAGTGACAGGTATAAGCTGACTCCTGCAGGCAATAGAAAACCTATGAAGGTACTTCGGTATTTCCCGTTGAGGGATAGGCTGGAACGGTTGTACATATCATCATGCATGGTCAAAGCTATGAGATGACACGCTGATAGGGAATTGCATGGTGAAGATACCCTTATACACCCTGCTGACGGGGAGGCTTGGAAGCATATAGATAGGGAGTTTCCTCATTTTGTGTCAGAGGTCCGAAATGTGAGGCTCGGGCTCTCATCCGACGGGTTCAATCCTTTTGGCAACATGAGTCTTCAATACAGTGTATGGCCGGTGATTTTGATAGCATACAACCTTCCTCCATGGATGTGCATGAAGAAGGAATACAATATGTTGAGTTTGTTGATTCCGGGACCCGGTTATTCAGGGAAGTGTCTCGATGTGTATTTGAGACCCTTGATTGAAGAGCTTAAGTTTTTTTGGGACGTTGGTCATCCCACTTATGATAAGTTCATGCACGAGATGTTCCAGATGCATGCTATGGTTTTTGGTACCATTAGTGATTTTCCTGCCCGTGGGATGTTGTCAGGCAACGTTGTTAGGGGATACAAGGCTTGTCCAGAGTGCCTAAGCGATGAGGGGAGCAGTAGTCATTGCAAGAAGATATGCAGATTGGGTCACCGTACTCTCCTTCCGTATGATCACGAATGACGGTTCGATAACAAGGCATTTGATGGGACTGTAGAACTTGGTGTGCCTCCTAGAAGATGGACGGGGGAAGAAATTTTAGCAGTGCTTAATGAGTATGATTTTGGGCAGCTCAGCATTCATCCCAATATTGTGGCGGTAATGCTTGACAGACCCGACAGGTATAAATTTTGGACACATAAGAGCATATTCCGGAAACTCCCATACTGGAGTAAGTTGTTGATCAAGCACTACCTACTATGATAGTAGCATATTTTTTGGATGTATTTCGTCTTTCGTCGGCTAAAGCTATTTTGGCCGACGAATACCCTAATTATTCGTCGGCTAAAGTTAAATAAATAAAATAATAATTTTTTTATTACAGCTGCGTCTCCTCGATTTGAACTATTTGTAGTTGAAGGTCTAGACAGAATACGTAATTTAGACGGTCAAATCACCGTTTGTTTGTGTTTAGGGGTTTGACTAACGGGATTGACCGTGCGGATCTAGTCCTTAAGTTTGTCGGATGATGCTGAAAATTTACCCCCACACATGTTTCAACATAACGATGATATTTGATGATCGGATTTTCGTTTCACAAGATTGATCGTCACAATCAAAATATGTCTACTAATGTTGTATAACTAATTTACCATGTGTTAAGTAAATGTTCCGTTTAAAAAACAAACTATATGTAGAAGCTTCAAACGAAAAAAATCGTGAGATAAGATATGACCGGAACGATGAAATATGTCTACGGTTGAAAAATCACGTAATTCCGATAAGTTTCGGTGCCAATACTTGCGGTCATTGCATTTTTTCATTCTTTCTCCATAGAGGACGCATATCTCCGACTAATATTTTTCTTATAATTTTTATATCACTAGTTGCGTCTCCTCGATTTGAAACTATTTGTAGTTGAAGGTCCGGACAGAATACTTAATTTAGGCGTTCAAATCACCGTTTGTTTGTGTTTAGGGGTATGACTCACGAGATTGACCGTGCGGATGGAGTCCTTAAGTTTGTCAGATGATGCTGAAAATTTACCCCTACACATGTTTCAACATAACGATGATATCTGACGGTCGGATTTTCGTTGAATACTGATAAAACATATAAATTGGACATAAATTTACTAAATAATTATAAAAAGTAATTTAGCCGACGAAATTACTAAAAATTCGTCGGCTAAAGTGGGACTATAGCCGACGAAATTACTAAGTTTTAGCCGACGAATTTTTTATTTCGTCGGCTATACTTCTTCCTATATATTCGGACCCAACGACAGAACCCTATTTCTCCTCATTCTCCTTTCTCGGCCGCACTCATTTGTCCCTCTCCTCTCGATTTTCTTTCAATTTTTCCGTCTCCTTCGGGCCTCGACTCCGCCTCCCCATCTCCCAAACAATTAAGGTATGCAGTTTCATGTCTATATTGAATTATAGAATTATTTTCAATATATTAAATTATATGATAATGCTGTTTGTGATAATGTTGAATTATTTTCATTAATTGGTATACTTTAATATATTTGGGTATATTAAGTAAATTGGTAATTTTTAATATATTTGGGTATATTAAGTAAATTTGGTATATTTAGTAAATTGGGTATATTAAAATATTAATGGGTATATTTTAATATATTTGGGTATATTAAAATATTAATTGGTATATTTAATATATTTGTGATAATGTTGTTAAATTTTTAGTAATTCCGTATATTTAATAAATTTGGTATATTAAAATATTAATTGGTATATTTAATATATTTGGGTATATTAAAATATTAATTGGTATATTTAATATATTTGTGATAATGTTGTTAATTTTTTATAATGCTATATATTTAACAAAATATTAATTATATTAGTGATAATGTTGTTAATTATTTGTGATAATGTTAATTATTTAATAAACAGGATGAAAAGATTATTTAGTAAATCAAAGAGTTCAATGGGCCAAAGGGCTAAATCGTTTGAGGGAACGTCTAGCAACCCTCAGGCGTCGTTTCAGGGCCCAATGACGGCCCGACGTGCGTCTCTTCTAGAGCCGACACATAGACAGCTGGGGGCCACACATTCCTCCAGGCAGCCGGACGCCCCTCGCTCTTCCAGGTAGCAGGACGCCCCTCGCTCGAGGCAGCCGAGCGTCCCTCACTCCTCGAGGCAGTTGTGGCCTCCGACTCAGGCCGAGGTGTCTGCACCACGTATGCCTGGCATACACAGGGCACCGACTCCGGATCCTACTGTTTCGGAGGGTGGGTCTTCTGGGGTATAGATGCTGCCGCCTCTTCTCTACCTTCCGCAGTTGATACAGGCATTACCTGCAGTTGATGACTCAGGGGCGCCGATTTATCCACTACCCCCGCAGGTGAACCCATCAACGGCGTACCTGTTCGTGCCGTTTGGTACGGATTTAATTTCTGCGAGGGTATCATCATCGGCGACAGAGTCGGAATCCGTCGCATCCGCCCCAACACCCTCAGGTAATGATATATAAATAATTTGTTATGTTATAATAAAAATAATCTATTAATAATCAATATATGATAGGCACCGTCGGAGCCAAACCGACAAGGAAGAAGAGATGTCCCGTCACAGGGAAGGCTCTCGAGAAGACAGTGAGTACCTCGGGAAGGATCGTCATTGATACTGACGGGGATGAGAACGTAGTATCAGGCGGCAAGACAAGGATGTACTCCGGCCGCATGGGAGCGCTTATTAGGGATAGAGTCCCTATGTTGTAGTCAGACTGGGGCGAGGTCCCAAAGGAGGTTAAGGACATGGTCCACAACGCAATGTCGGTAAGTATAAAAAAATTCATAGTTAACATTATTTATTACATTGTAGATTTATGAAAAACTAAACTAATAAATTTTTAATGCAGGTGTGGTTTGACGTTCCCCAACACCTGAGGAACACCTGGGCGGACGTTGTGCATGGGGGAATGTACGTTGCAAAGTTAATGACAAAAGAAAATTATGTATAATTAATAATATTTATAATTTTTTTGTCGTATTACAGGTATAAGGAGTGGAAGAACGAGTTACGGACCCACTGGACTACGCATGAGAACGAACGTTCTGGCACCCCCTTTGAGTTCCAGTTCAAGGAATACGAGTGGCGTTGGCTTCTGATATCTGAATTCAACAACCCACATAAACAGGTAATTAAAAATAATAATTTATTATATTGAATTATAATTAGTACGTTTTAAAATATTTTACTAATTTTTTTCCTTTGTAGGCAGTTTCCCGGGCGAACGCTTAGAACCGGCAACGCAACACGAGGAACCATCATGCCAGTTCTAGACCATTTGCATTGTTGATGGAGGAGGCGGCCAGGGAACATCCAGAGGTCAACCGGTACGTCTATACGTACGAGAAGGCATATCTTGACGCCCAGAAGGATATTGTAAGTCGTTTTACGTTTTAAAATTTAGTAAATTATATGTATATATATAAATATTTCAAAATATTAATTAATAATTTTTTCCTATCCAATTAGGCGAGGGTGAGGTAGGCTAGTGACGAGGAGATGACTGCTATAGTCAGGGAGACATGGCCTGACACGCAAGAGGAAGACATGTCTGAAGCCATGTCCCGGATCGACATTTCCGATCTCAGGGTTGGGGCGAGGATCATGGGCACAACATTCCCACCGCGAGGAAATAACTTCTACTGTCGGGGTCTAGGAAAGAAGAACGAGGGGGTACTGAAGATCACTCCCAGATTTCAGAAAAAGGCAGCCTTAACCAGCAGCAGAACGACTCAGCTAGAGGCGGAAGTTCAGATGTTAGGGGAACAGCAAGCCGCCCAAACAGCATATACTGCAGCTTTACAGGAGTATAATGCGGCAGTATATGCCACCCAACAGGCACAGCAACATCAGATATTCCAGTACTTACAAGATTTTTCAGCTGCACATCTTCAGGGACTTCCGCCTCCTCCCATGCCTACGCCTATTCCCTTACCTCAACCGCCGCAACCTCCTCAGCAACCTTCTCTTGGCGCGGATATAGATTTAGATGATATCGACTTTATTTAGTTTTTTAGGTTTATGAACAATTTATAAATTAAAATTTTAATGCAAAATGTTTATGCTACTTTTGATGGTGTTTGTTGTTGGTTATATCAAATTGCTTGTGTAATTTGCAGCTTGCTTGGATGATAATTTAGAAATTTTGTAGTTTTTTTTAGTATAAAAAGTACTATAGCCGACGAAATTTACCATAATTCGTCGGCTATATTATTTTTTTTCAACGTTTAGCCGACGAAATATGGTAAATTTCGTCGGCTATAGTTGTAGTTAAGCCGACGAAATGTACTATATTTCGTCGGCTTTTCTCCATTTAATTTTTAAATTTTTTAAAACATTTAGCCGACGATTTATACTACATTTTGTCGGCTAAAGTTTTTTAAGTTGGCCGACGAAATATTAATATTTCGTCGGCCAAAGTCTTATGTTTAAACCAACGACAATGTATTTCGTCGACTAAAATAAGAGTTTGGCGCAGATATAGATTTAGATGATATCGACTTTATTTAGTTTTTTAGGTTTATGAAAAATTTATAAATTAAAAATTTAATGCAAAATGTTTATGCTACTTTTGATGGTGTTTGTTGTTAGTTATATCAAATTGCTTGTGTAATTTGCAGCTTACTTGAATGGTAATTTAGAAATTTTGTAGTTTTTTTAGTATAAAAAGTACTATAGCCGACGAAATTTACCATAATTCGTCGGCTATAGTATTTTTTTTCAACGTTTAGCCGATGAAATATGGTAAATTTCGTCGGCTATAGTTGTAGTTAATTAAGCCGACGAAATGTACTATATTTCGTCGGCTTTTCTCCATTTAATTTTTAAATTTTTTAAAATATTTAGCCGACGATTTATACTACATTTCATAGGCTAAAGTTTTTTAAGTTGGCCGACGAAATATTAATATTTGGTCGGCCAAAGTCTTATGTTTAAACCGACGACAATGTATTTCGTCGGCTAAAGTAAGAGTTTGGCCGACGAATTATTGGAAATTATGTCGTTGGCTATAGTGTAACACTTAGCCGACGACGGCTTTTATTTCGTCGGCTATGATTTTAGCCGACGAATTTGATCAACAGGCTGACGAAAAATTTTCGTCGGCTAAAGTGCTTATCCTGGTAGTGTATGATAGACTTTATGCATGTAATATGTACTTTAAATTTTGTTTGTTTGTTAAAATTTAATGAGTTTCTATTCATACATCTAAAAATGCTACTTACACCACTCTATTTAATAGACCTCTAATTTACTTTTAAATAAAACAAAAATGCTATCTACATCTCCCTAATTTTCCCAAAATGTCTATTATTCAATAAAATCAATAAAGGATAAACCATTATATAAAAATAAAATTTAATAAAAAAACAAATATTTTTTGAAGAAAAAAAGAAAGATTTATATATATATATATATATCTTGAATCTTATCAAGAACAATCAAGTGATCTAATCGTTTGTTGTTAGTCTCATCTTATTTAGCCGAAATCTCATCAACTATATTTTCTAGATGCATCATCTCTTCGTTTTTTATCAAAATCATCTCTTAGTAATCTTGTTTTTGCGAAACTATATTTCACATTCATATGAAATCCTCTATGATCTGTCAATTTAATTATTTAAATACATTCTTAATCTGTATATATTTTAGAATGAGATATTAATTTATAGTTGTAAACTTGTATTTTTATTAGAAAATAATTAGAGTTTTTACATGTCTTTATTAGTAATTTTATTTGTGTTGACAAAGTCAACAAATATTTAATAAAAAAGAGAGGTCCAAGTAGCATTTTTGGATATATGAATAGAAGCTCCCTAAAATTTATAACAAAAACTAAAAATTTACATCTTAATTTCAAGATCTATAGTTTTTTGGGAAACATTAGTGTGTTAGCCACACACTCGAACAAGTGTCAGTTTTTCATTTGGTAAAAATTAAAATAGCAAACATGTTTGTCTATCCTCACGTGCATATTATATCTTCCGGTTTCACCCATAACGGCTAAAATTGACGTCGCAATAGATAGTCGATGATTCTCATCCTTGCCACCTGCAAACCCTTGTATTCTCAAAAACACTCTTTAAGTCAAAACCTATACTAGATCGAATGACAGGTCTTTGAGACCGTCAAGGTGGCTTGCCGATACGGATTTGACATTTGCTGGGGAGAGTAGATTGGGGCGCTGAGTTTTGGGGGTTGTTGTTGGGAGTGGTGTAGGGAGGAGATTAAGGGTTGATCGATGTGGATAAGCGCATGGCGGGCGACAGTCAGCAACGGTTGTTTCGGGGGTGACGAAGGAGAAGGAGATGAAAGAGCACAGATGTGGCAATGATGGCAGTGAGGAAGATGGGTTACTAGGTTTAAAGAGATCTATAAGGATGGTTTTGATAGATTTGTAGACAACCATAACCATGATTGACTATGTTTTTGTAGACGGGACTGTCATTCAATTGCTCATATTCATATGATTGTATATTAATCTTAACGCACCATACATTTCATGAATGTTAGAGGGCAAATATGGAAAATTTCTTAACATTAAACAATTGATGTTTCTTTAAATAATCCTAATATTAAGAAAATTGGAGGATTTGACCCTTGTTCGAACGTGACTAACACAGACTCAAGTGAGGGTCTATATAGCATTTCCTGTTTTTTGGTTCCCTTGCATTTTTTATCAGACAATCAACTAATATACTACAACCCAACGAGTCTACTTTGAATTCACCTCTCACTTACAAGAAGAGACTAATGTTACTAAACTAAAGGGTATTGAGCACGATCTACAATTTTGTATCTTTTTGTTTGTTAAAATTTATTATGACAAATGTTACCAAAGACAAATTTAAACTTATTAAAATAAAATAAAAAGAGTACTAACTTATTTATGTTTACAAAATTACCCCTTAAAGTTGATTTAAGATTGATACACATCATGAAAGGGGTGTGTGAATAGCAACATAAAGTGTGTTAATAACACCAATTGTAAAATAGAAGAACAGAAATTTCAATCCTCAACATTATATACGAAAAACCAAAACATAACCAACCTAGAGAAACTAAAACAAAGAATAAGTGAACATAGAAAACATAATAGCACCAAAAGAAGAGAGAATTGCAAATGGACTTGTCCACCAAGTGCAAAATTTAAAGTCAATTGTGATAGGGCTTTTCAGGAGGAAACAAGCAGAGGAGGTATTGGTGTCGTCGTGAGAGACCATAGAGTTTGTTTATAGTAGCAAAATCTATGTTCCACCCTCACCTTAGTGTTGCATTGCACAGTGAAGCAGCTGCCTACCGAGAAGGTCTCGAAATCAGAATTCAGCAACGCTAGAAAGAGATTTAGTTGGAAAGTGACTCGATGATTTTGGTTGCTGTCCTTAACAAAGATCGAGAGGTTTTATTTGAGGTTGATCGAGCTATTGAAGATTGTTTCTCTTTAATTCAAATGTTTGACTATTGTAAAATTTGATATATTAGTCGCAAAGCAAATCGTGTTGCTGACAGATTGGCATATGTTGCTAGTAGAGATCGACTTATTGATCTCACTTTGAATGACGCTCCTGATCTTATACATGATGCTTTTATTAGGGTATGCGTAATATGATTCTTGATCAGAGTACATATATCACGTCCCCATAAAATCAATAATAAGTTGTCAATAAAAATTACACTTTCTTCAAAAAAGAGAACGAAGTAGCACGAAACAGTAACTCAAAAAGAAAACAAAAACACAAACATGTATACAAACAATCCCCAAAATACCAACATAATCATGGCTCCCTCTCATTCAATAAACAAAACATTATCTGGAACACCAGTCACCTGAGCAAACCATTAAACTAAGAGAGAGCACCACAACAATCACATGACTCAGGGCCGGCCCAGCTTATGGGAGGGCTTGGTGATGGCCCAAGGCACCAAATTTAAACGGCCCTTATTAATGGAAGTGGGTCTCACTTGCTTATTAGGAATCAATTCATGATGAAACCCCTTATTCGATACCCAAGGGGGGAGCTGGGTATCAAAAATGAAGGCAATAGAATAAACTTTCTCTCTCTCTAAAATATCATCACATAATTAATAATATTTTTAAATTACTCAACCCAAAAAATATATTATAATATTTTAAATTGAAAATAATTCTAAATTATATTGTATTTATAATATTTGTAACTTACTCAACCATAAATATGTGTGTGCTAACACAAGTGAACACCCTCCTCTTATATCGGAAAATAGACTCATTGCCCGGTCGCCGGAGACCGTGGTATCACACACACCGCCTCCTACGTCGACCAAGGTGCATGAGCTGCCAGCATCGGAACTAAAGGTGCCAATCAAATCCTCCACCATTTTTCAGCCCCTCAGATGGAGGTGTTGGGAATGACCTCTGTCAGTCCCACATCAAGGAGAGAAGACGTGGTTCCCAAAACACACCTATATAAGTAGGCCAAAAGGCTATGGAAAAGGTAAGGTTCTTCTAGCCAAAACTATATCAAGTCTTTTACTCATAGCGACGCTAACTTAGGCATCGAAGAGTCGAAGACTGAGCCCACCCTAGTCCTGACTCCTAACGTTGTTGTTACTTGTGCAAGGCCTTAGATAGCAAAAACAAGTGCTACTCCCTCGTCCCGAACTCTTAGTCTCACCTGATATCCTCGATACCCATGTTGCACTCGCTACCCACACGATATTCTTGCTACCCACGGGATATCCTCGCTACCCACACGACACTCGCTACCCACGCGACATGCCCTTAAACCACTAGAAGCGGCACTCTTTGACTCCTGATTGCCATCACAACACCCCAGTCACCCTACAAACTCACGCATAAGGCCTTGAGGACTCACGACCATGCCTCACCTTGGACGGCCCGTACTTCAAACACACAAACTTGATGAACTCCCCATCCAAGAGTCCTCATCAATTAAGAACTTGGGGACTTGTTAACACAGGGTGAACTCACTCCTCTTGTGCTAGAAAAGAGACCCATTACCCGGTCGTTGGAGGCCGTGGTATCCCACACATCGCCTCCCACGACGACCTAGGTGCATGAGTTGTGAGAATCAGAACCAAACCTGCCAATCAAATCCTCCCCCGAACCATTTTTCAGCCTTTCGGATGAAAGTGCTGGGAAGGACTTCCGTTAGTCCCACATTAGGGAGGGAAGACGCGGTTCCCAAAATAGACCTATAAAAGCAAGCTAACGGGCTATGGAAAAAGTAAAGTTCTTCTAGCCAAAACTCTGCCAAGTCATTTACTCACAGCGACACTAACTTGGGAACCAGAGAGTCGAAGACTGGGCCCACCCTATTATTGCTACTTGTGTAAGGCCTTGAATAACGAAAACCAGTGATACTCCCTCGTCCCGAACTCTCAATCACACACGATATCCTCGCTACACAAGTGACAATCGTTACCCACGCGATATTCTTGCTACCCACGCGATATCCTCCCAACTCACGCGACACTCGCTACCCACCCGATACTATCGCTACCCACGCGACATGTCCTCAAACCATTGGAAACGGCACACTTTGACTCCCGATTGCCATCGCAACACCCCAGTCGTCCTACGAACTCACACGTGGAGACTTGAGGACTCACGACTAAGCCTCGCTCCCTGTCGGTCCGTACTTCCGGTACACAAACTTGATGAACTCATCACCCGAGAGTCCTTATGGATAGGGGACTTACTAACACAAGGTGAACACCCTCTTCTTGTGCAGAAAAAGAGATCCATTACTCGGTCGTCGGAAGCCGTGGTATCCCACACACCGCCTCCTACGGCAACCCAGGTGCATGAGCTGACAGAATCAGAACCAAACGTGCCAATCAAATCCTTGCCGGACCATTTTTGCCCCTCAGAGGAAGGTGCTGAGAATGATCGATGGCAGTCCCACATCAGGGAGAGAAGACGCAGTTCCCAAACACACCTATATAAGTAGGCCAAAGGGCTACAGAAAAGGTAAGATTCTTCTAGCCAAAACTCTGTCAAGTCACTTACTCACAATGACACTAACTTAGGTATCAGAGAGTTCACGACTTGGCCACCCCAATCCCAACTCCTGACGCCGTTGCTACTTGTGAAAGGCCTCAGATAGCGAAAATCAGTGGTACTCACTTGTCCCGAACTCTCGGTACATGAGTAACAGTATGTGTAGTGTTTATATATATATATATATAGTATTTTAGAGGTATTATAGAAATCAAATTAGTTTTGATTATGATTCCATATGATAAGTAAACAACATCAATCGTAATTAGTTACATTATTATTTTTATTCCTTATGGTAAGTAAACAGTAGAATGATATAAAATATTCTGATACTGATTCTTATTGATACTGATACTTGTTAATACTGATTCATGATCAGTTTCATTCCAAGTTAGTAAACATGCCCTTAATACATCTTTTTCTGTGAAAAATATATTTTCAAATTGATTACCATATCTACTTTTTCTAGAGTCCAGGCCCAGACCGGTAACACTTTAACCTGGGCGGTCTTTGTACCAAAAAATATTAGACTTGGGGAGAACCCGGCCTGATAAAAACCCGGACCAGTTTTGGGCATGCAAACTCATATTCACAAATCTCAGTTTCTCACATCCTCATAGTCACAGACCTGCAAATGCAATCTCAAAATCTCAAATCTTAATCTTATTGATTGAACATAGTAACATCAAATCAGAAAATGGAAGATGAGAGATGAGAGATGAGAGGAAGAGAGAAGATATGGAAGATATGCGGTGACGCTGGGCTCATTGGAGAGTCTTAAGGATCAAATCAAAAAATATGGCATACCCACAAATTGCTTGTAACATCAAATTGAAAAGATGAAAGTTGATGCCTTAACGGAGGTGGTGGATGACTAAGCAAGAGAGGCGCGTAGGCCGTCATCGAGAGGAAGAGAAGAGTGGTGCGCTGGTCGAGACTCGAGAGGCCCACATGGCAGGCATTGTCAAGAGCCGTGACTATGACTGAGACTCTTATCTCTGTCTATCTCTAAGGAAGAGAAAAGAAGATCGAGGAAGAAGAAGATGGTGAGGAACTGTCTGTATGTGATAAAAGAGAAAGAGATAGATTGATGTTGAGAGAGAGGGAGTCAATAGGTTGGTTTGTGAGGTGATGTTTGAGTTTATTTATTACTAGTAATTATGTGTGGTTGAGCCTATAATATTAATTTATGACTACTAAACATATACAATTATTGAGTGACACATGTGTTGGGCTTTCTTAAAATTAGAACCTAGGACCAGTCTGGGTATAGTTAAAACCTAGTTACTAGTTTATTTATTACTAGTAATTGTGTGCTTGAGCCTATAATATTAATTTATGACTACTAAACATATACAATTATTGAGTGACACATGTGTTGGGCTTTCTTAAAATTAGAACCTAGGACCAGTCTGGGTATAGTTAGACCCAGCTCGTAATGATAACAAAAAAATGAGAGCTCGTGAAAAAGCATGGTCTGACCCGGTTCGCTTCGGTTTTTGTTTCTCTTTCTGGTTTTTTGACCACCCCTTTTATGCCTAATGACTAATCTGATAGAGACCACGACCCAAAGGACATTGCATCCCCTTGTTGGCTATGTTTATAATTAAGCAATTACATTGCAATTACACTATATGAAGCGCTCGATCATGGGCCCGGTGGTCCAAAATCTTGAACGTCCCTCTTTTGGGACCTAGTGCATCCATTGAACCACTAACAGTGGTTAATACGTACGTGATGTTAAGATGCGGGTAACTTATGAAAATTTGGATATCAAACATACAAAATACAAAGAAAGCATGAAGATATCCTCAGGTCTCAAGTAAGATCTAAAATATTGTTATATAATATAAGAGTTTTATATCGGTACCTTTGTTGTGCGCTTCCAATTTGGTCGAAGTTGTTGAACTTACACCTTGTAATTCCTCAACTTAGAAAATTCATCGAAGAATTGAAATTACTCTATTACGGATGATATGGTAGTATCAATCACAATCCTAGAAATACAACTTGGAGTTGAAATGGTAAAGAGAGTTCTGGATGAGAGATTAGATGTAGGAGGCTACAAGGAGCAAACCCTAATGAAAACTCAAGAATTATATAGTCTATTCTTCTAATCTCAACCGTTCATTTATCTCTTATATCACAACCCTTCCTTGTAAATTATTTCCAGTTTTTATACTTTGATTGCAAATTATTTATAATTACCATATATGATATCATGTATCATCGTCATTAATGTGAAGCTGATAATATCACTCGAATTTGGTGGTTATAGTAATAATCAGAAATTAGATTAAGGCCGCCAAGAAAAAAAATTACACAATCTTGGTGGGAATAGATTTAAGGATAAATTCCTGTTATATTACATGATGACCATTTGCACAGTTAGATATCCGATTTTTAAAAGAAGATATTTTTTGTTTTAATTTAAAAGAAGATATTTTGGTATCTTATGTTATATTATGTTCCACAATTTGATATTTTCGTTAGCTTTATTTAATTTGAGAGTAAAGCTGACATTTAGGTGTGTTTTACAATATAGGTGTGTTTATTGTCACCTTACAAATCACTTTATTCACCTCATATCATGTTGATTCATTAAAAGACTAAATTACCCTGATGTAAAATTATAGTGAGAGACAATAAGTTGTTACAAATTACAATTTTTTTATTAATTTTTTTTTTATTTTGGTAAATGCCACAAACCTTATCCAGCTATTCAAAAAAAGGAACCCGGCCTAACCCCGATAACATGCTAATATTTTGTTCTTATTAGTCTATCATTACTCATCTTTTATTTATTGATATGTTGTGTATATTGAAAATGAATGAATGTAAATTTAAAATTAAATCTAAAATTGAATAGAAGAAAATGTAGGATGAACGAAGCAAATATGAAATTGATTATATATATATATATGTGAGAGAGATAATAAGTTGTTACAAATTACAATTTTTTTATTAAAAAAATCTTTTATTTTTGTAAACACCATAAACCTTATCCAGCTATTCAAAAAAGGAACCCTAACCCAGATAACATGCTAATATTTTGTTCATATTAGTCTATCATTAGTCATCTTTTATTTGTTGGTGTTGTGTATATTGCAAATGAAAGAATGTAAATTTAAATTAAATCTAAAATTGAATAGAAGAAAATAATGTAGGATGAACAAAACAAATATGAAATTGAATATATATATATATATATATATATATATATATATAGGACCCTTCCAATGAGGGATCTCTTTTTGACATATATGAGGGATTGGAGATTAAACCAACTTTTTAATCACATATCAACATCTCCACTGTTCAATACTTAGATTCATATATGTAGATCATTTTTACAAAATTTCATCCAATTTGGTGATCATTAAGACTTTGAACTAAATGAAATCAATTGACGCATCAAATCTGTCAACACATGAATTGTTCGTGCTTATAATTTTAATTCGCAGTTTTGAGCACCTTATCGATTAACAAATTAGATGAAATTTTGCAGAGATGATCTACATATATAAATCTATATATAGGACAGTGAAGATGTGATTTAGTGATCAAAAAGTTGGTGTAATCTTTGAAATCTCATATATGTCAGGAAAATAAATCTCTCATTAGAAGAGGGCTGTGTGTGTGTCTATATATATATATACATATATATATATATACACACACACACACGTAGGATGGGAAAAGAATGTAGGTTGAATAAAGTAAAACAGAAATGAACAAAAAAATGTAGGATGAATGAATATAATTTAAAAAAAGTATTTTAGGTATTGTAAATAGATGAACAAAGTAGACTAACAATAAATAATATTTAAATGAGCTATAAAAAAATATGAGGTGAAATAAATAGTTGATGGGGTGAAAAACACGCACTCTACGATTTGGCACCTAGATCTATGTAGATCGGGTTCTCAAAGAAAAAAATGACACGAAGGCGTTTAAGCCATATGAATTTTGACAGTAGTGTTCACCTGGTCAGTTACTGACTAAGAGATTTATGATCAATTATCGTTGGATCTAAATCCAAGGATGAAGATGAGCCAGTTTTAGAACCAGTTTTGCTGCTAAAAGGTTATAGTAAAATATTGATAAATAAAGGGTTGAAATCAGAAGACTTCGAGTCTTCACCCTTAAATTTAGATCCAATGGTGATTGACCATCAATTTCTTAGCATAGTATTCCCATAATCTTGATATGAGAATTATTCTGGAAGCTCAATCTTTGTCATTTTATATAATATGAGATACTCCAAAAGTAAGTGTCATTTTAACTTTAGAATGAATTCATTGTATGCTCACTGTGTCCTTGTGATCATCAACTACTATGAGGGCTCTGATTCTGATGGTGTTCATGCAAATCTTGTTGTTTGGTGTGCAGAAACCAGAGGGGATCGAAAGTGAAGATTGGAGAATATACATCAGATGCTTGCATGAAGCCATGAACCCAAAGTAATAGGTTGAATGTTTCTATTTTTGTGTCGTTCTGAGATTGTTATTTTTATCACCTTCCAATCCTCCCTTTCTCTTGTTTCTTTGATAATTGAGGTTACCAACTTACCATGAAAAGTAGTCTAATACATGTACAAGGTGATGTAATATTATCATTTGTAAGTCTGGAAATTAACTCTAGCAGCATCTATATTCATCTCAACTTTGAATTATACTGACGGAAATGAAAATTATTATCAACATCAGTCATTTATTTATTGAATTTGGTTACAATGGAGGCATAAGCCCAGAAAAGAAAGAAAGAAGAGAGCGAACTCAAACTCCCCCGGCCTGCAGCTGTGCAGCACCTAAAATGCCATCAGAATAGTTTCAATCACCCGAATCGGAGCGAGAGGTACTAAAAGTACATACACCCTCAGCATTATGCACACTTTCCTTAGCCCGGCAACCATATTTCCCTCTCGATGAAGGTGCCTGAGATGCAAAGTAGAAATTGTTTCAACCTGCTTTCAGTTAAGGAGCAAGGTACCAAGAGGATGCAGAATGACTGCTTCGTTTGCAAAATGTGAATCAATTAGCTAGCTCGCAGAGTCAGACTCCGTCACAAGATGTTGGATATTTGCAAAACTATAGTAAAGGCCCCAAGCTTCAGCCTGTCTAATTTCACCTGCACCAATTTTGGTCATAAATCCACTAGTCAATTCTCCTTTTCCATGTCTAATGATCCGTCCTGCAAAGGCAGTAACAGATAATACAGCCAGCAACATTCAGCTTAAACCCTCCCACCCCAGGCCTACTCCAACAAAAATCAAACAGCAAGTGTCCCATGATCTCCATTAATATGTATTCTATACCTGCGAGCATTAGTTAACAATCTTGCTTACTGAATGAAACAGATTATTAGCATTTCATAGTATTATATTCTATATGAAGAAAATTTTATTGTCTCCGCATGATCATAATTTGATAGTGTCATTCCCAACCTAATTAGTTATCTGTTACTCAGACACTATGGCATAATTTATCCTTTCTCAAATTTCTCTGCAGTTGCCAATTCAAAAGAAACGATTCTATTTGAGAACTTGACATGTACCATTTGCGCGCTATCAATTGAAGAAAATAAAATCATGTAGTCGGCATGAAAGGAAAATAGAAACCGTCTAGGATATGGAAATCCAATTAGGCCATGGAATATATGATTTCAGGAAGGTGCCTTGGAATCCAAGTCACTCATTTCTATAAATTAGACCATCTGAAACATTCTCCTACCCGACCCTAAAAAGACTGGTTTCTATAAACCGATCGACTCATATCTTCTTTGTAGCAGAACTCATCTTAAGCCCTAGCCCTAACTTTCTATAAAGTATAAACCGATTACCTTAATCAAAACCCTTATTGATCTTCTTCTATATATTCAGAAACAATTCTATCCATCAAAACCTAGCTACTCGATCATCTTCTTTCCATAGGCAAATCTTTCTGAAACCAAGAAAAACAAGAGAAAGAATTCTCATGGAGGAGAGCAGAGGCAACCAACTTATTCCTGGCCAGAGATTCTGCCCCCATGGAAGATGAACTAGTTCTCTTCTACCTCAAGCCCATGTTGAGTGGAGAGATCGTGCTTGGTAGAAACCGCGTGGTATTCGAATGCGACCTTTACGGTAAGCAAGAACCTTGGGAGATACGGGAGGAATTCAAGACCAAACGACCACACGACTTGAGGCTCAACAAGGACATCTACTTCTTCACTCAACACAAGACCATGAGTTCCACAGGCAAGCGCATACGCCGGAATGTTGGAAGTGGAACATGGAGAAGCGACGACGTCGGGAAGCCAGTAGTATCTGTTGAGACTAGTGTTGGCTCGAAGAAAAGACTGACTTACAAAAACGTAGGCTCAGTGCAGAACGGATGTTGGATATTGTATGAGTTCTTTCTTGACCGATCGCTCAGAGACAAGAAACAAAAGGTGAAAGACTACGTTCTTTGTCTGCTGCGAAAGAATGGTGACCCCAAAACCAAGATTGCAAAGAAGAGAAAGCAACGTGAAGAGGAAGAGGATGTTGAAAATAATGATTCAAGTGATGATGCTAAAGTCTCGACTGGGGAGAAAGAAGAGTTGCTTGAACATGATACTTGATTTACTTAAAAGGAAAAGGAAATATATTGTTTTATTTTCACAATCTTTCCCCTAGCTAGAACTTGAAACTGTCTTTTGATCTCCTCTTCCGCTTGTTTTGCGCATCGGAGCACCTTCTGGGGGTCCCTTAGAACGGGATGATGTGATGTAAGTTGCTACACTGGTGAATAACATTTGCGGTTTCAATTTTCTAAAGTAGAACATTTTGGTTTTGCTTATGCTACTGGTATTGCAACGAGATGTGTTGGCTAAAGCACACATACGTATATTCTACTCTTCAAGTTCTGTTTGGGGTTTGGATACAGAGTTTGGTACTCAGAAATCAAGAGTTCACGACTATAAAAAAATTAGGGCCTCTCTCTCATTTGGTCCGATGGTTCCTTTTATTGAAAGGATTGGCTGAATTTGTTGTTCAAGAAGCATTAGCCTGATATCCTCCGGTTGGAGCGTGGAAAGGACTCCGCACCAAAAGTTCGAACATCAAATTGATCTCAATGATGATATAGATGCAGTGGAGGACTGTAATTTCAGAAAAGGACTCGATGAGGGTGAAAAAATAATAATAATAATAATAATAATAAATGATTCTCATTCATCTAGTCAGCTACTGATCAGGGAGGGTTTGGTCAGTCACAATCAGATCTAGTTTCATTTAAATCTAAAGGATGAGATTAATTGAGATAAAACATATTCAACCCTTGGATTTAAATGAAGCCAAATCCGATGGTGACTGACCAAACCCTCCCTGGTTAGTATCTGACCGGGTGAACTGGGCTGTATTGATCAATACAATTATCTAGGTTTAGAGTGACTCATTTTTTTTACATTATTATTAGTTTTATGAATATTATCATTAATATTTTTTTTTTAAAATATCGTTTTTTCATGCATTTCAATTTAAAGCACTTGTGAAAAAACAAAAGTTATGGCAAAACTGTAATTATATTAAAACTGATGGCAAAATTGTCAATTTAATAACAAACGGGTTGACTTGTAATAATACAGAATAAGAGACAAAACAAAAGCGGTTGTAGAGCTGCAATTATATTGAAACTAAGGGCAAAATAATCAATTTAATAACAAACGAGCTGACTTGTAATAATACAGAAAGAGGGGCAAATCTGTCCGTGTACTATTCACAAGAACAGTAAAGCCCCCCGCTCCGCTTAATATATAGAGACAAACAAATGAGGGGAGGGGAATTGTACGTTTATTAAAAAGAAACACTTGTCTAGACCAATGTCTTAAATATTCAAAATTTCCATTTTTTACAAGCACCAACATTAATTTTCATATATTACCTATATTTTATATTTTAGCATATTTTAATCAAATATATAATTTTTATATAAATTTTAGAAAACATTTTCATCGATATTCGATAATTTCTCGATATATCCATCGAAATATCCATTTTTCGAACCACAAAAATTTTCATGACTGTCGATATTTTAGTCTTTATCTAGACAATGATACAACAACACCACATTTATATAGCTCAGTTATAAAAATAAACAGTAGACAATGAAAGCTTAATCAGCTATTATATAGAAACATTATAACAACCTAATTATATAAACGAAGGGTTCAGGAATTGTGGGTTAAAGAAACACCAAACATTGATGATTAGCGCAGTCACTACTGTTTCAATACAATAAACTACATATGTTTAGAGTGCTGATAGAAAGGACTCAGCATTGATATGTTCCTACACAATTCGATTTCTAGAGCCCAACACCAACTTCCTGCCACAAGCACAATTCCATCTTTCCTACCTTTCCGACTAGCAATTCGATTTCTAGAGCCCAACACCAACTTCCTTCCACAAGCACAATTCCATCTTTCCTACCTTTCCGACTAGCGACAATGCTATCGAAATGGAAGGGTATCAACAAACAGTGGTGTTGTCTAGTCCAAATATATCGGAATCCATTGTTGCTGCCGTTATTAACCCACAGAAGGAATTGGCATTGTGCAGACCTGGAGACAAAAATTGGACTGCTTTTGAGATTTTGAAGACCGAGGACGACCGGATTTACTCTTTTCGGCCGGAATTGCTATACGGTCGGTTGATATTACAAATGGTCATAACACAGAATGGCCAAGAACAGAGCGTTCGTCAAGAGAAGACTGGTTCGCATTGAACTTGATGTGATGTATTCATGTTGGGAGTGAGCGGTAAGAGTTGAAAAGAGAGACGAGGAGATTGGAGAATGAAGGTAAAGCAGTGGATGGTACCTAAAAGACGGCGTGAGCCATGAAACAGCGCTATTGGGGGGAGGAGGGAGCTGGCCGGCAGAAATAAGTTAGAGTGAAAGAATGGTGTGTTCTCTCTTATATATCAAAAAAATATATATAAGACCAACCAAATTTCAAAACATAAAAATTATTTTTCATAATTTCCCTATATAACATTCGTGGTACACTATTCATAAGCCGAGAAGCTCTTTTCCGAAGCCGTCACTGTTCATGGCTTCTTCTCGCATCGGAGCCGAGGGAGAGAAACCAAACGGACCCTTCTGCTTCCACCTGCTCTCATCTATCTGTTTCTTTCACCCACGTTCTCATCCTTCTGCTTCCACCTGCTCCCATGTGTTCCCTCTTTTCTTTCCTCGGCTCTCTTTGTCAAAGCAGATCTCTATCACCAACCCACCATACCCAAATCTCTGTCATCACCATCACTCACCATACCTTGCCTCCGTCAGTATACCCAAATCTGATTTCTCTTCTTCTCTCTCCCAACTTCCACTTCCCTATCTCTCCACACGCCTTCCTGACCTCTCAGCCTCCATAAACCCAATTCTCGGCAACAGGTGATAGAACCCATTCTCCTTCAATCCCACGAGCCTCACAGCCCCATCAACACTCAAGAATTTTTCATATAAAGGAGAGAGCCTTCGGTTTCTACGTTTCGTATCTTCCAACTCTATTACCGCATTTGTTCTTCGCCTTCGGTTTTCGGATCCCTAATTCGCGGCGCTGATTCGGTTTCACTGGTGAGTACTCTCTCTTTCGCGCGCGGTTTTGATTTGGATTTGTGTGGAATTGCGGTTTTGATTTGACGGATTTTGTGGCGGTTTGAGTGGTTTTCAGGGAGATTTTGATCGGAATCTGCGGAAATGGGGTTGATTTCGGGGATTCTGATGGGGATGGTGTTCGGAATTGCTTTGATGGCCGGCTGGCGTCACATGATGGCCTACCGGAGCACCAAGCGTATCGCTAAGGTAACCGTTTATGCCTTGCTTGAATTCTAGAGGATTTTACTAATTTGTTTGTTCGTGCTCGGCCCGCCGCCGTCTTACCGCATCAGACCGCCTCTGGACGGTCGGCGGCCACCAGGTGACTAGCCTCCACCGATCCACCCAATGCTTTTTGCTTTATGGAGTCTTCCACATGCAGCTCGACGGAGAAACGGTTAGATAGTCAGATAGAGCAGTGAGACATGGATCACAAAAGTTGATCGGTAAGGCTATCTGATGCTTTTGAGACAATTTGATTCGAGCTCGATTTGATTCTTTTCTGGGTTTTGATATGTATGTAATCTTCTATCCTTCTCCCTGTGCTTGCCCTTTTAAATTTTTATCGATTTGTTCTCGAGGACAATTTGTCCTATCTATTGGTTTGGTGAGAATGAAGATCAGAGATATTAAAATTATTTTTGCTGAAACTTCAGTCCGTATCAACTACATCCATCCTTACATCAGCACTTTATGGTCATCTCAATTGCAGAAGGATTGCAAGCAACTGCTATATGTAGGGAATTGGGAGGTTAGGCTTCAGAATTCTGCTAGCTAGATCACTCCCAAGAAAATTGAGTTGAACCTCAATCATGTATTGATGTAGCGTGCAAATTTCCGGATACGTAATTTGAAGAAATCAACAGGTAGTAGAAGAAGTCTTTATGCTATGTAGAAATCAGTAGAGGTAGTAAAGATCATTTTCTTTTATTTCAGGTTATAAAATCAAGTCTAACTATGAATCTGATGCAGAAAAAGTGAACCAAGCTACATTTAGTATGGCATTGGAGTTGGAAAGGTGATGAAATGCTACTTTGGTAAGCTCTGTGTCGCATGATACTCCTCTTCCTTTAATGCTGCGATATGTTGTATGTGTATACATCTCTCTGTGCTACATGAATTCCACTTGAAAAGAAAAGATATTATACCAGCAGAGATACACGATTATTTATTAGTTTTTTTGTTGTCTCTGTAGCTATTAGTGATTACAAAGAATTCCTTCGCTTCCAGAGTTTGATTGCAGAAAGGAGATATCTACATCTAGAGGTGTGTTCTTTGAACATGTCGTCTGTAGGCCTTTTCCCTGTGAACATTTCCATCAACAGAATCCCATAGCTGTAGATATCTCCCAGAATCATTCCTCTTATTTTCTGGGTTGATGTCTCGACGAGTTCCACTCCTCCCAGTATGTGTTCTATTTATTTTAATTCTCATATAGGATTTGATTTCAGACCTTTTGATAACTCACATTAGGATTCAGACATTTGGCTTTTCATCATAAATTTGGCATATATAGAATGCATCTGAAATCAATTGAAAATCCAAAAATGTACTCATTGCATGTTAATGATGACAGTTCTAAGCAATTTTTGTTTTAGTTTGATTGCTTTGTATGACCTCTCTTGAAAAAAGGAACAAAAATCACATCCAGTATATAAAAACAAGATATATCTTCTAAGCCAAATTCATTCACATTTCAATCTTTGTGTATTTCGTTATCTGCATTTTGAGATTCATGTCTTATGTAGGCAGATGTTTTTGCGTTTGAGTGCTGGCAAATATATATATTAACTAAACTGCAGACCGCAAATTCAATTCTAGCATTTACGCTATCAGTAACAAATTCGTAAATTTCATATCAATATTACAAATTTATTTTTCTACAATTTGATATTATCTCTGCCCTTAGTGTTTATTTGTTAAAGGGATATTAATTAATCATTATCCAGTTTAAATATCCATGTAAACACATACTTTCTTTTGGTTTAGATTTTGTAAAGTTTACAGTATCATACTTTATTGTTTTCAATTTCCTTTTTCCTGTTGTGATCAGTTGCCAAATCTGTTTTCATTTTGCACGTCTCATGAAAAGGCTTGATCATTTTGATATTCTGCTACTATTATAAGAACAGATGTTTGCATTGTTTTGGTGATTTAATTTTCATGTTAATTGAATATTGCAGTTTTAATGACTTTGATTATGAGAGTGTGCCATATACGTATCTGAGACCTTAGAGCTTGGGATTACTACATAGGTTCTTCTGCAACCTATCTCCATATTTAAACAGTCCATAAAGGTAGTTTGGGAACCAACAACTAATTCGCAATTTGGTTGATGCCTCCTATTTATATTGGTAGTTGTTTATTTGGTTTAAGTGTGTTTTGTGGGTTTTTAGTTAGGATAGAAAGATAGATAAGTGATATCAAATGATGTTATCTTTTTTACACTTGAATCTTTTAAAGTTTCTATTAATTTCTGGTCTTCATATTTCAACATTTATCAAGTTCTGAAGGTGTTATTTGCTTATTAGGATATGCATGCTTGGTGGAATAACGGTTATAGTGTATGTGTATGTTATAGCTTTAATTTTAGAAGATGTTCTTTAAAAAAAAGTTTGTGTAATTGCATACATAGATATAGTTGTCAGAAGTAGCATAGCTGAAATAAATAATCAAATATCCTGAAATGAATTCCTATAAGACCAAAATTCATACAGCATTGTATGTTCTTAGTTTCTTTTATAGAAATTAATGACAAGTAGAAATTATACCAGAACGCTTCGTTTAGTAATGATTGTTACTGCATCATGTCTGAACACGCGCTTTGTATTAAAGGTGTTGTACACATTTCATGGAGGTAATGTTAAGGTGTGCTCCATGCCTTGCAGTTTAGTTTTAAATTGACATGGTTTGGGGATGCTAATAAAATGTGGTTGTTAGATATATCTTAAATAGTTGTTGCGGGTTCGCAGTTTATTGGAATGTGTATTGTTCTGCATAGACATAGAAGAAGAAGTTTTTATTTGAAGGATAATGACTCAGGCCAAACCAAAAACAGGTCCAGGTTAGTACTATGTGCGTTATATTGACGTGTAATGTAAGTGATTCTGATCCGGCTTTTGAAAGATAGCTAGGTTTGCCAAAGTCGTTAGTTCCTAAGAATGAACCATATTCTGTCAGAGTTTATTACTTTCATATATTGTTTTCGTGCTTCGTTAGTTACTGTGTATGAGCCATGTGTGTTCATTATGTTGTGGCTGTGAAGAAAGTTGGAGTCTCATTTCTAAATGGTTTGGTAAGGCCAAACTCTTTAGAATCGGAGTTAAGATGATAATGGAGATGTGGAATTTAACATTTTAAATTGATAGTTATGTAATCTGAGATACGCTTCTTAGTGTAAATGGAGATAAGCAATTTAAACTTGGCACATAATATCAGTCAAACATGAATTCAATTAACATATATATTCTAACACTTTCAAAACTGAATCTGGAAATTGATGTTCTAACAGTTGAGAGCTTCACAAACAGATATTCACCTGGCCTAGGTCAATTTTTTTCCTTATGTTCACGAACCATCTAAATCGATTAGATAGGATTGGTAAGAAATAAATCAAACAAACAAAATACCAAGTCAATAAAGATTGCTTGGTTATGTCAATGTAATCATTTATTGAAATCTGTAATTTTGCTGCTTACGATCTATGTAAGCTTATGTTTGTGTAAACAAGGAAAACGCTAGAAGAAGGCTTTCAAAATACATTAAGCAACACTCCGCCCCTACAATTGTCCCTATTTGATAGAACCTTCTTGCGTTTGATTAATTGTGTTCATGATTAGGGAAAACTAAGATTTCAATTGCATAAGTGTTCATTCATTTCCGTGTGACCAAAAGCATACTTTTCTCTTAACTTATAATATGAAGGCAATTGGATGGTTTCATCTATTACTCTTGACTCTTCCGACTTGAATTTTGGTTATTCATGTATCATGTAATATACGATTGTCTTATCTTCTTAGTGTATGAATATTTTTGTGTTCAGTACACAACATCATATGAATGGTCTCCGCTGTGATACTGCTTTTATTATGCCATAGTTTTTTCAGTTTGGTCTTTCATTACCCACTAATTTAAGATTCTTTTTATGTGTGTAGCCAATCCATTTGTGCTTTATGTGATTGGATCTAACTGTTACTGCTCTATTTTAACTATGAATCTTCTGTTATATAGGAAAACTATATGAAAAGGTGAATAATTAAAATCAGGATGAATCTTACAGTTGTTACATCTCAGATCCTTGCATCTTATTTCATAAACATGCAAATTGAAATTGAGTATTTGTGCTGTCGAAATTCATAGACATGCAAAAAGTTATTTGTAGGACTAAAATGCGATTGTTTTACTTCTACTATGACAAATAATTGAACTTCTCTATTTTGATGTTAGTTTATTTTTTGGGTTTTCTTGGTTCCGTCTGGGTTTCATTTTCGGGATTACGGTTATTGATTATTTTTGTTTTTTGGTTTTATGCACCGCGTCCTTTTTGTCTCCCTTGCTCTTCGTAATATCCTCCGCCTGTTGCTTTGTCTCGACCTTTATCCGTACATTTGCTTTGCGTCGCTGTTGTTGCTATTCTTGAAAGTTTTTAGTATCAGATAGCTTTTTCTGTTTTTTATTTTTCAAGTGATATTAAATCGATTCGTGTAAATACTTGAGCTTTAGAGGAGCAGGTTGATAAATTTTGGTTTGGGTATTTGTTTTTACACAGCCATGCCCTTCTTTTCTTCTTCTTACAAAATAACTCTTTTCCCTTTGTTTTCAGCTAAGTCTATCGGTGCTAAAATTCAAGCTTAAACACGGGTAAGTAACACTATTTCTGGGTAAGTGTTTGTGACTGAGCTTAATCACAATTTTGAAGGCTATAAATAGGTCCAGATGAGCCTTATTTTTACCTTTTGGAACAGTTTATGCCATATTTGATATAGATGTCCAATAGTTCTTCAATTTGAGAGTTTTTGATTCCTTATTTAGGGTGAATTTTCATATCTTTGCCCAATTAAGATGCACAAGAATCAGTTCATGTGTATACTTATAGGCAGACATACTTTTCCAATAACCCAAAATTCTTTTTTCCCAATAGCTAAAGATTTTTGATTGATCCACATGTCACAGAAACCAGACTCGATATTTCTTCTTTTTACTAAAGTCCACATCTGAAATTTCACTATATTGCCTTGATACTGTAATCTCATCATTTGACTTCATGTTTTTAGTATGTATCTGTATTGACTTGCTGTATACCATGTGGATATAGTTTTACAAGCAAATCATATTCAAATAAGTTTTTCAAAAGAAAGAAACACTGCTGATAGAAATTCCTATACAAATTTTAAACTTTTCACATCATATGAATCCCTACCCCAAACCCTAAAATATCTGCAGATAAAAAAATAATAAAAAAATGAAATGGATATAGTACAAAGAACTTGAGCTGAAATATGAGGCAGTAAAACTTTTGAGTCTTCAATTGAGTGTGATTATATCTGTCATAAATAATTAACCAACCAGCTGATACTTGATTTGTAATAGTAGTCCTTAGTCAGCTGATGCTTGAAGGTCAATTGGTACATGTAGAAAGCAATGGTCAAAGGAAGTAAACGGAGTCTGGTCTAGAGTTACATAATTTAACTGTTATTTTGTAATTTAACTGCAACCTCAAGATATTTAGTTATGTGTTTTGTGGTTGTATAAAATAAAATAGAGCAGAAATTGTTCGAAAACCTTGACTTATTCAATTTATTGATTAGAGTAGTTTTGATATTGAAAGAAACTTCAAGAACATTATTTTGTTGTTTAATGTGTTGTTTAACAATATTATGAGAAAACTCTCCCAATCCATCAGAACATAAGAACAGGTAGTGAATATAGGTGTTCAGTTTTATTTGACACAGTTTAATTATTTAGGTTGCTCTTTTCATTTTGTTTTTCCCTTCATTTCATTAGTAAATTTACATCATGAATGAGAGATCGTAACGATTTTGAATTATTTTTTAGATGTAAACTCTAAAAGTAACATGTTTTACAGTTTGAGCCACCAACTGATGTTAGCTAATTTTTGATGGTGCTTTTAGGTTGCAATAGCTTTTGGAATACTTATGTGAAATCATACATGGAAAACACTTCAAACTCTACTTCTTGGTATGTAAATTTGCTTATTCTTTCTTTTCCTAATAATTTCAATCCCCAATAATTTTTATTTTCACAGTTTGTTTTTAACAACAAGATTTCAATTTTTAATGCTTGATGTATATATTTTCAGATATTGGCTGAATAGTATAAATAGGGAGCGAGAGACAAAGAGAGCGAGGGGTCCAAGGATCTCAAGGAACTCAAAAGTATGTGTAGTATCTTAAATTATGAATGGCCCCTTTATTTTCATGTTTATCTTAAAGTTCTGTGTATTGACAAGTCAGCTTAGTTTTGCAATCTTAGATTTTCTACTTTATTGTCGAAGTCTTTTGTCTTAATTAAAAATTTCTTGATATTAATGTTTTCTTTTGTCAATCCATTGGTTTCATGATATATTGTTTTGTGTTTTGTGAGTTTTTAAAGTCCGTTGGTATATTTGAAAGAGTGCTTAAAGAACTCAAATGTAGGTGGTATGTCAAGTCTCAGTTGTAATGCAATGTTCTTTTTACTACAAAGTTTTTGACGTTTTAGGTTCAACCATTGTATGTAATGTAATACAACAAATGTATAAATCTATTATTCAAAAGCTCATGATCTGTGTTTGTTGTGCTTATCAGTTTCTCTTTACTTTTATCAATCCTCTTCTTTACGTCGTTCTGATTGCTGTACAAAATGTTTATTGATGAAGTATATGTCTTCAATTGAATGATGATTGCTTTTAAACAATTAGGATTAGTAAACTTCTACGTTAGGAATGACGTGCTAGAGGTGACATTGAAAACTAGAAATTACTTTAAAACCAAACAGTATATTGTAGACTTACATGAGAGGTTTGGATTATTTTTGTTTCATCAAATTACCATAGTAAATAGATATAGTGGGTAACAACATCAAATTACTTTTATGCAATTCATTTTAAAGTTTCATTTGCAATTCAATTTAGATTGCAATTCATTTTAAATTGCTTTCCCTGAGTTGTAATTACTTCTCTCAGATTAGAAAATAATGTGTTTTGATCATTTGCATTCTTATCACTATACCGAAATTGTTTTGTCAAGTGCTGTTATGTATCTCGATATGACCAACCCGCGCTGGCGCGGGCATGCTGCCTAGTTTTTATACAATTTAAGACATAAGCCCAAACACAAAACTAATAAAATCAAACTTGATCCAAAATTGACAAAATAAATGACAATAATAATTTTGGATTCCTAAAATCTTTTCTTCGTCTTTTTTTTTCAGATCGCAATACTCTCATCGTCGTCATCAACAGTAGCACGTTTCATGTCATCGTTAATAACACGCTTCTTATCTTGACGGTCGACAGTAGCACTCTTCTCGTCTTCTTGTCGATAGTAGCACACTTCTCGTCGACTCAACAACAGTAGCAAGCTTCTCGTCTTCTTGTCGACAGTAGCACGCTTTTCGTCTTGACGTCTTCTTGTCAACTGTACACGTTGGTCATCTTCTCGTTGACAGTAGCACGTTTCTCGTCATCTCGTCAATAGTAGCATGCTTTTCGTAGGCTTCGACAATAGTACGATGCTCGTCTTCTCTTCTACAGTACCACGTTTCTCGTCGTCGTCGATAGTAACGCGCTTCGTGTTGTTGTCACTAGCACGTTTCTTATCGTCAACAGTAGCACACTTCTCGTCTCCTCGTCGATAGTAGCACGCTTTTCGTCTTGACATATTTTCGACGACAGTAGCACACTAGAATTGGCAGTAGCAGCGCGTAGCATGCCCAATCAGAGAATTGCCATAAAAAATTGCAATAGCACCGACAGTAGTGATAGCAGTGCACTACGAACAAAGAATTGCTAGAAAAATTGCAATCACGCCGGCAGTAGCACTTTTAAAACGCTAATATGTTGTTGTGATACTACTGCACCGTCGTCGTCATGCGTGTTGCTAATCTGCTACTGCGTTGTGTCGTCATGCCGCGTGATGCTACTGCAATGTGCCGTCACTGTTACTGCGTTGCCATGTTGTGTATTGCGTCATCATGCTGCATGCTGCTACTAGATCATCTTGTTGTGTGATGCTGATAAGCGGCGGCGTTGCGTGTTGTTAATATGCAGTGGTGTTGTGTAACTTTCTCTCAGATGCTACTGTGCACTCACCAACCATGTGTTATTGTCCTACTCAGCAGCACATTAGGTGCTTCTGTGCTACTCAACATTTAAGAGGCTGCGGGTATTATGATAAAATTATTGATGACATATAATATTATAATAGCATATTGTCCTGATATGTTACAATTTGTCCTTAATTGTATAAGAAATTAAATAAATGAGGTATTTAATTATAAATAGAAATTTAGTTCATAACTAAAAGTTAATTTGCTAAATAAAGAAAGATCAGACGTTGAACAAAATGACTCATATGGACAAACTGTGCAAACCTGGTCAAAGCTTATATTGTGGTTAATATACTCATAAAACTATCATCACTCATCAGATTAAGAGATCCTAGATCTGGCTCCTTGTGAAATAGCTAGGCAGAAGTCAGATCAAGGCTATATAACTTAGGGGTGGGATCGGGATCATCCCGATCCCGATTACGAAAATCCCGATCCCGACTAGAGGTGAAAAATGATCCCGAATCCTGTCCCGATTAAGTCGGTATCCCGACAATAAAATCTCGATTAAGTCGGGATCCCGATCGGGAAACCCGATAAATCCCGACAATGAAATCTCAAAAATAATATGAAATTTTAAACTTTTTTTGTGTGTGCATAAATTGGTAATGTGATGTGAATCAACAAGTACAACTCATACATTATGAAAATGAAGCATACTACTAACATAGGAATAAATTCGAACTTACAAATCCAAAGATAGGAATAGAACAACTTACAAATCCAAAATTAAGAATAAAGCATACAACTCCGAACTTCAAAGATTAAGTCAGAATTACATATCACTCATGTAAAATGCACCTCTAGCCTCTACCTCGACCTCTAGACATGGGAGCAACTCGACCACCAGATGTACTGCGAATGGAAATTGATCAGGAATGAAACGACAATCAATCAGGATCAAAGAGAAAGTCTATTCCCCATCCTATGTACGAAATTAACATCTAATCTAACAGAGGAAAATTACCTTGACAATTTCCAAGATAGGGAAGTGCAATGGAGAATGCCGCTCAAGACAGACCCGACTCGAAGCCTCCGTTCTCTGTCCAAAAAGCTGAAAAAGGACACAAACCCACACAAATTAAGCACAACCCCAAAAAGAAATTCAAATGCAGAATCGGATCGGAAATGAACAAATGAGAGAGAGAGAGAGAGATTGTACCGGTTGTGTTGGCGGGGAGGCCTGCGATTTTCGAGCGAGTGATTCATGAGGGTTTCCGCCGACAGCTGAAGACTATGAAATTCGGCAGGGGCAGTGGGCATTCGGCGTGCGGTTTCGGCAGTGGCAGTGGGCTGGGTGTTTCGGCGGTGGAGTTCGGTGGCGTTGAGTTTGGCAGTGGGTTGGGGATTTCGGCGGTGGAGTTCTTCTATGGATTTCGGCAGTGGGTGATGGCGGAAAGAGGGAGGCTGAGTCGAGCGGCTGATGTGCGTTTGGGCGGTGGAATTCGGCGTGCAATTTGGCAGCGGCAGTGGGCTGGGCAATTCGGCGGTGGAGTTTGGTGTTGAGTTTGGCAGTGGGCAATGGAGGAAAGACGCAGGCTCTGAGTCGAGCGGCTGAGGAGAAGTGAGAGAGCAAAACCAAACTAGGTTAGATTTCGATGAGTTCAATAAAAATAAAAAAAAATTATATATAGTGTCGGGATGTCGGGATCCCGACTTCTTCCAAAAAAAAATCGATTGGAGATGCATGCAAGAATGAAGGACTGTGCTTGGTAGAAGAGTATGAGAGGAGTGTTTTGATGGTGGTTCTTTTGGTGACGGTAACAGTCGAGAAGAAGAGATGAGAAGAGATTGACCCGGTCTGGGTCCATTTGACCTGGGCCTGGGTTTTTAAAGCAGGGAACAATGGCTCACATTTTAAAACAAGTAGATCTAACGGCTAGAATTAAATCTGAATTATCTAATTTCTGAAAAAAAGAATTTTAATTTACCGAAACTTCGATTAATCTTAGAAAACACACCGAGGCTCTGAAAATTAATTTGAAGACACTGGTGAACTTGTGTCGATATGCACTACGACACCGGGGCCTCAAAAGAAGAATTTGGGAATTCGAGAAAAACTTGAAAATGAACGCGAACGCTTAACTCGCTAAGTTACCGAGCACGTTAAAACCCTCAGTAACTTCATGAAAAACCACATAAAATTTTACGGGGTCTTACACTTGGTTTGGGATGGGGGATTTGAGGGTTTGAGGAGGGAGAGGAATTTGTAGAGAGAGGTTAAGACAACCCTGAGATCAGGTTTGGTGAAGATTATGAACCTTCTGATTATTATATTGGGCTTTTAAGTGCTAGAGTCAGAAAATAATATGCCAAAAAAGTACAAAAAATATATATAGCTTTTTAATTATTTTTAGGACTTTTTATATGTTTTTATTTTTTATTTTTTTTGGAAGAAAGAAATATTTTTATATATTAAAAATATATAAATATATTATTTATTTGTCGTGTTCAAGCCGTGTCGGGATTGTCGTTTTTGAGATTTGTCGTGTTACCGTATCCATGTAACATAGAAGAGCACTTGAGAACATGAATGTTTAGAAATAAAAATATTGAAAACATAAGATTTCGACATTATTGGAAAAATGCCAAGATTTAAAGTGATTAGATAACTACTACAATCCAATGGAAACTCAGAAAGCACATGAAACTCAAATTCCCGTTTTGAAGTATCCTGTTTTGAAGGTAATCATCATTTTTTTAGTTGAAAGTCAGTCAGTTCATATATTTAGCAAGCAGTATCAAGATAACACACACATAAAGACCAACATATTGTGAGACCCCGAATGTTTTTACCGTGGTTAATGACGATTTACTGAGGTTTAAGTCGCATTCGGTAACCTCGAAAATGAACAACTGCTGTAGCGCCCCAGGAGGGGAAACAACCGTGGCCACGAATTTAAGCCACTAAGAAGCCAACACGTCCGAAGGACGTGCCAATAACTTATTAACTTAAAGTCATAAGCTTTTTAGTAAGTAAAAATAAAATTAAACTTTAACTAGAGTGGCACCAAATAATTTCTTAAAACATTTATCGGAGGTTTTCTAATTTCGCGGAAGATGGTCAAATTAAAGGGTCAATTAAAAACTTTAGCGACAATAATGAAAATATAAAACAGGGTTAACAATTCAAGGTAACACCTTTACTGTTTATGTCAAATACCCTGGTAGATGACTCGAAAGGTAAAACATGAAAAATGAGTACAATATGGATCAAACATCGAGTAGAGAATGAGACTCCACACATACAGCTCTCTCTATCTATCCCGTCACAATACGCAGTACATGCAAACAATCTGTTCTAGGGGTGAGCGTCTTCCTCGCGTGTTCACATATAGGCCCACCAATGATAGATTTGAAAATCAAATATATATACATATAGATTTGAGCTATAAATAAAACTATTTTGAAAATCCTTGGCACACAAAAACATCATTTCATATCTTTCGGGAAAACTGTGCAGTATGCTAAAACAAGGGCCATAGCGCTCAATGAACAATACAGCTTGCAGGGCTTCACAAATCTTTGTGACCGAATCCTAGGTTTGTCTATACAGCAAACCGGGGCCAACTACCTATGCGTCTGAAGACGAATAGTAACGAGAGTGTCCATTTACTGCTAATGCCCAACAAATCTCTCGTAACAGCACACCGCTCTTGCGTCTCGCTTAACTCTGTACGAGACGAGCGTAAGTGGGATAATTAAAATAAACAGGGCATTGCCCTCTGGAGGTTCACGGTCATCGACACCGTGGGAGTTCTATATACTAGGTCCCGTTACTCTCAGGTCACACACCGGAAATCAGGACAACGGTGCTCAACATATCACATCATCATATAAAAATTATTTACGTCTAGTCTCGGGTTTTCTTGGCCCAATCATAAATCATTTATCACATATATAAAAAAACTTCCTGAGGCATCGACCATGAGCATACGAAATCATGCACTTTCATATATATACAAAACTACTAACAAAAAGGGTTTAGCTTCCCTACCTGGAATAGCCATTTCATATGTAAGCTCCAAGCTTTCAGGAACCGCCTCGGTGAACCGTGGTCACCGCGTAAGCTACCTCGTCTAATGAATCATTACAGAATTAGAGTAGCTTAGCAACCAAGAAACAATAACAATCATGTTGACCTCAACATTCCTAGTTTGACCAGGAATGAACACATTGACCAAGTTGACCAACCAAATTTCCTTTTTAACTCTTTAAACTTTTGTCTTTCTTTTCCGGTTATCGACTCTTTGCTTATTTACTAGAAGTCCGACTTAACTTCTGAACTTCCCTTTACCATTTTAATTTAACGTTAGGGTGACATAATAATTTGTTGAATTACTATGAACACCCAACGTGTCACTTTAACCTTGAGTCGATTTGTCGATTTACGTGAAACACAAATTTTTACTTGAAACAGTCAACTTGACATTTCTCAGAATTTCCAGTTATCATTTTCTGATAACAATTTAACTCTTTACCAACTTTACCAAACTGTCTCAAACTTCGTTGAACTTCAATTGTTTATTAAACTATTTTTCTGAAAATGGAACTTTCTCAAAATGGAAGCTGTCTTTTAATGGAAACTTCCCAAAATGGAAAGTTCCCCAAATTAGTAGGTTTCCAAAAATGGAAAGTTTCCTAAAATGAAACGATCCCAATTACTGTCACTTTCCGTTTTTGTACGTTTCCTTATACGTAAATTCCGATTACGACTCTTAACTCGACTAAACAGAAACAATACACTTTAAAATGGAGTCGAAGACTACCTCTCGGTATTTCTGCCGGTTTCATTGTCTCGTCGGAACCTTTGCCGGGTTCCGACAACTTGCCAGAATTTTGGCAGAGTTTCCCTTGTTTCTTCGTCTCCAAGTTATGACAAACATGCATGGACAGAAAACACGATTTAATCTTAATTTCAACAGCAACAACAACAACTCAGTTGTAGGGGACAAGATTTACCCTCTGCTCTGCCCAAAACCAATTCCACGCAGTCGCTCTGTTACACGCAGTCCGAGACTCTAAAGCCATTGCCGAACTCCACCATGCTGCCCTGCCTCCTCCTTGAATAATCAAAGTCTCTCTCTCCTTCTTCACCGAGACCTGGCCTCAGCCTGCCCTGCTGCCTCGAGTCCAAGCAGCTGCTCCAGCCACCTCTTCCCTGTCACGGCATCACTGCGGCTGAAAACCGAGAGAGAAGACTCGCCGGAGATGACGTCGACGACGGTGATGCAGAACCTAGAAAAAATAGAAGGATTAAGGGAAAAGATGATTAGGTCCCAAACTATGAATTTAGGGTTTAAGAGGAATGCAATTGGAAGGGAAAGCATGGGTTTACCTTGGAGAAGCAAGAACCACGCAGGGAGGAGGAAGAATCGGCAAGGGGACCAATTTGGGGATTTGATTTCGATTGGAAGATGAGAGTGGGTGGATGTCTAGGTTGAGCACAGAGATAGAAAGGGGAGATATAGGCGAGTCCAGCGGTGGCCTTGGATCGGACGACGACGGCTTGACGTGATGGCACGGTGGCAAGAAGGCGCGGTAGCAACGCTGCCTCTCTCACTCTCGATCCCTCTGTATCTCTCCCTCGACAGAAATGAGAGAGTGGAGATAGGGTTTTTAGCTTATATACTTGGATCCAAGAGCTCACAATGTTAGATGAGATCAACGGCCAAGATTAAAGGTTGGTTTTTAAAATCAGAAAATAGTAATTTAGAAATTACCCTGGACTTTGGAAATTCGTAGAAAATAGATGGAAGCTCCAAAAAATATTCTGAAATTACCGGGAGACTCGTGTCGACATGTACTATGACATCGAGTCCTTAAATGAGGAATCTGAAGAACTTTGAAAAAACTAGAAAATGAACGTGGTCGTTCACTCGCGAAGTTACCGAATGCGACTTAAACCTTAGTAACTCGTCATTAACCACGGTAAAAATATTCAGGGTCTCACACATATAGGGGTAGTACCTCTTATAACTTACAAACCTAGTATAAGCTAAGTTTCAAAGCCAAAATACACCCACCTTTTGGTTACAGTTTCTAACACTTTTATTTTTAGATATCAATCTTGGTGTAGAAGAAAGATTAAATGGTATCAACTACACCAAACTGATCTGTGACAGACTAAACTACGTCGTATTTTAGGCCATAAAGACCCAATCCAACCAGCCCACCTCAAAATAGGAGCCTCAACTTAAAGTCTAAACCTGAGCCCAGGTTCATCAAAGTCCAAAAGCCGCCTGAGAAGCTTCAACGTCGCTGCCACAAAGCTGGTGCGAATTCTCTCGTCTTCACGTTTTAGAGTACCAATGAACTTAGGCCCTTTGTTCAGGCCGTCATCGACACAGATAAGGCCAAGCAGGATCAACCTACTATCCATAACACTGACACAGTCCCTGTCACACTGTAGAGGCTCCCACTACTTAAGGAAGGCTGAGTCAGATACCTATGTCATCGTAGGAGCCCACCGTCCTTGGCCACTATTGAATTTGATTCAGTTCACTTGATCAGATCTGAATCTGAAAGTTATGCATCATGACCCTATACTACATTCCTTGGTAATTGCCTCATTGCCATGTTCTAATAGATTGGGGTCGATTTCGAGCTGTCATAAACCGGGAGGGACGAACTAAGCCTTCAGATCAGATCAGATCAGACGCCGACTAGATCCAAATTTAAACACCAAAACAGTGAACCAAATAATTTGACTAGAAAGTCAAGGGGCTCCCACGAAATCCATCGCCCTTATCATCTGAGGGTAAAAAGAGAAAAGACTTCACATCGCACTCTAAGTTTTTAAATGATTGTTTGAATTTATATATCGAGAATGATATTTTTACTAGTACGTATAAAAACTAAGAATATTATACAACGATTTAAAAATATGAAATCACAAAATATAAATTAATTTTAAATTATATTATTTTATTGTTATTCATGTGACCCACTCATTTATAATTTACTGCTCCCACTATAGTACTGTACAAATATAGTAAACTCACTCACCAATTAAGTACACCAATTTATCACAAACCTCCAATCGGATCACAACTAAATGGCATCAACAAGTCAACATGACCTCCACTACCTGAGCCAACTGAATCATTGCTCATCGACTTTCTACAGCGAACTCAGAGTCCGGTTCCATCAAAACTAATGTCAATACTAAAACTCCTACCTCTATCGTCCTAATTAAATGGAGTAAGCATTTGAAGGAAGTCGAAGTTGTTGACTGGCGAAGTTGTTGACTGGCGAAGTTGATCCGAGAAATGAAGTGATTATCGAAGCACTCCTCTCCTTTGTCTGTGACCGCAACGGCTATGGAAGATATGTGGGCACATCCGATAACTTCGATTGCGTGACACATCTCATTGATTATTTTGTGATTGAACTTCAGTTTTAGGTCAGCTTAGAGTTATAGTCTTTCATTATGTTATCAGATTTACTAAGCTGATGAGAATTAATGTGTATGTATCTGTTAATAGGCTGAAACTATCCCAAAATATGAGTTTGTGGTAAAATGCAATGTTGTTAGGTAAAATGTGACACATTCAAAGTTTAAATAATGCTTCAGAATAGGTCTGTAAATGGTTTTTAAATGCTTCAGGATAGACCTGTAAATTTAACCCGTTGATCAGTTAAGAACCCTGATCCGTTTAAAAATAATTAAATTATATTTTATATAAATATAATATTATTAATAAATATTAAATAATATGATAATTATCTAGATAATCTAAACATTCACATCTAAATTTTTTCTGAAGTATGATTTGATGAAATTAAAGGTTGTTAATGCCTATGTATCTATACAAAAACATTGGAGATCAAGTATTTTAATTATATTAGTGTACCATTAAAGAGTATACATATAATTCAACTTTTAATGTGAATCTTTATTTTCATATAAAATTTCATCAATATTTTTTACAAAACTATGAAATTATTATTAAAATTTAAATATTTATTATTATAAACGGATCAGATTAACATGTTGGGTATCCGTTAACCGGTTAGATCAGGATTTAGATCGAACTATTAAAGATCCGACAGGTAACGGGTCGGATCCAAATCTAAAGTTTTTATTACAGGTCCACATCCGGATCTAGGTCGATCCAGTACGGATCCAATCAATTTACAAGTCTACTTCAGAAAGAAGTTTAACCCGATCCTGATAGGTAAGTGCATGCATGTATCATCATCATCAACGACCATCCCACTGCTAAGATTAAATTCGGTTGCTTTTCTCTAATTACACTTTGCACATTAAAAAATTAATTGACTATGTTAACACCAGGACCCATCCATCAACCAATAATTCCAGCGTCTACCCCACGCGCTACGTCACACCCCTGACGCACTTTCGGTCAGAAAAAGCGAGTCGAAACACACACCGCTCTGTCAGTGTCGTAAAAGCTACAAACTCTCAAGGGTATTTCCGTAATGGCGCCCAATGGCCAGCCAGAGCATTTAAATTGGAAAAAAGAGGGACCGATGAGAAAGGAACCATTAAAAGCAAAGCTTTCAGATTCACGGGCCAGAAATTAAAATAATCCATAAAGTCCAGAAAACTAAAATATATTTTCTCTAAATCTAGCTTACTATTGTAAATTATTTTCTAAATCTGCCCTCGATTGGCTTCCAGATTTCGCATAATTTGATGTAGGCCTCATCATGGGTCGGGCTAGGACCGGCCCGACCCTAAATTTTAGGGCTTAGGGTAGGGTAGGGCTCGGTCAAAGTCAACAAAATTTAGAGTCGGGTAGGGCCGAGACTTGAATATGTAAAGCCTAGCATGCCCTAGCGGCCCATTTCGTTAGGGCTAATAGGGTCGGGTAGAGCCGGCCCTTTTTATAGAGCTAAACAGGGCAGAGATGTGCTTGCTATTTTTTTCTCACAATTTAGCTTTAGAATTATATGTAATGAACCTTATTTTTGTGTTATATTTAACATGCATACACATTATACTTAATTTTAGACATCTATCTATAAACTAAGTGGTTATACTCATATATCTCATGAACTAATGCTCTAAATCATCAAAATACAATTGTTAATCAACAAAACAAAAGGAAATCAAAGGAACAAACCTAACAAATCAACTACAAAAGAGAAGATTAGTCGTATTGTACCTTAAAAATAAGAAACATATTAAAACACTACAAAAATAAGAAATTATTAAGGCCTAAAAGACGGACTTTTAGGGTCGGGTTCGGCCCTAAATGGCTTATTAGGGTAGGGTCGGGTTTCATTTGCTCAACCCTTATCCTATCCTAATCAAGAAGAGCTAAAGCCGGCTCGCCCTAATAGAGGGTCGGGTAGGACGGGTTTTAGGACGAGCTAAAGTTGAAGTACTAATGAGACCTAATTTGATGGGGTAGCTTTATTTAATCTTATTTATTGTTGGTTCTATTAACGGTGTGCATCTTAATCCAAATATATCCCCCATTTGGGTTTTTATAATTTTTCGGGGGAATGTTAGGGGACCTGAAGACTGAAGGCATTTAGGGTTTGGGTTTTTGTTTACTTGGTTTGGATTTCCAAGTGGAAATACATGAGTTATGAGTTGCTTCGGGTGCTTCAGTTCTCGCCGGAAAGATGTTAGCAAGGTTGAAATTGATAACGGTACTACTCGATCCTCAGGTCTGTTTGTGTTCTTTTTATGTGTTTGAGTTTTGGTTCTTGGACCCAGTTCCGATTTGTTGAGTTGAATTTTTCTGAATGTGTTGAAATTGCAGGGAGTGGAAGAGGAAGGGGACACTATGATGATACTGGTAATTTTGTTTATTATGATTCTATAATTTTGCCGAATTTTAGCTGCGAAGTTTATTATGATTCTATACTTGAAAAATCAGCTGTTTATCACACTGATATATTGAATTTGTGCACACATTTTATGAAATTTGTAGCTTCAATTGAGAGGTTTGGCTTTAATTTTTTGGATTTTGTTATTAATGTGCAGAGAGTGGGAAGGGAAAAGGGAAGGGCAGAAACAGTGCGCAGAAGAGTGTGGCAACAAGTTTCGCATTTCACGAACTTGCAGCTGCCACTATGGGATTTAAGGAAGTGAATTTGATTGGGGAAGGGGGCTTTGGAAGGGTTTACAAAGGTTGCCTTGAAGCAGGCCGGGTAAGTTGCAGTGTTTTCCCTATATCTTATGACCATTTATTCCTTAATCGTAGATTTTGTTCTGGGAAAGTCATATGTGCTGTGATGTATGCTGCTGGTTATTATTGAAAGTTAGAATTGTTTTAAATAATCTGGAAATGAAATCTTTCTTATGTGGTGCAGCTTTTGATTTCTCTGAGCAGGTTGTTGCAATCAAACAACTTAATGATGACGGTCTTCAAGGATTTCAGGAATTCATCGTGGAGGTTCTAATGTTAATCCTACTACACCATACTAATCTCGTCACCTTGATCGGCTACTGCACTGATGGAGATCAAAGACTTGCCAAGTGGTAGCTTGGAATATCATCTATTTGGTAATTTATCTGATCAATAGCTAAAGTACATCCATTTTAGATCATCTAATTGATTGATTTTGTTATCATTCAATTCTTATTCCATAAAACATAGGTTCTTTGATATTCTAAGTAACTAGTTACTATACATATATATATGCGTGTGTGTGTGTATATATATGTGTGTGTGTGTATATAGGTTGGGTATATATGAGTGTTGTGCACCAAAACAATTGTTTGAGCGGTGTAGCGGAGGAGGTTGAATTGATTTATTGTGCATGATATTAGTATCTTAGTATGTTATTGTATTTCTATTGAGCACATCATGAGGAAATAATGGATACCATAAAGCATTTAAACTTTTTTAGTCGCTTTTTGTTTTGTTTTTTTTGTATTGTTATACTTCCATTGTATATGACCTAACATGTATGGTACTATTGTCAGATCTGAATCCTGATCAAGAGCCACTGAGTTGGGATACTCGAATCAAGATAGCTGTTGGTGCAGCACGGGGCCTTGAATATCTTCACTGCAAAGCTAACCCACCTGTTATCTACAGTGATTTGAAATCCACAAATATATTGTTGGATGATCATTTCAATCCAAAGCTTTCAGACTTTGGACTTGCAAAACTTTGGCCTGTAGGAGATAACACTCATGTTTCAACCAGAGTTATGGGAACCTATGGATAATGTGCACCAGAATATGCTATGAGTGGCAAGTTGACTCTTAAATCTGATATTTATAGCTTTGGTGTGGTTATGTTGGAGTTGATAACTGGCAAGAAGGCTATTGAGATCACTAAGAAGCAAGGAGAACAGAACCTAGTAACTTGGGTCAGTATCCTTTCTATTTGAGTTTTCTTTCATCTTCTTTTTTGGGTCTAAGTTGCAGTTTTCTTTCTACTTGCGACTATTAAATATGAATCTGACATTCTCTCTGGAATCTTCTTTTACTCACATGGGATGCTATAGTAACTTATACATACTTCAATTTATGTCTCCCCAAATTTGAGTGGACTTATGTAGTTATGTAAGATTTTTGCATAACCCTAAAAAAATAACAAAAGAACATTTCAAAAATAATAATAATAACAAGGGAGTAATTTAAATTATACTGTTTTGTTGTGGTTACTGTGAAGCTGCATCTCTTGGGGCTTGTGAGATGAATACACCCTCTTAAGGCGTGTAATATGGTCATATGGAACCGTTATTGAAGTCTCTCTTATCAGCTCAACTCTTTTTGACTACTTTCATCATAATAACTTCTCCTTTTCATGTGTTACTAGCCTTCAAACACGCGCTTCACGCGTGCAGAATGACTTTCTTCACGCCTCCTATAACCCTCAGTAGATAATGTATCTCAACCTTAAGACTTACTAATCATATTAATTATATATTTACATTGAAATGCAGATAATTTGAATAACAAATCGATATACTATATATGTGAATTTTGTAGTTCCATCAATGTTATGTAACAATTATCTGAAAGTCTAATAAAAATTACACAATTGATTGAGATGACATTAACACCGAATTTATAGTAACAGCTAAAATATCTAGAATTGCAAGTAAGGAACACCCATCGGTTCAAGTCATAAGTTGAATTGATAAACTAAATCAATGGAGAAATTAATTGTCGTCCTAAACTCTAAACCCATATATCAACATTGTCAAAATTACTAATTAGAAAAATTAATATATATGAATATAAATCTTGAACAATCGATACAATTATTAATTGATGTCATAAACCTAAACCCACACATGTCAACATTCATATGCATCGTCAAAATTAATATTTTGAAAAAGTGATATAAATGAATATTAACTCTAAACAATTGATACAATTATTAATCAGTTAAAATATCATCAACACAATTATTTAGTTTTAGAGTTGATTCAATTTCCTTTTTATTTTTATTATTATTATGAACATTATTATTATAGAGATGTTATCAACAACACCTGGTATTTGTTATTAACATACCCATTAACCTATTATTATTATAATTAATATTATTATTTTCAAATGAGTGGCAATACTGTAAAAATATTAAAACTAAGGGCAAATCTATCAATTCAGGTATGGATGACTTGATTGTAAAAAAAAGAGGGGTGGTTTCGCCGGTTCACTATTCACACATTAACTATTCACATGAATAGTAAAAAGCCTATATATGAATATAAACCCTAAATAATCGATACAATTATTAATCAATGTCATAAACCCTAAACCCACATGCCAACATTTATACGTATCGTTAAAATTAATATTTTGAAAAAGTGATATAAATGAATATAAACTCTGAACAATCAATACAATTATTAAATGGTTAAAATACACTCAACACAATTATTTCGTTTGAGTTGATTCAATTTCCTTTCTATTATTATTATTATTATTATGAATATTAATATTAATGAGATGTTATTAATAACACTCGGTATTTGTTATTAACAGACCCATCATACCTATTATTATTATAATTAATATAATTATTTTTAAATGAGTGGCAAAACTATAAAAATATAAAAACTGAGGGTAGATCTGTCAATTCATGTATGGATGGCTTGATTGTAAAAAAAGAGGGGCAGTTTTGTCCGTTCACTATTCACATTTTTTTTTACTTTTCACGTGAATAGTAAACCCCTTTCTTCCTTTAATATATAGATTTCTTTCGTACTATTCACGCATTTACTATTCATATAAACCCTGAACAAGCGATACAATTATTAATCGATGTCATAAACTGTAAACCCATTGGCCAACATTTATATACATCGTTAAAATTAATATTTTGAAAGTGATATAAATGAATATAAACTCTGAACAATCATTACAATTTTTAATCGGTTAAAATACACTCAACACAATTATTTAGTTTGAGTTGATTCAATTTCCTTTCTATTATTATTATTGTGAATATTAATATTAGGGAGATGTTATTAATAACACAGTATTTGTTATTAACACACCCATCAACCTATTATTATTATTATTATTATTATTATTATTATTATTATTATTATTATAATTAATATAATTATTTTTAAATAAGTGGCAAAACTGTAAAAACTGTGGGCAGATCTGTCAATTCATATGTGGATGATTTGATTGTAAAAATAAAATAAAGAGGTAATTTCATCCGTTCACTATTCACTTTTTACCATTCACATGAATAGTAAACCCCTCTCTTCCCTTAGGGTGCTGAAAGCTGGTATATAAGGGTATATTGTTGTACTGTTCACGTGAACAGTGTCAAGACCTTTTTGTCCCTCTTGATTTTATCGTTTTACCTCTAATTTTAAATTTATTTCAATTTTGCTACTACATTTGTTTTTACTGGAATGATTTTTTTACAATTGAATTGCATAGAGAAATTTTCATTCAGTTTTTATATTTTTACAATTTTGCCACTCATTTAAAAATAATTTATTTTAATTATAATAATAATAGGTTGATAGGTGTGTTAAATAGCGAGTGTTGTTAATAACATCTCCATAATAATATTCATAATAATAATAATACATTTTTTTACATACATATTTTTACAGTCGTTATGCATGCAAAAACTGTAAAAATATAAAAACTGAGGGCAGATATGTCATTTCATATATGGATGGCTTGATTGTAAAAAAAGAGGGGCAATTTCGTCTGTTCACTATTCACTTGATACTATTCCCATGAATAGTAAAACCCCTCTCTTCCTTTAATATATAGAGATAAACTCTTTTCACGCCTTTGTTTTTATAATTGCAGTCGCGTCCATTCTTGAAAGACCGAAGGAAGTTTGTCCAGGTAGTTGATCCTTTATTGCAAGGAAGGTTCTCCGTTCGTTGTTTGCATCATGCAGTTGCTATTACCGCCCTGTGTCTTCAAGAGCAACCGACTTTCTGCCCTCTTATCAGTGATATTGTTGTAGCACTGGAATACTTGGTTTCACAGAACAAGAAACCAGGCAAAGCTGAGGTTCATAGTCCCATTTCTTCATCAGCGTCACAGCAGTACAGGGATACATTTTCTCCGGAATCAGATTGCAGAATGAGCTCAACCTCTAGCTAAAAGTTCTTGGGAGCAACCTGCTGAAACACTCCGATTGATGTAAGGCACAAGATAGCATGTCTAGGAATCTGCCATTATTTATGGTTTACTCACATATATAGAATCAACATACCCATTATTAGTTACTATGAGAAACCTTATATGGTGGGGAAGAAAAAATAGCATATATGATGTCATCCATTGTATGTATTACAAATGAAATTCTAAAGAGCTTTTAAAGAAAAAAAGAAGGCGATAAGTTCTTGGGTGTGCAATAAGGAACATACATGGTGTCAGTTATTTTTCCCATTTCCTTATTATGACCAATGTTTTTTAAATCATTTGTTAAGTTTACTTGCATACAATGTGACCAATAAGTAAGGACCTATTTAGGATGGAAGGAAATCTAAGTATGGCTCTTGTTCTCTGGCTCTTGTTCTCTATGTTGTGTTAGCTGTGACTATGCTATCCAAAATTTTGCCATTTCATTTGATTCTATTGTTATGCCAAAATAAAGAGCATGATAGTGTCATTTGAGCCTCATTTTTAGTGAATCAGTTCAATTATTCTAACAAGCATGGGTGAGAAATGAGGTGCTTATGGATAAGGGACCCAGCCTGTCTAATGTTATATGTTGGAGATTCATCAGTTCTAGACTCGTAGGTGATATTGTGTCAATGGTTAAGTATACAAATGATTGCCAACGTGCTAGAAATTCTGTTTACCTGTGACTTTCAAACTTTTTATTTCTTACAATTTCTTGACTCTTAACTGAAGGAGATTGTTTGATAGTTTAAAATGAATGATGATAATTACGTTCACTAATGAACTAGCCCGTTTATGTTTTGTACTGCACTGTGACACAAATGTAACAGCAGCATCTGTAATGAAATTCACTAGTATTTGCTGTCTCGTCTCAGTTGTAGTTTGATGAATGCTCTTATTTTATACGGTTGGTCTGCATATCAACGACTAATTACCCGGGAGAATCTGTGCATAGTAACATATTCCGAATGTTTGATTGCAGGTGGCTAGCCTTGTGAGACTGAAGGAAAAGCAACAGCTGATAAGTTCTAGATACCAAATGTACACATATGAAGAGTTGGTATGTAAATGGACATGTATGTATATATGTACACTTGGGTTTGGATATGTGGCTTTTTGATAAATTTAAATTCGTGTTCATGTGGTTGTTTGAGTTAGATAGCATCTACTGTTGCTAGACCTGTGTCATTAAAAGTATTGAAAATGAGATTTTTGTTTTCCATAGTATTGAACTAATATTTGGAAATGGGGATCAATGGTTTTGAATCCATGGTGTGTTAGATTATCTATGGTAATAATTTTGTTTTGGTGAGTTTAACACTTTGGCTGTACAAGGATATGAATCATATGATTGATCAGCAAACTGATTTGAAGCAGAAGAAAGTTTAGTTTGATTGACTAATGACAGCAAAACTTAATTCTGCTTTTATGGGTTTTGAAGCTTAAATTACTTATTTGCTGTTTTTTTTTTCAAGTTTGAGGTATCTTTGCTTTGCTGTTTGTTTCTCCTGGTTTGTTTTTTTCCCTGACCTCTTATTTCTTGGGGCTTCTGTCCTCTTTAGTTCTTCCTCTTCCTTTTCTGCTCTTGAAACATTTAAAAAGAAGCAGAAGGCTTTCTGGCATGTGGATGCCTTGGAGTAGTCTAACATGACGTATCCAATATAAGAGGAAGTGGTTCAATGCATGATAGATTAGGATGATAGTGGAATGATGAAAACTTCCCAGTGTAAGTTAAATCATTACACTCGAGAAAAACTTCTGATCTTTATAGATACAGAAAATGAGTATATGGTTGTATGAGATGGAGTCTAACATGACGTATCCAATATAAGAGGAAGTGGTTGAATGTATGATGGATTAGGATGATAGTGGAATGATGAAAACTTCCCAGTGTCAGTTAAATCATTGCACTCGAGAAAAACTTCTGATCTTTATAGATACAGAAAATGAGTATATGGTTTTATGAGATGGATGCTTTGCACAGATCACTTCCCCAAACCATTCCTTTTTGTTTAGAGCTTGGTTGTTCGATACATGTTTTTCTTTTCTATTTTATGCAATCAGCCTCTTTTCTATTTTAACCTGTTCACTTCCCGCTTATCCCATCAACCTCTTTCTCCTTCCCAGTCTTGGATCATTTACAATGTGTTCTTATCAAACATACCTTCAAGTAGTTAACATAATTTACTTTGTAGTACATGCGCTAATGCGTTTTAGCTATAGATTAAGGAACAGGAGTTCATTCTCATCCAAAGAAATCGAGTTGATTGAATTAAGGAATGAAGCTAATGCTATTCTACCTATCTGATGATCGACTTTTCAAAACAAGAAAAACCAACATCATGCATCGTCTGACTTTTGTGGCATTGCATGCTTTCAATAATTTCTTCTAGTCTTGGATATTATTCGTTAAAATGAGATCCTAAATCCTAATCACCATCTATAACCACCAAGAAAACAAGAAGCAGAAGAAACAAATAGCATTCATCATTGTAATGAGAAGGAAGCTTAGCTTGGTCAAGGCAATATCTCTGGATTAGCTGTAAGATTTCTCCATTTCAATACAATGGCACTTTTGATTCTGTCTCAGTTTGGCTGCAAATATGTTCTAGAAATGAAGCTATAGTTGGCTGGTTTCTACCTTTAACGTTGAAGCGGTTTTACTTGATTTAATTTTTTGTTTTGAAGAGGTTTTACTTTACTTTATTCCTAATTTCCTACAAGAATCTGTCCTAATGCAAGTAACCCAAGAAAAAAATTAGAGAACGTCAACAACGCCATTTGGCTACGACCTTTTACCCCACATTATAGTAATTCTGTTTATATTTAATTTTTCCCGCAAGAATGCTTTTGTTGGGAGCGTCACGTACACTATTTATCTAGGACACACTAATGGTAAAATGCAACATCTTAGATGGCTACACACATTTTGCTCAATAGAGCGTAATGCTAAAGATGGTATATGTACAAAAAGATTCAAAATAAAATAAAATTCTCAGAACGTAAAATCAACGCTATATACATATGAACTCGGACATTTCAACATGCTTTAGAAGCATGCATACAGATGTTTGTGTACTATAACTTTATTTTATTAAAATCAAGTACATAATTTTTTTTAAATGTTGATGATATATTAATGTTCAAACCAGAAAAAGCCATTACATACTATCTCTCTACCGACAAATTGGTAAATAAAAAGTTTATGATACAAGATCACAGATACGTAGAATAAGCCTAATAATAATCATTAAGACTTTAAGGTGACAAACAAAGTTATAGGCTAAATTTAAAAAACTTAAATAAAATCTCGTCCTAAAAGACTAACCCACTCAGTTTGAGGTCCAAAAAGAGGCCCAACTGCCTCAGTCAAGCCCTAAAAGGAGCAAGCCTAATTGGCCCAAAACCTCTTAGCAGCTTCAGCATCACGTTCATCCAAGTTGCATCCATGCCGCTGCCTTCGTCGGAGCCTGCCAATTAGGCCTGCCATTCGGTCTGTTCGAATCGGTAATAAGTGTTACCAACTTCAAAACCAAAACATTCGGTAATGAAATATGACTACCAAAAATCAACCAACTTTTTCGGTATGAGATAAATCTTACGAAATTCGGTATTTTCGTATTACCAAACTTTATAACAAATATATTTTCTGAATATAACGAAACAATAGAGGAAGCAAATTTTTTGAAAATATAGTTATTGACACCATAACGTGCCTACTAATATGGTGTAACTTGTTTAGTAGGTTAATTATATACAAGTGTACGTCTTTATGAACCAACCATATAGAGAAAATTTCTGAAAATATTATTAAATAGGATATGATCAATATGGTGAAAAATAACTATGGTAGAAAAATCACATATTTGATAGGAGCCTAAAAGGTGACGTTATTATGTGCTAAACACCCTTGTTTATGTTTTGTTGAGTCTATTTAGGTTAAGATTGAGTCATAATATAGTTTAATGTTGTTTTGAAGAGTTTTTGGTAAAATGTGCTTAAGTGTTGAAAATTCGATTTGGAACGAAGACTTGGTTATTTTCTTATGGTTCGTTATATTGTTACATTGTCATTTTTGATGGATTTTGTTTAATGTGTAGATGACATGTAAATGAACTTATTCAATCACGAATCATGAAGATTGGACTCATGGAGGACAATAAGAGAGGCCACAGAAAAGAAGAAACTCCGAAACATTGCATTTTGATCCAAGCAGAAAGTTCCAGAAACCCTACATCAACTTTGGAAGAATATATCTGGAGATCCAGGAGGAATCGGAGGACGAGCCATACACCGTTGGAAAGCTGTGCGTGTCTAGTTTTCAGATCAGCTAGAATCGCATCAATTAGAGTTCATATGAGGGAGTTATGATCAAAATAATGGACGGAGGTCAAGCTGCAAAACTGGGCAGTTTCTGCCTAAGTTGTCACACGAGTTTGGGAGGTGCCTAGAAGCCCAAGACTTGTGTAATGAGGCCTACATTGATCTATCAACATGTAGGGGAGTCCAAAATCAAGAGGTCCAAGGTCCAAGTCGAAGTACTATTCAGCAAATTAAAGAGAGAGACCAAATCCAACAAGGAGAGGAAAACCTACTTGGTTTGGGATTGCTTTAGGGGCGACCAAAACCCTAGCTTTTCCCCTATAAAAATCCTTTTAATCGCAAGAGGAGGGCATCATCAACATTACAAACTCAAGCCAAAGCTCTGCCGAAAATTCTATCACCATTCAAAGACCCCAATTCCGATCTTCATATTCCATCCCTTGATCTGAAGCACGTAGTCTAGGATCCCCGTGCACTTGAAGAATAGACCACGTAGGAATATTTCAAAGTGTAATCATCTTCTATTTTCGAATTGGTATGTCTTTGTTATGGTTGATGTTTGTTTTAGGTTTTTGTTTGAGTATGATTCAATTCTTGTCTATGAGATATTAAGTACTTCTGAATGATGTAAGAATTATAGTTTTTAGTTTTTAATCAAGGATTTGAAGTCTATGCCGAGAATTCCTAGTGTTTGGTTTTACTAATTTTCGATTTGCTCCATAATATTAACGTGTGATTGAGACAAGTAGTTGATGTTGCATTAGTTAATCCTTCAAAGAATTACATGACTTTGATACACGTAGTAGATAGGTTGATGTGTTCTTTGTTGTGTTCGAAAATTACATGCTAGAATTGGATTTAGATGGTGCTAATGAACATGTTAGTTTACTTGCGTGATACGTAATTGCATAAGGGAGTTAGTATGTTAGATTTCGTGTTTGATACGTTGAGCATGGATGTGTGAAAGGTTTCGAATGAAACAAGTAGTCGATTTCAAATGCATCTAATGGCTTAGGAACCAAGTAGGAACCTAATGTGCATGTTTCGATTCTAGCATGATTTAGGTATTTCGGCATAGATTGGTATGAGATTAGAAATTGTTTTCTATATTCTTGCATTGTTGTTTGGTGTTGGTTTGTGTAATTGTTGATCGATCACATGTTTATATGTATAAAAGTAATATAGGACTTTATTTCATTGCATCTTTCCGAAAATATAAACTCCAAATCTTTAAAACTCTATGTTTATTTCGACATCTTTGATTAGATTAGATGGATCTACCCTGTGGTTGGATCCCCGGTTTAGAACGATACCCTTACTTGCTTTATACGATGACAATGACTGTGTACAGGGTTAATTGATGCGTGTGCAAATACGAACTATCAAATGGCGCCGTTGCCGGGGATCCTTCGGGATCCTCAATCTTTTTAATTGTCGAAATTTGCATTGTATATATGTCTATATGTGAATATTTGTATAGTTGGTTCGATGTATATATTTGTGTGCTTTTGTAATTATAAAGATTGGTGCCATGTATGATTGTTGAAATGCTTTTGTAATTAATTTTCATGTTTAATTTTGTTTTGTTTGATTTTTGGAACCCTTGGTTCCTTTCTCTTATTTAGAAGAACCCTCATGTATTCTAACTTGATCTTGGTCAATTGGTTTTTTCAGGTGCTAGACGTGCACGCTACCCCGCGTTACTCGTTCATCTTCACAAGGAGAGCTTGTTCCTTTGAATCCGGAGATTGACCGTGTTTGCAGAAAACAAAAAAAGACACAAAAGGCAGCAAGTAGTAGCACGGCCTCACCTCGAGAACTTGAAGAGCAAGAACCACCATCCCCATTCCGAATTCAGTCCGAGGATTCTTCATCCGGATCCGAGGCAGAGACCGAGCAAGCTTTTGAGAAAAATCAGTCCGACTTTGTGTTGGCCAACACGCCACTCAAGGATGCTTTCAACCCCACTACTCCAGCTTCACCATCATGCATTTCTGTTGCAGTTCCGGATCAAGCTCACTTCTCTATTCCAGTTCAGCTACTTGGGCAACTGCCTAAGTACTCAGGCTCAGCCATGGAGGATCCGAACGTGCACTTGAGGGAGTTTCTTGACATCTGTCAACTCCAAGCTATCACCCATCTGCCTTCAGACACTTTGAGGTTGCTTTTGTTTCCATTCACCTTGAAGGATGACGCCAAGCGTTGGTTGTACTCTTTGCCTTCAGGAGTGGTTACAACTTGGGATGACATGACCAAGAGGTTCTTGAAGCAGTTCTTCCCCGCTCAACTCACTAAGAAACTTAGGAGGGAGATTCAGAACTTCACTCAGAAGGATGAAGATACTTTTTATGAGGCTTGGGAGGAGTTTCAGGAGCTTCAGCGCAAGTGTCCACACCATGGAATCAGTTTAGATGAGTTGGTTCAGTTTTTCTATGAAGGATTGGACAATGCCAACAGAGGTATGATCGATTCTGCTAGTGGATGCACATTTATGAACAAGACCGGAACTCAAGCTTATGCTTTGATTGAGGACTTGGCGGATAACAATCGTCAATTTAGTACCAAGAACTCAAGGAAGACAGCAGGAGGCCGAGGTGGAGGCGTGTATGACGTGGGAGCTCGGAACCAAATGATCACCATGGAGAGGAAGCTCGATGTCTTGGTCAAGGCCATGGCCGGTTCGACTATTGGTCGACAAACATGTGGAATTTGTTCAATGACAGATCATAATTCGGATACATGTCCGAATGGTGTATTGAGCGAGGAGGAGTTGAATTACATGGGACAACAGAGGCCGAAGTATGACCCTTACTCGAACACCTACAATCCTGGAATCAGAGATCATCCCAACTTTCGTTGGAGTAATGGTGCTCAACCGAACAATGCTCAAGCTCAAGGGCCTCGTCCTTCAGGTTTGTTTGTGAGGCCTCAGGTACCTCAAGGTTTTGTTCCTAACTCTTCTAATTTTGTGCCTAATAATGCTAGTTCTTCTACTCCAAATTATGATGAACTCTTGAAGTCCCTTGCTCAAGGGTAACAGAATTTAACATCTGCAACTCAAGCTTTAGTGACAGGTCAACAGGCTAATTCTAAAGAGATCACGGAGTTAAAGAAGCAGATGGGACAAGTTATTGATTTCATGGGTAAAATCCATGAAAGTGGTAAGTTGCCAGGACAAACTTTGCCAAATCCAAATGCAGGACAATTCAAGATAGTTGCAACTCGGAATGGGAGAGTTTTTGAGGAGCCATTGTTGAAGAAGTTGGTGACTTCTAAAGGAGAAAGTGTTGAGCTATTGCAAGAGGAGGAAGATGAGCATGTGGAGGAGGTTTTTGTGGAGCAAAATCCGGCAGCAACCCTGTCAGGATCCGAGCAGCAAGGCGGCGGTCAGGCAGGCAGTTCGGCAGACTTTTCTGCCGAGTCCGAGAAGGTGAAAGGTGGTGAGGCCGTGCCTCACCCTCATGCAGTCCCTGCTGATCCGAAAGGTGCAAAGGAAAAAGGTAAGTCTTCTAGTTCTAGTGGTTTAGTTTCATCTAACGTCCATACTCGATACCCTTTCCCAAACAGGTTTGCAAAATCAAAGCACGATGAAGCTGATCGTGCAATGGTTGAGTTATTCAAGAAGGTGGAAGTGAACATGCCATTGTTGGAGTGCATTCAACAAAATCCTAAGTATGCTAAGTTCTTGAAAGAGTTGTGCACTAACAAGAGGCTTTCACGAGAGAAGGATGTGGCGGTTATGAATGAAACCATCTCTGCGGTTTTTCAAAGGAAACTACCACCAAAGCTTAAGGATCCAGGGAGTTTTTCTATACCTTGCACTATTGGCACTCATAGTTTTGACAAGATCATGTTAGACCTAGGTGCATCTATTAATGTCATGCCTTCTTATCTTTATGCGGACTTAGGTCTAGGTGCATTGAAAAAGGATGATATTATTATTAGACTAGCTGACCGTTCTAATAAAATCCCTTTGGGATATGTTGAGGATGTTTTGGTGCAGGTTGCTAGTCTAACTTTTCCTGCAGATTTCTATGTCATTGACATGGAACCCACAGATGCAGATGACAAGGAAATTCCCATTCTGTTGGGAAGGCCATTCATGAGGACTGCTAGGACCAAGATTGATGTCCATTCTGGAGAGATAACGTTTGAAATTGATGGCGACATCATTAGTTATAACGTGTTCGATGCTATGAGGTATCCACTTCCCGAAATTTTTCGTGATTCTTTTTCTATTGATGTGGTGGATTCTCTTGCAGAAGAACATGTTGAAATGATAACTCAAGACATCTTGGCTCTCACCCTAGCTAAAGGGATCGGATATGACAAGTTTGGATCAAAAATTTGTACAATGCAGCAAGAGGCCGTGCCTCTTGCTCTCATAGAGACCGCGGCTTCTCTTGAGGTCGCTGCTGAGGTAACCTACTCTCCCTTTAGTCCAATTTTCTCTTCATCTAACAAGTTTCTACCATCCATTGTTCAAGCTCCAAAGGTAGACCTCAAGGTTCTTCCGGAACACTTGAAGTGTGTGTACTTGGGAGAGAATGAGACATTGCCGGTTATCATATCATCATCATTAGAGAAGGACCAAGAGGAGAGATTGATTGAAGTGTTGAAGTGACACAAGACGGCTATTGGATGGACTTTAGCCGACATCAAGGGAATCAGCCCTACTATGTGTGTTCATCGAATTCTTTTAGAGGATGGTGCGAAACCGACCAAGGAGGGTCAACGTCGACTTCACCCACCTATGATGCAAGTTGTGAAGGATGAGGTGACTAAGTTACTTGATTGTGGAGTCATCTATCCTATCTCGGATTCGAGGTGGATTTCGCCGGTTCAAGTTGTGCCAAAGAATAGTGGGATCACAGTTGTGAAGAATGCGGAAAACGAGTTGGTGCCTCAACGAACCGTGACCGGTCATAGAGTGTTTACCGGAAGCTTAATGCTACTACAAGGAAGGACCACATGCCGCTGCCCTTTATTGATCAGATGCTTGAGAGGTTAGCTGGTCACTCGTTTTATTGTTTCCTTGATGGATATTCCGGTTACAATCAAATAAGTGTTGCGGAGGAGGACCAAGAGAAGACCACTTTTACTTGTCCATTCGGTACTTTTGCATATCGACGCATGCCATTCGGACTTTGCAATGCTCCAGGTACGTTCCAAAGATGCATGTATCATATATTCTCTGAGTTCATAGGTTCTAAGATAGAAGTGTTTATGGATGATTTTTCTGTCTATGGTGGAGATTTCGATTCATGTCTGCATAATGTTGAACTTGTGCTTAAGAGATGTGAGGAAACTAATCTTGTGCTTAATTGGGAAAAATGTCACTTCATGGTTACTCAGGGTATAGTGTTAGGTCATATTGTTAGCTCTAGGGGTATTGAAGTTGATAAATCGAAGATAGATCTTGTGCGTCACTTACCCATTCCCACAAGTGTGAGGGATGTTCGAAGCTTTCTTGGACATGCAGGATTTTATCGCAGGTTTATTAAAGACTTTTCGAAAATAGCAAGACCCTTGAGTTCTTTATTGCAAAAGGAGGTGCCATTCCATTTTGATGAGAGTGCAAGGCCGCATTTGAGAAGTTGAAGGAAGTATTGTGCACGGCACCGATCATGGCGCCACCGGATTGGAGTTTGCCATTTGAGCTTATGTGTGATGCTTCAAATTATGCAGTTGGGGCCGTGCTAGGGCAAAGGAGAGACAAGCAGCCCTATGCCATCTATTATGCCTCAAGGACGCTCAATGATGCGCAACAAAACTACACCACCACCGAGAAAGAACTTCTCGCAGTCATCTTTGCTTTGGATAAGTTCCGTTCTTACTTACTTCAATCTAAAGTTATTGTTTATACTGATCATGCTGCTTTGAAGTATTTGTTGACAAAGAAGGATGCCAAGCCGAGATTAATTCGATGGATTCTGCTCCTACAAGAGTTCGACTTGGAGATCAAGGACAAGAAAGGAGCCGACAATGTGGTTGCCGACCACTTGTCACGTTTGGTGCGTAATGAAGATGCCATTGCTATCCAAGAATGTTTTCCGGATGAGCAGCTCTTCAAGGTAAGTGAGGTAAGTGATCCTTGGTATGCAGACATTGTAAATTATTTAGTTACCAAGGATTTTCCAAACTCTATGTCATATCATACTAGAAAAAGACTCAAGGCACTAGCTAAACATTATGTGTGGGATGAACCTTATTTGTGGAAGCATTGTGTAGATCAAATTATTAGGAGGTGTGTTCCTGAAACTGAGCATAAATCTATTCTTAGCTTTTGCCATGAACAAGCATGTGGAGGTCACTTTGGTTCACGTAGGACTGCATTGAAAATTCTTGACTGTGGATTTTTCTGGCCTACTATTTTTCGAGATGCCCATATGTATTGTGCTTCATGTGATAGATGTCAAAGAACAAGGAATTTAGGGCCTAGGGATGAAATGCCTATGCAACCTATTATACATGTTGAAATATTTGACTGTTGGGGTATTGATTTCATGGGACATTTTCCAAATTCTCAGGGTTTTCTGTACATACTCGTTTGTGTTGATTATGTGTCGAAATGGGTGGAAGCCAAGGCCACCCGGACTAACGATTCTCGAGTTGTTGCAGATTTTCTACGTTCTAACATCTTCTCCAGGTTCAGCATGCCGAAATCTATCATCAGTGATGGAGGTTCTCACTTTTGCAACCGGACAATTGAAGCTCTCATGAAAAAGTATGGAATAAAGCACAAGGTTGCTACACCTTATCACCCCCAAACAAGTGGACAAGTAGAGCTTAGTAACCGGGAGATTAAGCGGATTTTGGAGAAGAGTGTGAAGCCATCACGAAAAGATTGGAGCTAACGACTGGATGATGCTCTTTGGGCTTATAGGACGGCATACAAAAATCCTTTAGGCATGAGCCCTTTTCGAATGGTCTATGGTAAGGCATGTCACTTGCCTGTGGAGTTAGAGCACAAAGCTTGGTGGGCGGTGCAACAGTTCAACATGGACATAGATGAGGCCGGATTGCATAGGAAGCTACAACTGTGTGAACTTGAGGAGATCCGGAACGAGGCCTACGATTCTGCCGTGATCTATAAAGAGAAAACCAAGGCGTTCCACGACAGGATGATTCGAAAGAAAGACTTTGTTATTGGCCAGAAAGTTCTCTTATTTAATTCTAGACTTAGGTTGTTTCCGGGCAAACTACGCTCTAGGTGGATAGGACCTTTTGTTATCACTAATGTTTTTCCTTCTGGTGCAGTAATGATCAAAAGCATGGTCAAGGGATCTGAATTTCAAGTTAATGGTCATCGCTTGAAACCGTATTTGGAGAGCATGGTGGATCACACCATCGAGGAGGTTCCTCTTCAGGACCTCACGGCATGAGCATGAGGATGCATGAGTCTAGGCTAAAGGACTATAAACACCTAAGTGCTGCATGGGAGGCAACCCATAGAAGGAGCCGTCTACGAGCGTTTGCTTTTCTTAACCCTTATTTTCGTTCTTTCATTGTTTTCGATATTGAACATTGAGGACAATATAATTTTCAAGTGTGGGGTGGGGAATGGCTTATTGCAAGTCTCTGTGAACAGTGATTTTGAGTTTTTGTTCTAGGTTCGGTTTTTGATTTTTAAGTTTAGGTTTATATTTGTGATACTGTTTTAGGTGTTCTGGCAAATTTTCATGATTTTTGGAGTTTATTTTGATCTTTAAACTTGATTTTTAGTTTTTAAGTCTAGAAAGTCGCCTTTAACCGTTGATGATGAATTTTTGATCTTTGATCTCATAGTTGATTGGATTGCATGGACTTGATTTCTTGAATTACATTGCTATTGAATGGTTAATAGATGTGAAGAGATCGTGCACTTAAGTAGTAGATGAGGAACTGAAACCTAGGTACCGACAGAGCATGTTCATTACAATGTTTGATTTCATGTTTAACTTTGTGAGTTTCGAGCCATATATGTGCCTTTTCATTGATGAGTGTTTAATCTATCGTTTTATTGGTTCTATGACCTCATAGTACATTATTTGATCAATGTGCATGCCATAGAGATAAACCAATGAACTAGAGATTTACTAGAACTTGTTTGTGAAACATTCAAAGCTTTATATCATAACTTACTTTGATTTGGAAAAGGATTGTTGGATCTTTATTAGGTTATCACCACTTTATCTAAATAGCCATGAGTCCTATATGAGCCCTGTTCGGGACACCTTAGTATGAACCCCCTAGAGCCTACGTTAAGCCTTTTCTTTGATTACCAACATGTTTTTACCTTGCCTAGAATAGTTATCTCTACCTTGGTTGCAAACTTGATGGAGATGTTGTTTTGTGGTATGAATATGGAGTGATCGAAAGATCTAAGTGTGGGGTTGGACTTGTGAATGCTATGATGTCTATTTCGAGAAAAAAAAAAAAAAGATTTTCGATGTGGAGATTTGATTTGGACACCCATGACATGATTTATTTTTGTGAAATTGGAGTTGTGATATGTATTTGCTGAAGGCTCAATAAAGTTATACATAGCCTTTGTTCGATTTTACTATGTTTATAGTGAAGGATGGGTCCAACATGATGAAATTTGGCCTTGATGTTAGTTGGTGATATAAGGAGGATATCCATGTTTTTATTAGCCTTGAGGATGACCTTTGTGATTCCTCTTTCTTTGATTATATCCTACCTTATTCGAACCCTGAGCTATCCCTTTTCTAAAGATCCGCATGATTCTTAAGATAAGTAGCATTTGATCTGTGGAGTTTGTTTCATGAATAAGCATATGGTTGTGGTTCATTTGTGCATGTAATTGGTATCTTTCTTGAGGTCTATTTTGAAATTCACTATCTATATAATTCTTGTGTGTGAAAAGCTTTTAAGCATATGCCATGTTCTTGAGAGAAAAGATTTGGAGTGCATATCCCTTGTGAATTGAATTTGAACTTGTTTTGAACATGTCGAGATTAATTCACCTTTGTTTCTACCATGTCTTACTTGTTACATCGAAATCTCATGTTTATTAACCAGTGAATTCATTCTTTCGATTTCGACTCTTGTGCTATTCTTGATACTATGATGTTGAAGATCTCTGAATCAATTTCGTTGAAGGCTTTAGATTGAGTCATCGTAGTATGTTTTTGTTTAGTGTTTGCTAAGGGACTAGCAAAGCTTAAGTGTGGGGTTGTTGATAGGAGCCTAAAAGGTGACGTTATTATGTGCTAAACACCCTTGTTTATGTTTTGTTGAGTCTATTTAGGTTAAGATTGAGTCATAATATAGTTTAATGTTGTTTTGAAGAGTTTTTGGTAAAATGTGCTTAAGTGTTGAAAATTCGATTTGGAACGAAGACTTGGTTATTTTCTTATGGTTCGTTATATTGTTACATTGTCATTTTTGATGGATTTTGTTTAATGTGTAGATGACATGTAAATGAACTTATTCAATCACGAATCATGAAGATTGGACTCATGGAGGACAATAAGAGAGGCCACGGAAAAGAAGAAACTCCGAAACATTGCATTTTGATCCAAGCAGAAAGTTCCAGAAACCCTACATCAACTTTGGAAGAATATATCTGGAGATCCAGGAGGAATCGGAGGACGAGCCATACACCGTTGGAAAGCTGTGCGTGTCTAGTTTTCAGATCAGCTGGAATCGCATCAATTAGAGTTCATATGAGGGAGTTATGATCAAAATAATGGACGGAGGTCAAGCTGCAAAACTGGGCAGTTTCTGCCTAAGTTGTCACACGAGTTTGGGAGGTGCCTAGAAGCCCAAGACTTGTGTAATGAGGCCTACATTGATCTATCAACATGTAGGGGAGTCCAAAATCAAGAGGTCCAAGGTCCAAGTCGAAGTACTATTCAGCAAATTAAAGAGAGAGACCAAATCCAACAAGGAGAGGAAAACCTACTTGGTTTGGGATTGCTTTAGGGGCGACCAAAACCCTAGCTTTTCCCCTATAAAAAGCCTTTTAATCGCAAGAGGAGGGCATCATCAACATTGCAAACTCAAGCCAAAGCTCTGCCGAAAATTCTATCACCATTCAAAGACCCCAATTCCGATCTTCATATTCCATCCCTTGATCTGAAGCACGTAGTCTAGGATCCCCGTGCACTTGAAGAATAGACCACGTAGGAATATTTCAAAGTGTAATCATCTTCTATTTTCGAATTGGTATGTCTTTGTTATGGTTGATGTTTGTTTTAGGTTTTTGTTTGAGTATGATTCAATTCTTGTCTATGAGATATTAAGTACTTCTGAATGATGTAAGAATTATAGTTTTTAGTTTTTAATCAAGGATTTGAAGTCTATGCCGAGAATTCCTAGTGTTTGGTTTTACTAATTTTCGATTTGCTCCATAATATTAACGTGTGATTGAGACAAGTAGTTGATGTTGCATTAGTTAATCCTTCAAAGAATTACATGACTTTGATACACGTAGTAGATAGGTTGATGTGTTCTTTGTTGTGTTCGAAAATTACATGCTAGAATTGGATTTAGATGGTGCTAATGAACATGTTAGTTTACTTGCGTGATACGTAATTGCATAAGGGAGTTAGTATGTTAGATTTCGTGTTTGATACGTTGAGCATGGATGTGTGAAAGGTTTCAAATGAAACAAGTAGTCGATTTCGAATGCATCTAATGGCTTAGGAACCACGTAGGAACCTAATGTGCATGTTTCGATTCTAGCATGATTTAGGTATTTCGGCATAGATTGATATGAGATTAGAAATTGTTTTCTATATTCTTGCATTGTTGTTTGGTGTTGGTTTGTGTAATTGTTGATCGATCACATGTTTATATGTATAAAAGTAATATAGGACTTTATTTCATTGCATCTTTCCGAAAATATAAACTCCAAATCTTTAAAACTCTATGTTTATTTCGACATCTTTGATTAGATTAGATGGATCTACCATGTGGTTGGTTCCCCGGTTTAGAACGATACCCTTACTTGCTTTATACGATGACAATGACTGTGTACAGGGTTAATTGATGCGTGTGCAAATACGAACTATCAATATTGCTTGTAACGTTTGGGTCTTGATCAAATGAGTCAACATTATTTATTCTTATGATTCCCCATGGGAAGGCATATCATTGTGATGTAAATTTTCTAATATTTTTACACAGAAACATTACTTCTCATTCATACGAGAGGCTATGAGAGTAAGTATCGATCAAAATAAGACATAAAGGGCTAAATAATATCGTTTTTGTGTAATAAGTGATATCATATTAAGGTTGAGCGCATTGATCAAGTTCTAAACATTGTCGAAAATAGGTGAAATTTGTTCCATAGTTGTATTTAAGTATATTGACCAAATCGAACGGACAAATTTTGATTTTATAAATTTTAGTGTTAGAAACCATAACATGCCTACTAATGTGGTATAACTTGTTTAGTGGGTTATTTGTAAGTGTAGATCTTTGTGAACCAATTGTATGGAGGAAGCAAAATTTTCGATACTCATGTGAAATAAGATATGATCGGTATAGTAAAATACATATTTTAGATAACTTGTGTGCTCAGATCAAAATGGTTAACTTTATTTGTAAATATAAGTGTTTAAATAACTAACATTTCGGTAAATTCGGTATTTACCAAAAACCAAACCAATTTTTTCAGTATTTTTCAGTTTCGGTTATTTCGATTACCAAGTTTCAGTTTATTAAATCAAAAATATTTGATCGGTTTGGTATTTACCAAACCAAATGGCAGCCCTACTGCCAATAGTAGATAACCCACCATACACAGATGCATGTAGACCACGCTGAACACGATCTTGAGCCCAACACTATCAGATAGGATGACGCAGGTTTGTCCAACTCCATCGAAAAAGATTCTTCTATTCAGAATCAAACCAGACCATAGAGTCAACGATGATAACAATGAGGCAACCCCAAGAACTATTTCCTAGAGACGAGTTTGTATGTGCAGATCTGAGTAGACTCAGATTTCCAACGACGGCCCAAAGCTGATTCACCATAGTCAGATGACGAAAGCATGCTTTGTGGTTCCGATTCCTCAACACTGTTATTGGAACAAAGGCTGGGGTTGTGGTTGATAGTTGTCGACCTTGGAAAGGAGCCGTTACAAAGAGACGACGCTGAAAAACTAGTGTACGGCTAGGGTTTGGTGAGAGGGCATCTCTCATCGTGAATTGAGGCTGGGTTCTTTGAAATGTTTGAAATTGATTCCTTGTACATAAAACATTGAAACGTCCTCACGTTATATTAACAAAATACGTAATGATATAACTTTATACTAAACATCGGTCCTTATGTTAATAATTGTACAAAGATTTTTTTTTCACGAAAATCTCATTCCTGAGGATATCAGTACAATTCACATCTTAATCTCCGGTGATCGATCGATCCTCAAATCATATTCCTCTGTACCCAACTCTAGGGCTATATAGCTAGCTAGCCCTATCTTCTTGATCAACAAATTAACTAGCCGAGTTTGATTTTAACAGCCCAATTTAAATTTTTTTTTGAAAATATTGATAATATATTAAGAACTCAAGTCAAAAAAAGCGATTACATATCCTACCTCTACCAACTAGTCGTAGATAAAGAGTTTATAATACATGATCATAATAAAACATAGATTAAGCCTAATTATTTAAACGTTAAGGTGCTCTACGTACCGAAGAGAGCCTACAAATTACTAAGCATGAAGAGCAAAGTTATAGGTAAATTTAAAGTATAAAATTAAATTCTCTCCTTGCCTTTCAAGCTAGGGCAAGTAGATGGAACAACACAAGCATACTCGTCAATAGAGATTTGAGATTTGGCCTCCTTCATGGCTGCTTTGGCGAGAGCATTCTAAGAGGGCTTCTTGTATTTTTGAATCAAAAGAACGTCCCCTCTTTTTCTATCCGGGTGTGAGAACAATCATACCTCCTGGAGCCTCTTTGAGTCTAAGGGAGCTGATTGAAAATTTTGTGATGAATTCAGACCTTTTAAGCTTCTTTTGATGAGGAACCTCAGTGCAAGATGAATGTTGTAGCAATGGAAGGATATACAACTTTGTGGGTGAGGACTTCTGCATGTCACCTTCCTCATCGCGACAAGGCCCATGAGATCCATGTCCAAGCATCGATCTAGGAAGAAAATCCCTAGCGGCCACCAAGATGGTTTTGTCGTTGTCAAGAAGATGAGATCCGTCAATCGACGTCGATCTGCTGCAGTAGTCCTGTCGTCTGAGCTTTCTTTCCCATCCCCATCAGAGAGGAAGATGCAAGTTTGTCTATATGGATGATTGCAATCATATATAGGCAATGAAGTTGACGATGACCTTGAATCAATCTCCAGCATCATCACCCAACAACTAAATCGATCAGTTCTATTTAGATTTAGATCACATTTAGCAGGTACCTCGCCAAATTTTACTGCGACATTGCAAATTTCATTCATCTTTTCAGAGAATATGGAGGGAAACTTTAAGGGAAGGGTTGTCGAAAGAGATCAACTTTGGGTTACCGATAGAAGGCAATGTAAGGCAAAGATGAAAACTGTGCTTGTTGATGTTGGTTTCGATTTCTTTGAACACCATTGAAGAGGACCTAAACCATGAAGGCTAGGGTTTGAGAGAAGAGATGGGAGTAGAGAGCCACTCAAACACAATTTCGACAAAAATAAGCAAAACCACATTTGGAAGATCCAGCGCAACTTAATATGGCATGGTCATAAAGTGATAAAATTATATAAATTAATATGCACGAGGTTGAATGTTGAATGAGCCCGTCAACGGGGCCGACAACAGCTTGAAGAAAATGCTAGGTAATATATAGTGAGTGGTCTGCACTTGATCTACACCCTCTAATATTAATGATATTCCCATTCTAAACCACTTCTTTCTCTTGAGGAAAGGAAGAAGATCACCGAAGATTGAGTAAAGAAGATCACCAAAGATTGAGTGAATCATCAATTAGAGAGATCACCGAAGATTGAGTGAAGAAGATCACCGAAGATTGGGTGAATCATAGGAAATAGATTTGTGGTCATCCTGGTAATTAGGGAATAGCATGATTAGAGGAATCATGATTTCCTATAAATCTGTCCTGGTTTCTTGTATAAAAGGGTACAGACCCTATGTGAATAAGCATCAAGAAAATCTCATTCGATATACCAAATTCTTGATGGTATCAGAGCGTCGGCTCTGAGGAAACACAATTACACAAACATAAACCTTTCATACACTTACCTCATGGGAGAGACTGTCCTCAAGCTTGAAGATGGCGGCCAGTCGAAGCAAAACACTGCTGTTTATATGTGGAACCTAATATTTCTCCTTTACCGGGTTACAATTCAAGAAATAACACCAAGTGTGGTCAATTGTTAAATATGCATCGTTTATTATGCTTGAAGTACTGTTTACAGGGTCAAAGCCCAGTCAGATGTGAGAAGCCACTCTGGGTCCTTTGTCAGGGCCCAGTTCATTGTAAAGTTGAGGCAAAGCAAGGGAGTTCATTCCCACATTGGAAAAAGACAAAGTGCTGCCTTTAATGCTACTATAAATACCGGTGAGGACCTCCCGGTAAGGGGACGGACAATTCCTTAACTACTCTTGAGTTTTCTGCTTATCTGACAGTGTCTGACTTAAGCATCGGAGTGGCTTCCCTCGGTAAACCCGGGGACGCCCTTTGACGTGTTTGTTCTTTACACAGGAAAACTCGGAGTACAAGGAAGTTCGCTATTTCTGGAACCGTGCAACCCGCTAAAGGGGCCACGAGTTTACCCGGAAACAATTGGTGCTTTCACTGAGAGTTGAACTCAGGACCTCCCGCTTCGTATTTCGAAGGACGGTGGAAATGGCAGGGGAACAAGATCCAACTAGAAGGCTTAATTTCTCAGGGGATGATAACCCAGGGACCTCCGGGACCCAGTTTGGCCAAACAGATTTGGCAGCAGCATTCGAGCTCTTGAAAAAGGACTTTCTCGCTCAAAAGGAGCAATCTACTCGAGAACATGCCGAGTTAATAACGGTAAGGGAGCAGTTAGCGACTATCCAGGCCGAGCATGGGCTTCTTCAAGCAACCTTAACTCAAAGAGCGAATGCCATGGGGACGTCAGCCAGACTTGCTGATATCATCACCCCAGAAGGGAATCCTCCGGGTTGTGGAAACCCGCGAACTTTTGACAGTGCATACATACCACCCGCTATTCTCCCAACCACTGCCCACCCTAACCCAAATCCACAAATTATCCATCTCTCCAATCCTTTGTTTAATCACAATCTTACAGGACCTCCTCCACCCCCAGAGCCGTTGTTAAATCAACCACTTCCCCCAGCAGATGCCCAGACCCAGCTGCTGTTACAGTTGACACAAACTGTGACCCAACTTGAGCAGCGCCTAAACTCGGGAACGGGACCACAACAATACCAACCCTTTATTACCCGTGCAAGCCCATTCTCCGCACGGGTTCAAGCAGACAAAAAGCCACCAGAAGCAAAGCCATTTAAGATTAAGAGATATGCCGGAATGGGGTGCCCGTATGCACACCTTGAGTTGTTCCAGTCCCAGTTGGATTCAACCCGGTTCACAGACGCCCAAGCATGCCATGCTTTCCAGGAAACACTCAGTGAGGAGGCATTGAGTTGGTTCCTCAAGTTACCGGCTTTGTCAATAGAGACCTATGGTCAGTTGACACAGAGGTTCCTGTCCCGGTTTATCCTGCTGTCTAGTGCCAACCGAAGCACCACTTCGTTATTCAAAGTCCAGCAAAGGGATGATGAAAGCTTGAAAATTTTTGTAACCCGTTGGCTGTCCACAACTTCCAAGTGTGGGCACTTGGACGAGTCAGTAGCATCAGAGGCGTTCTTACAGGCACTCAAACCAACCCGCTTTGTGGTGGAGCTCAGGAAGCAGCGGTTCAGGTGCTACGACGATCTAATTAATGAAGTAACTCGGCAAGCTCAAGCCGAGTACGACACCTTCGGGGAACGCCGGACGAACACCGGGTTCACAAGCCAGCGAGCTGATGGATGGAAAAAGGAAGGGCAGCATAAGAGTGGCCAGGGATACTACGGCAAAAGTTCAAACAGACCAAGGGAGAAACCAAGAGAGGCTCCATACCCAAGACATCCAACCCGGGAGGAAAAGAACACTTACATCCCTCGATATGAAGTGTTGACCAACTTGACTGCCTCCTATGAAGAAATTTGGAACCGCCATAGGAATGAAGTTCCCCCGGCTCCAAAAAGAAAGTTTCCCAAAAGGGCAGGGCCGGACAACGGGCAACATTGTGCCTATCACAACGAGTCTGGCCACACAACCGACCGGTGCTTTTCTCTTCGGAACACCATTGAGTACATGATCCAGAACGGCAAGTTACAGCAGTATAAGTCACCCGCCACAGGTGTCAACCGGATTGAAGTATATGGGGAGATAATGACGATTCACGGGGGTGGCACCCAAGGGGTGTCCGGTCACCGGGCCAAAAGACTCTGCCCAAGAGGCCCGGAGTTTGAGATAATGCAGCTTCGTCAGGAATGCCGCAAGGAGCTGGTTCCTTGGGATACCGTGTCATTTTCTCAGTCTGAAGACACGCTGAAAGTGCATCACAATGATCCTTTCATTATCACTCTTCAGATTGACCACTGGAGAACTCGGAGGGGTTTAAAGCTCCATGGGAGGGTCCATATGAAATTGTTGAAGTCGTGGGCCCGGCAACGTTTTACATCCGGGGTACAGATGGAGTTACGCTTCCACGACCATGGAACGCCCAACATCTGCATCTCTTCCCCAAATAGGTACCGAGTTATCTATGAATGTCCAATTTTATTGTTTATGATGTTGTATATAAAGCCTTTCAGGCCCACAATGCATGAATCCCCCTACCGGGTTATGTTTTATTAAAGAGTTTGTTGAAGTGAATGCAGCCTTTAGCGGCCCTACTTGTATGCCTTAATCGCCAAGCTCCGATAGTCTCCGATAATCTCCATGACATGAAATATTGCAAGCCTTTCACGGCCTTATTTCATGGTCAAAACTCGCCAAGCTCCGATAATCTCCGATAATCTCCATGACATGAAATATTGCAAGCCTTTCACGGCCTTATTTCATGGTCAAAACTCGCCAAGCTCCGATAATCTCCGATAATCTCCATGACATGAAATATTGCAAGCCTTTCACGGCCTTATTTCATGGTCAAAACTCGCCAAGCTCCGATAATCTCCGATAATCTCCATTTGACATGAAATATTGCAAGCCTTTCACGGCCTTATTTCATGGTCAAAACTCGGCAAGCTCCGATAAATCTCTAATAATCTCTGGTAATCTCCATAACTTGAAATATTGCAAGCCTTTCACGGCCTTATTTCAGTCTTTGAAAGTCTTAACGGACCCATACAGCCCTAGCGGCACTATTTTTACTCACATGCTAAACCGGCATTATATGTGTAAATTTTATCACATTTACCGTGTTATTTGGCAAAGAAGCCCTTGGAAGTCCTAACGGACCCGTAAAGCCTTACCGGCCTTATTTTCACTTTATAATGTTAACATGCCAACCCGGCACTATGTGTGAATTGTCAACACTTGCAGGTTATGCATCGGGTTGAAAGTCCTTATGAACCCATAAAGCCCTAGCGGGACTATTTTTATTTACATGCCAAACCGGCATTATATGTGTGAATTTTCTCAACACTTGCAGGTTATGCATCGGGTTGGAATTCCTAACGGATCCTTAAAGCCCTAGCGGCCTTTAAAGCCTTAGCGGCACTATCTTTATTCACATGGCAAACCGGGGTTATATGTAAATTTTTGTACTCATCAGGTTACCGTGTTTTGGCACAGGAAGGATTGCGAGAAGGAAAAATTTTATTACTTCAAAAATATCAATTACAAACAGTAGCAAACCGCTACAGGTAAACTAATCTATTACATGTGAAAAACATCCTAAGGCCCCGGTTCATGGCGCTGCCGACCCCCCACCCCCGCTAGTGCCAGACCCGCCACGTCCTCCCCGGGGCTGTATGATGAACTGACCCCTACGCAGAGGTGGCCGGTTTCTAGGACCACCCACAATCCCACCACGGGAAGTACCTCTCCCGGCTGCTGAAGAACGAACCGGGGGACTCCGAGCCGGGTTCGCAGGAGCCCTAGGATTTGCAGCCATGGCAGGAGTCGACCGGGAGGTGCCTGCAGCCTCGTCGGGTCTAACATGACCTTGATGACCGTCATAACCCGCCTTGTCCAGCCAGCCTTGGCGAATCCCAGCGCTCACTATTTCGGCACGAGCCTCGGCCCTGGCCGACCGCAGCTTCAGGTCAAACTCTGGGCTCGCCAGAAACTCGGAGACTGCTAAGTCCTTGGCCCGGGAAACTGCCTGGAGCAAATCTCCTTTTTGTTGCTCCAGGGAGGTAACCTGTTGCTGCAGCCCCTGGTTTTGCTCGGTCAGCTGGGCTATCGCGGCGTCTTGAGCACACCGGTCCTCCCGGTGACCTTCGATAACTTTCTCCAGTTCCGAGTTCTTGGCCACCAGGTCTGCTATGTGTTCTTCCGCCTTGGCCAACTTCGCACTCGACGCGATCGCTGTTGCGCTTGCGAATTCCCGGACCCGAGCCAGGTTTTCTTCACTCGCTGTCACCTGGTCCCGGGCGGCCCGGAGATCATCCCTGAGGACTCTCTCACGCTCGGGGATGCCTTCGGTTATGAGCCGGTCAGTCGCCAAGTACGACAACCTGACAGCCTACACAAATAAAACAACGGGTTAGTGCAAGGAACCAAAAACAAAAAGATAACGAGTTAAAGGAGAAGACTAACTTACCCGCATCAGCTTCTCCTGCTCCCTCCGGGCTACAGTCAACAGGTCCTCATGCTCCAGGACATAGGAGTCAGCGGCGCAATTCTTCAAATCCGCTACCATCCTTTGGATGGCCGCGTCCGCCATTCCTGCGCTCGCCAACTCCTCCATTATTTCAGTAGTGTCCCGCTGCTGCTTTCTCTCCCTCCTCTCCTTCCTCTCCTTCCTTCTTTTCCTCCTCTCGGACCTCCCCGAGCTGGATGCCTCCCGGGTACGCTTGCGAGAAGGCACGGGCTCCACTTCAAGAACCTCGTCACTCCCCTCACTCCCCTCCGGGTTCTCACTACCTATTTCCCTTTCTAACCCTCCAACCTCTTCACCACCTTCGTCATCCTCCTCGGTAAATTCCTCCTCGCCCGGGAACACAGACGAGGGAACCGCGCTCACCACCGGTTCTTCAGTCTCATCGGCAAACGGTTCTTCAAATACCGAGTTATCGTCCGCCTCCGAGGGATTCCCTTCAACCTCCTCTCCTTCCGGGTAGACTTCTGGCCCGAGAATCTCAGCCAAGTACTCGGGAACCTCGTTGTAGTGAGAGACGTCAACGTGGAACTGCCGAGGTTCCCCTTGCTCGGCGTCTGGGCGCAGGAAAGCCGCCTTTGATGTCAGGTCAATGTCATACGCCAGCCCCTCCGTGCCTTGCGCCCGGATCCCGGCCCATACAGCCTTGTCCTCGAACCCGTCGTATATTCCCGGGTTCTTTCGCTTCGTGAACTCCATCGGGAGAAGAGCTGCAACAAAAGATATAACCAGTTAGACCGGGGCGTGTAAACAACAAAAATTGTAAAAGAAACGAGACAAACCTGGAAGCTCCATCAACCGGCAACAGCTGTACACATACAGCCTACAAAGCCGGTACGAGCTCCGGTCATCTTGACCTCTGAAGGCCCATAGCATCCTCCGGATCCTCTTCTCCATCACCGGCTCCAGAGGAATGTCGGGAACATCTGCAACACGTACAATATAATTATAACCCGGAAAAGAGAAAAGAAAGAAGAATCCGGAGAGAAAGAAGGACTTACTCATCAGTGGCTGGAAGTCACCCGGTACTTGAAACGCGTGTCCAGGGTCTTGAAAGTTTCTTATCAAGAAACTTTTTTCCCTCCAGGTCCGGCTCACGGAGGTCGGCAGGTCCTCGATGATCTTCTTGAAGACCCCTTTGGACTTCAGTTGGATGGTCCCACTGAAACCCGCCTTCCGGGAGTACTCGGCCCGGTACATGGCGTGTAACTCGTGGTAGCTCGGCATCTGCTGCTTCAACACCTTGTACATCACGCACAACCCTAGCAGCTGCCTCCACATATTCGGGCCAACTTGCCCGATGGCGAAGTTGCTCACAGCCAGGAGATACTGCACCTCCACCTTTAGCGGGAGTGACAGACCGCAACGTAGCTGGTACTCGTGGCATAGCGTCCACCCATCCCCGGGAGCGAAGAACTGATCCTCGGGTTCTAAAGTCCGAATTTCAACAGACTCGGGAATCTTCCAATTGCTCCTTAGCTCCACAATCTCCTCCGCGGTCAGCGAGTACCCGGGAGGGTCGAGAGCGGTCCCATCAGTGAAGGTAACTGAGGCAAACTCGGGGACATGAGCATCCATTGCGTGGTTTGTCATCTGCCAAACAATAAACACGGGAACGTCGTCAGAAACCCAGATACCCCCGGCGACCACAACGATAAACGCACACACTAACGCAGAAACCCAGATTGGATCCCAGAAAACAGTACACAAGATCGATCCAAAATACTCAAAAACATCGGAAGAGAAAACAGTACCTTACTTGTGAGGGTTCGAAAGGATTTTGAGGTCGATTTAAGTTTGGAAATCCAACAAGCACAGCGACAACAGAGGACGAGAGCAAAAGCACGAAAAAGTTTTCGATTTCGAACGTACGACAAAACTGTCACCCTCAACCCCTATTTATACAATTAGAGACGTACACTGAAGGGACGTTTCGGTTTTTCGAGAAAATCGACACGTGTCGCACATGCCGCGTCCCAAAACCGAAAAACTTTTCAGTTTCCCCCACTTCAAAACTGAAACTTTTCGTTTTCCCCCACTTCAAACTGAAAACTTTTCAGTTTCCCCCACTACAACACGGAGACGTCGTTTTCAGTTCCCATAGTCAACGTGTCTGCGGGGCACCCTTGCGTACGGACTTGGGGGACTGGGTACACCGGGTCTGGATGATACCCTTGTAACCCGGTAAAGAAATGATTTCAAGTCCCCACCCAAGCGTACCCCTTGACTGAGGACTTGGGGGACTTGTTTATATGTGGAACCTAATATTTCTCCTTTACCGGGTTACAATTCAAGAAATAACACCAAGTGTGGTCAATTGTTAAATATGCATCGTTTATTATGCTTGAAGTACTGTTTACAGGGTCAAAGCCCAGTCAGATGTGAGAAGCCACTCTGGGTCCTTTGTCAGGGCCCAGTTCATTGTAAAGTTGAGGCAAAGCAAGGGAGTTCATTCCCACATTGGAAAAAGACAAAGTGCTGCCTTTAATGCTACTATAAATACCGGTGAGGACCTCCCGGTAAGGGGACGGACAATTCCTTAACTACTCTTGAGTTTTCTGCTTATCTGACAGTGTCTGACTTAAGCATCGGAGTGGCTTCCCTCGGTAAACCCGGGGACGCCCTTTGACGTGTTTGTTCTTTACACAGGAAAACTCGGAGTACAAGGAAGTTCGCTATTTCTGGAACCGTGCAACCCGCTAAAGGGGCCACGAGTTTACCCGGAAACAACTGCATTACCATGGGAGAGATCTAATCACCCGCTCTACCTTCATCACACGGATCAACCTGGAGCTGTGCTGGTTGCACAGACATTGGAGGAAGACAACTATACACACTGGGCGCAGGCAATGATCATGGCCCTCACTATCAAGAACAAGAAAGGCTTTGTCGATGGCAGAGTGAAGAAACCTGAGCACAATGAAGATGAACAAGGACAGTGGGATCGATGCGACACACTTGTCAAAACCTGGCTTCTCGGATCTATGTCCAAAGAGATCTCAGGAAGTGTGATGCATTGCAGCACTGCAAATGGTATGTGGATAGAACTGAAAGAAAGATTTTCTCACACTAATACTGTGCAACTGTTTCAGATTGAAAGCTCCATTCACAATTGTGAGCAAGGTTCTGGATCTGTTACTGCATTTTTCACCAAACTGAAAGCACTGTGGGATGAGAGAGATTCCTTGTGTGCTTTTCCTATGTGCACATCAGAGATTGCAGCTGAGATCAAAGCTTACTTGGAAAATCAGAAGACCATGAAGTTTCTCATGGGATTAAATGAAGAATTCAGTATTGTACGGAGCAACATCATCAGTATTGACCCATTACCTGCTCTTAATAAAGCCTATGCTATGGCTTTAAGACATGAGAAGCAAGCTAGCAGCATGAGCAAGGCCGGAACACACACAGATGCTTCAGCCTTTGCTGTGAGAAAGTTTGGAAAAGGTAACAGTATCGGAGGACAGGGTAGAAGCCAGAACAATGGTGAGGAAACCCTGAAGTGTGATATATGCTTCATGACCAATCACAGTACAAAGAATTGTCGAGCGCACATCATATGCTCATACTGTGAAGGCAAAGGGCACAGCTATGGTTATTGTCGAAGAAGGAAGAATGATCTAGAAGCAGGGATCCTGAAAGGTGACAAAGGGCAAGGTAGGAACGACAGAAACCAGAATCAAGGGCGTTCAGAGAACAATCAAAATCGAGCTAGAGTTAACATTGTTGCATCCAATGATAACAACAAAGACTTTCTGTTGTCACAAACCCAATGCGGCCAAATGATTGATCTTCTTCAAAGAATCAAGTCAGGAGCAGCTGATCCAACTGACAACAACCAAATGCTGGAACTATTGAACACTGCCAAATCATCTTCTGTGAATGTTGTTGGTAACACTCCTAATTTTGAAGAACTTACAGGTACAGCTCTAGCACTACTTGGTGATCATGCTAAGGATGTTTGGATTCTTGACAGTGGTGCAAGTGACCACATAGTCTGTAATCCTGACTTGCTCACATCTCTTCACAATGTCAATAATCGTTTTGTTAGGTTGCCAGACAACACCTCCATACAAGTAACACACATAGGAACTGCCATATTCACCTCTGATTTTACACTGCTTAATGTTCTTTATGTTCCAAGTTTCCACTTGAATCTTATATCCATTAGTAAGCTTAACTTTGATTCCTTTTATGCCACAATTTTTCTTCATCGCATTTGCTTCATACAGGACCTTCGTTCGGGGAAGATGATTGGGACGGGATCGGAGAGTGAGGGACTTTACTGCCTCAACACATCATCGAAAGGAACATGCAATTTCGTTACCACCACATCCCAAGAGCTTTGGCACCAACGCCTTGGTCATCCATCTAGCAAAGTATTATCATCTTTCCCCTTCTTAGCAAATAAAGCTTGCACTGCAAACAATTGCCATGTTTGTCCCTTAGCTAAGCTCACTAGGCAGCCATTTTCATTAAGCACGACTTCAAGTGATTTTTGTTTTGATTTAATTCATGTTGACATTTGGGGAGGCTACTCTATTCCTTCAATTTCTGGTGCAAAGTATTTCTTTACTATTGTTGATGATTGTTCACGATGCACATGGATTTATCTCATGAAAACCAAATTGGAAGCACGCGATTTACTCATCAATTTCATTCTTTTTGTTGAAACACAGTTTGATACAAAAGTTCGGGTTGTCCGAAGTGATAATGGTCCTGAATTTAAATGTACACAATTTTATGCTTCCAAAGGAATTTTGCATCAAACAACTTGTGTTAACACTCCTCAACAAAACGGGGTTGCAGAACGTAAGCATAGATATTTATTGAATGTGGCACGAGCTTTGCTTTTTCAATCTCACTTAACTAAGGCCTTTTGGGGCGATGCCATTCTCACTGCTGCATATTTGATAAATCGGACCCCAACTCCTACTCTTGGGGGGAAAACTCCATTTGAAAAACTCTTTTCAACAACACCAACTTACACACATTTGCGAGTTTTTGGATGTCGAAGCTTTGTGTCAACACATCCTTCCAAACCATCTAAACTTGACCCACGTTCTTTGGAGTGTATCTTTTTGGGATATCCCTCCGGGAAAAAGGGTTACAAATTGTATGACATTAAGAACCACAAGATCATTTACTCCAGAGATGTGATTTTCTTTGAAACTGAGTTCCCTTTTCAACCCAAAACTCCTTCTTTTAATCAAAACCCTAATCCAGCTTCTTCCACTATTTTTCCTCTACTCCCACAGTCTCTTCCTCATGATGAGGATCCTCACACTTTTCCAAATCCTCCTGATCCATTCATACATACCTCTTCCACGCATTCCGCGACTCATACTCCTGATGCACTTGAACACACTCCATCACACCTTGATACCAATTCTTCTGACACTCCACCTGATAATACTTCTCCTACTCCATATAGGAAACCATCACTTCCACCATCACAACGACCATCACGCCGAGCCACCACTATCCCTAAGAAATTGCAGGACTTTCATATTGAGGTGGCCCTCCCTTCTCGGCAAGTCTCGTCCTCTTCTCCGGCGGAGGTAAGTCCCTCAGACACTATCCACTCTCTCTCTACTGTCTTAACTTATGATAGACTTTCCCCCCAGCATAGGGCATTTTCTATTCAGCTCACATTGGAAAAAAAAACCCAGCACTTTCTCTCAGGCAGTACAGGATCCTCGATGGTGTCACGCCATGAATGCAGAGATCCAAGCTCTTCAGTCCAATCACACCTGGAGTTTAGTCCCGCTCCCATTTCACAAGAAGCCCATCGGCTGCAAATGGGTCTATCGAATCAAATACCATCCAGATGGTACTGTTGAACGATTCAAAGCACGCCTGGTTGCCAAGGGCTATAGCCAGATTGAAGGGTTGATTATCGGGAAACCTTTGCTCCAGTGGCCAAACTCACCACTGTGCGTGTTCTTTTGAGCATCGCATCCCTTCAGGGATGGCATTTGCACCAGCTTGACGTTAACAATGCTTTCCTTAATGGCGAATTGTTTGAAGATGTATACATGCAGCTACCTCCCGGTTACGGACGAAAGGGGGAGACTAGAGTTTGCAAATTGCATAAGTCCCTGTATGGATTGAAACAGGCCTCAAGACAATGGTTCCTAAAATTTTCTACTGCACTCAAAGCTGCTGGCTTTCGACAGAGTTGGTCAGATTACTCTCTTTTCGTCCGCAACTCTAATGGCACATTCACTGCCCTTCTTGTTTATGTTGATGACATAATCCTTGCTGGAAACAGTTTACATGACATAGAGAGAACAAAACAATTCTTGGCTTCTCAGTTTAAGTTGAAGGATATGGGGAAACTCAAGTATTTTCTTGGTCTGGAAGTGGCTCGATCAAAGGCAGGCATAGTCCTATGCCAAAGAATATGCACTTGAGATCTTGGATGATGCTGGATTTCTCGGTGCGAAACCAAGCAAATTTCCAGTAGAACAAAATGTTGTCTTGACCAAAGGAGATGGAACATTGCTCAGAGATGCTTCACAATATCGAAGACTGATTGGAAGGCTAATATACTTGACTATTACTCGACCTGATTTGGTTTATGCAGTTCATATCCTTAGCCAATACATGGACAAGCCCCGAGAACCACATCTGGATGCAGCCTACAGGGTTCTTCGGTACATCAAGCACACACCAGGGCAAGGAATTCTGCTACCCTCAACAGGAAACTTGACACTTACAGCATATTGTGATGCAGACTGGGCTCGTTGCAAGGATACGAGGAGATCTGTTACAGGTTACTGTGTCTTTCTTGGCAGAGCTCCTATCTCATGAAAAACGAAGAAACAAGGGACCGTTTCTAGGTCCAGTGCGGAAGCCGAGTACAGGTCCATGGCTTCAACCTGTTGTGAGATCACCTGGTTGCAGAATATCCTTAATGACTTGAATGTTAAGAAAAGAGAAGCTGTGACACTCTTCTGTGATAATAAGGCTGCGATATACATTGCATCAAATCCTGTTTTTCACGAACGAACAAAACACATTGAGATTGATTGTCATGTGGTTCGTGAGAAGGTGCAAAGAGGATTAGTGAAAGTCATACATGTTGGAACAAAGGAACAGCCCGCTGACATCTTTACAAAACCTTTGGGTTCAAGGCAATTCAACATTCTCTTAAGCAAGCTGGGTGTAGTAAACATACACTCCAACTTGAGGGGGAGTCTTGAGGAAAGGAAGAAGATCACCGAAGATTGAGTGAAGAAGATCACCAAAGATTGAGTGAATCATCAATTAGAGAGATCACCGAAGATTGAGTGAAGAAGATCACCGAAGATTGGGTGAATCATAGGAAATAGATTTGTGGTCATCCTGGTAATTAGGGAATAGCATGATTAGAGGAATCATGATTTCCAGTAAATCTGTCCTGGTTTCTTGTATAAAAGGGTACAGACCCTATGTGAATAAGCATCAAGAAAATCTCATTCGATATACCAAATTCTTGACTTTCTTCATTATTTTTTATCCATGATTCGCTTTCACTGCTAATATTTCTAATTCTGAAAATAGTTGCAATATAAGAGAAAGCAGATCGAGTAAACGACAGTCTAAGAAGAAATAATATTTAGACGAGAGGAAAAAGTCTAGGCCAAAAAGGTAGTCCCATTTCCCCATATGAAATGGATATGTTGGTCCTATTAGTCTATACAACTCTACCCCTTCCTTGGCTTAATCCTATATCTCCTGCTCTGGCTATTTCTGGGTTCTTTCTCCTCCCTTTCCAGGAACATCGCTCAGTGAATCACATCATCATATAATATCTGCTTCTATCTGAATACTTCAAAAACGAACTACAGAATAGAGATCGATCGACTAGTGCTAGCTGTGATCGATATCGTCGCCATGGGAAACTGTTTTGGAGTTCGTGTGAAACATTATAACAGCCAACCAGTCAGTAAGCAGCCTCCAGCTGGTATGTACTCGATCGATCACTTTGTAATTAATTTGTTCATATTTCTGTAGACAATTCTTCGATATGATCGTTTAAAGTTTTGACTGAGTGCTTTTGTTTTAATTAACCCTACGCAGAAACAACGAAAGACATCAAAGGCATCAAACCAGATGGATTAGAAGCTGGAAGAAACAGAATGATGGCCTCCAAGAAAGAGAGCAGTAGAGTAGTGATGCCGAGAAGCACTAGTGTTGAAGACAATCTGAGAGCCATAGCTGACCAGAATCAGAAACACTCAGAACCGGAAACTCATAAGCTTCCATGTCCGGACCCAAGTACTGTAGGAAGGATCGTGAAGCCTAACTTGAAAGAGTTTACATTTGCAGCGTTGAAGAAGGCAACCCGAGACTTTAAACCGAATACGATTATTGGGGAAGGAGGTTTTGGGAGGGTTTTCAAGGGGTGGGTGGACGAAAACACGTACGCGCCGTCTAGGGCAGGCATCGGCATGGCCGTCGCCGTAAAGAAGTCCAGCGCGGATAGCTATCAAGGCAAGCAAGAATGGGAGGTAATTGAGTTCAAATTTAAATAATCCATTCTCATGTCATTTCATGTACAACATTTTCTGGGTAGTCAGGCTTTTGCCGTCCAAAGCATCAACTTCAAAATATAAATAATCCGATATGATGATCATGATCGTATATGTTTCAAACAATAGCGTAGTAGTTAGGTCACAAGGAACCTAAAGCTGTACGCAGAAGTCTCTGTCCATTCCCGGCCTCTATTATTCTGAGTACTGACTTAGACGTTCCAAGTAAATAATTTCATAAAAGTTTCAAGCATGTATTAGCTTCCTTTGAGTGTATTATTCTGAGTACTTCCTTTGAGTGTATTAGTTTCAAACATGTATTTAGGGAAGCAAATTTTGTGGCTAATGTTATAGCACATTTGGGCCATAAGTGTAACCACTTTTCTCATAAAAAGCTAATTTGATAAAAGTTAATTTGTGCAGGCTGAGGTGAATTTCTTAGGGAAGTATTTGCATCCAAACCTTGTTAAATTGCTGGGCTATTGCTGCGAGGAGGATCAGTTTCTTCTGGTGTATGAGTACATGCAGAAAGGAAGCCTGGAAAACCACCTCTTTAGACGTAAGATACAAAGCTACTTAGCTACGTATATTAACTAATTAAACTTGTACATCTTAAATATATGGATTGGATTGCATGGATATTACATGCACAGATGAAAGTTTCCATTAACTTTGTTTTATTTTTCGCTTCACGCAGAAGGTCAAGAACCACTTTCATGGGGTATAAGGCTTAAAATAGCAATCGGAGCTGCGCGAGGTCTTGCATTCTTGCACACTTCAGAAAGAGTCATTTACCGCGACTTCAAGGCCTCCAATATTTTGTTGGATCCAGTACGTACCATCTCAAATTAACTTGACATTTTACTTAAAAATGTTGAGAGAAATATATCCTTCCTTAACTCATCATCTATTGTATGTCTTCTAGGACTACAATGCAAAACTTTCAGATTTCGGGTTGGCAAAGCTCGGACCATCAAATGGCAACTCGCACGTAACAACACGGATTATTGGTACTTATGGCTACGCAGCTCCGGAATATGTTGCAACTGGTAATACTACTGTAATTTTAATACATATACATCTCTTCGTTCTTCTATCATTATGCAAATCTTATTCTTAATTATGTGCTCTATACAAGATTTGTTTTCCGGCAGTAAATCAAGGCATTTGCATTCATATTCGTTTTGAAACCTAACAAAATTAACAAATCATACACAACTGTCTCATGAAATTTATAAGTCGGAGGGAGAACACTAGTTTTAAAGTTTTTATATAAGGTCCGTTACAAAGGAGATCTATGATACTCTTTTTATTTTTGTGAATCAACTAAACTAAAATTCTTTGATCAGGCTATTCTCCATTTCTTCCTTCTTTTTGCTTTGCTCCATCGGCTACTGATTATAGTGGAATCTTTTCAGTGATAGAAGAAAATAGATATGGATCCTTTGTTTGCAATCATGCACCATTAGACTAGGGAAAGATATGCAAAAGATACATACTACTGGTCCTAAAATCTTATATACATATATAGGTTGCCCTAGGGTTTTCCCGTATCAATCCACTGATCCAAAAAAGACTTTTACAAACCCTCTACCTATCTTATGCAATTGAGTATTCTAAGAAATTAATACCATTGACATGAAATTGTTAGATATTTGAAAATTTACCATACTAATAATGCCGAAATCGAGCTATATATATGTAAATACGTGATAACAATGTATATCAATGGTACGGTATAACCAAAAATATAGAACTTTGGAGCCTCATAGATTATTAATAGAGAACATTATATATAATAATATAATTGTAGATTATTTTTTGATTGAACTCTCCTTTTCTTTATTCATTTCGCAAGTCGAGCAATTTGACCGTTTTCTTTGTCGAGCAATAAGTAGTTCGAATTTGCAGCAAACGTATCTTGTATTGAGTGAAAAGAACAATGGACACACAAATGTCCTTTTTTTCTTTTTTCTTTCACAGTTTTGGAATTATTTATAGAGAGAAAGAATGTAGAACAATTTGAACTTTTTTATTTGCCAATGAATTCCTTTGATAGTGAAGTCAACTAGGCAAAGTCATTGCAACTACACCTATCAGTCTTCTCTGCTGTACCCCAATTAACGAAACTTACAACTTAAGAGAGACTTGACTAGCTAATTAATTTATGCATTCGCCAAAGGAACAGAAAAATATCATTTTCATGATTTAGGACGACACTCCAAGAAGGCTTGGTCAATACTAGACTAAACATAATTTTGGACAATAGGACGTACGTATACACTCCAAGAAGGCTTGGTCAAATACGATCTTGTGGACTTGGTGCATGATGATCATAAGAAAGTCTTGTTTGGATTTATGCGAAAATAATTCTTGCATTCTTAATTACAAATGTAGATATCAAGAAATTTTCTAAACATGCATTGACTAATTAGCCTTCATATTGTTTAATGCAGGGCATTTATACGTAAAGAGCGATGTGTACGGTTTCGGCGTCGTGTTACTGGAGATGTTGACCGGACGGCGAGCCCTTGACACTAACAGACCGGCCGGTGAGCACAATTTGGTGGACTGGGCGAGGCCTTCTCTTCTTAAGAGAAAAGAGGTGAAGAAGATGATGGATCCAAAGCTTGAAGAACAGTACAATATAAAAGGTGCATACCAAGCAGCTGAACTTATTCACCAGTGTCTGGAATCTGATCCGAAAGACAGGCCATCTATGGAAGAAGTTCTGGTAGTTCTGGAGAGGGTCAATGCCATTCAGGACAAACCTAAAGGTACAAAACTTAACGACAGAAGGCAAGAAGAAAGTTCAGCACGCCAAAAATATTATAACTACAACAAGTCTCCAATTCACCAAATGAATACTGTTGGTAATGGAGTAACTTATCAAGCTCGGCGACACTAGCAATTCATTATTGGGGCACTAGAAATAGACATATTTTAGTTTTGGGCAAGTGTCAAGGTTCATCGATTAGGTGTAGATAAGTTTTGAATCAATAATACCTCTGCGGTGAAGAAAGATAGATTCTAGCAATTTCTGTCCAAATTGTGTTTCTAGCTGCAGCACTCTGTATATATAGAGTATTGCTTTGTATTGTATTGTATTGTATTGTTGTTCAACTTAAAGAGACATTTGCATGGTATATATACTTTGTTATATTGCCATCCACTACCAGAATAACTGTTATAGCCGACGAAAAAAAAATAACAGGCCGACGATATTTTTTTTCGTCGGCTAAAGTAGACTTAAGCAGACGAAACAAAATATCGTCGGCTAAGTTAATTTTTCGTCGGCTAAAGTGGACTTTTAGCCGACGAAATGGTTTTTGGTCGGCTAAAATATTTTTTTCGTCTGCTGTAGTCTGTAAACTATAGCCGACGAAATTTTTAAAGTTTAGCTGACGACATATATAATTTCGTCGGCTAAAATTCCTTATATTTTCTGATCTAGACAGTAGCTCATGTGAAAAAAAAATGGGAGAAAAAGTTTGGGGGTTGGCGAAATTGTTGGGTGTTGTCAAAATCTGTCCAAAATTAGTTTGTGGCGCTATATATAGGTACGTATATGTGTATATATCTTGTTTTTGAGTTGATTTTAGAGTTTTATTTGAGTTATATATTGATTTTGAGTTTTAATTTGAGTTGAATTATTGGATTTTGAGTGTGATTGAGTTGATCGATTTGAATTTGATAATATATATGAAGTTGTTGTTATATATATATATATATATATATATATATATATATATTAATAAGTAGTATATATATATATATTAATTTGATTATAATATTGTGTTCATGCATATATATAGTATGAATTAAGTAATATTTTGATTATGATTGATGTTAATTGATATATATATATATATAATATTGTTATATAATTAGTAATTATTATATATATGCATGTATATATCAGTACCAGAATAAGTATCATAGCCGACGAAAAAAAAATTAGCAGGCCGACAAAATTTTTTTTCATCAGCTAAAGTCTATTTTAGCCGACGAAAAAAAATTTTGTCGCCTAAGTGAAATTTTCGTCGGCTAAAGTGGACTTTTAGCCGACGAAATGTTGTGTCGTCGGCTAAAATAGTTTTTTTCGTCGGCTATAGTCTGTGAACTATAGCCGACGAAATTTTAAAACTTTGGCCGACGATATATATAATTTCGTCGGCTAAAATGCTTTATATTTCCAGATCTAGACAGTAGCTGATTTGAAAGAAAAAACAGGAGAAAAAGTTTTGGGGTTGGCGAAATTGTTGGGTGTTGTCGAAATCTGTCCGTTTGTGGCCCTATATATAGGTACATATATGTATATATCTTGTTTTTGAGTTGATTTAAGAGTTTTATTTTCGTTATGCACATTGATTTTGAGTTTTAATTAGAGTTGATTATATTGTGTTTTGAGTGTGATTGAGTTGATCGATTTGGGTTTGATAATATATATGAAGTTGTTGTTATATATATATATATATATATATATATTAATTTGATTATATTAATTAGTAATTATTATATATATGCATGTATATATATATTAATTGTACGTTAACTGCAGATATAATATAAATTGAATGATTCGTAAATTTAATTAATTAGCGTTTATACATATATATTATGTTATTTTCTCAGGATATGGATAAGAGTTGGATTTCGCTTCCAAAATGGGACAAAAGATATGCTAAAGGAGTTGTTAGTTTTATTGAATATGTGATCAATAATGCTAAAGGGAATACAATTTTCTATTGTCCGTGCACTAAATGTCAGTGTCGCAGCGATATGTATCAATTTCCAATTGACAAGGTTTGGCAGCACCTTCAAAGTAATGGGTTTTGGAAGAAGTACACATGTTGGATATATCACGGTGAAACATCATCAAGGGGTCCGCATGATCATGGGCAATTTTCTGAGACGGGCAGTACATCCAACGATCCAACAACGGCCTTCATCAACGATATGTTTCCTTATGAGAGAGGTGTATGCTTTGAAGGACCGTATATGTCTGACCCGGTGCAGCCCTTCCCTAGAGTTGTCAACACTGCTGGTATTGACAGGTACAACAAACTACTTGCTTTCCAACAGACCCCTGTGTACCCCGGTTGTCAGAAAACGGTTCTTGAAAGTGTGATGGACGTTATGAAGATTAAAGTTGAGACAAAATCGACTGTGAAGGCTGTTGATGAGTATCTACAGTACACTGCTTCGATGCTGCCCCACGGTCATCGTCTTCCTACCACTCATCATAAGGTCCGATGTATACTGAAAGATCTTGGGCTTTCCTACATCAAGATCCATGCATGCAGATATGATTGTGTTCTCTTCTGGGGTAAAGATCCAGAAGGGAATGACCTTGGTGACCTTGACACATGTCCAGTATGTCAGAGTGACAGGTATAAGTTGACTCCTGCAGGCAATAGGAAACCTATGAAGGTACTTCGGTATTTCCCGTTGAGGGATAGGCTGGAACAGTTGTACATGTCATCACACACGGCCAAATCTATGAGATGGCACGCTGATAGGGAATTGCAAGGCGAAGATACCCTTATACACCCTGCTGACGGGGAGGCCTGGAAGCATATAGACAGGGAGTTTCCTCATTTTGCGTCTGAGGTCCGAAATGTGAGGCTCGGGCTCTCATCCGACGGGTTCAATCCTTTTGGCAACATGAGTCTTCAATACAGTGTATGGCCGGTGATTTTGGTACCATACAATCTTCCTCCATGGATGTGCATGAAGAAGGAATACAATGTGTTGAGTTTGTTGATTCCGGGACCCGGTTATCCAGGGAAGTGTCTCGATGTATATTTGAGACCCTTGATTGAAGAGCTTAAGTTTTTTTGGGACGTTGGTCATCCCACTTATGATAAGTTCATGCACGAGATGTTCCAGATGCATGCTATGGTTGTTGGTACCATTAGTGATTTTCCTGCTCGTGGGATGTTGTCGGGCAACGTTGTTAGGGGATACAAGGCTTGTCCAGAGTGCCTAAGCGATGAGGGGAGCAGTAGTCATTGCAACAAGATATGTAGATTGGGTCACCGTACTCTCCTTCCGTATGATCACGAATGGCGGTTCGATGACAAGGCATTTGATGGAACTGTAGAACTTGGTGTGCCTCCTAGAAGATGGACTGGGGAAGAAATTTTAGCAGTGCTTAATGAGTATGATTTTGGGCAGCTCAGCAATCATCCCAATATAGTGGCGGCAATACCTGACAGACCCGACATGTATAAATTTTGGACACATAAGAGCATATTCTGGGAACTCCCATACTGGAGTAAGTTGTTGATCAGGCACTACCTAGATGTGATGCACATAGAAAAGAATGTGTGTGACAGTGTGGTGGAAACCGTGCTGAACTTGGAGGGAAAGACGAAAGACGGTCCGAAAGCACGCATTGATCTTAAAAAAATGGAGATACGAAGACATTTGTGGTTGAAAGAAGGGAAGAAAAAAATGCCTCAAGCTCCGTACACCGTGAAGCCTGAACAGAAGAACGTAATTTTCAGGTGGTTGAGTTCTGTGAAGTATCCTTCAGGCTACGCAAGAAATATAGCCCGGTGTGTAAACATTCGGGACAATAAAATGTACGGGTTAAAGAGTCATGACTGTCATATTCTGCTACAACGTCTCTTCCCTATTTTCATTCGACCCTTCCTTCCCCGTCAGGTGGTGGAGCCGTTAGTAGCATTGTCAAGATTCTTCCAGAAGTTATGCACAAGGGAAGTGACAAAATCTGATCTCCGGGAAATGCAACAGGACATTATTTATATCATGTGTAAATTTGAGAGAATATTTCCTCCAAATTTTTTTGACATCATGCCGCACCTGATGATCCATTTTTCCGAGCAATTGTTGCTTACCGGTCCAGTACACTATACTTGGATGTATCCTATGGAAAGGTATGTTTTTTACACCTAATGTTTTTATTGTACATGTTCATTGTATAATCGTAACATATGACAACAAATTTATTTATTTACAGACAACTTGGAGACTACAAAGCTTATGTGGCTAACAAATCCGCGCCTGAAGGATGTATAGCAGAAGCATATATTGCGCACGAGTGCGTCACCTACATGAAGTTGTATCTAGGAGCATTGAAGGAAACTCCACAAACCATACCGGTTGATGAACCGAAGTTTAACCTTTCCATAGTCTCAAATGATGTTGAAGTTTATGGAATTTTACCAGAGTCCTACAAGTTGCAACCCCATGAGCTCGCCATAGCCCATTGGTGGGTATTGATTAACTGTCAAGAAGTTGAATACTGGAAAGACATCCATCTACACTGTCCAGACATTCAAGGTGATCTCGACTACCACAACAAGGAGTTCGCGAACTATTTTGGCGACTGGGTATGTAATTCTTTAATTCTGTATGTTGCAAGTCTCCTTGATTGCATAATTATTCATATTTATAATACATTGAATCTTTGGTTGCAGATGAACCATATTCAATTTGATGGTCACCCAAATTGGTCTCACGAACTAAGACTTATAGCTATGAAGCCGATAATGTCAAGAGTTTACCCGATGTGCAAGGTCAATGGCGTGCAATTTATATGTGAAATGAGAGACAACAGACGAAGAACACAGAATTCTGGGGTTATGGCGCATGGTGGCCGGAATGGAGTTGATTATTATGGTGTTCTTGATTCAGTGGTGGAACTCGTTTATGGGCAAGGCATGACCGTGCACCTGTTCAAGTGTAGATGGTTTGATACTAGAAGCTCGCAGAGCATGAAGATTGATCAGTACGGGATTTTATCGGTGAACACTGGTACAAGCTGTTACGAAGATGACCCGTTTGTTTTTGCGACATCGGTGAAACAAGTGTTTTATCTTGATGACCTTGTTAAGGGTGACGCGTGGAAAGTAGTCAATCTTGTGCACCCTCGAAACATTTACCGGGCGGCTACACTTGGAGAGGCCGAAGACGAGGAAGAAAATGTTGCGTATCAAGAACACAGTGCAATAGGTATTCTTGACTCCTCTACAATTAGCCTTAATAATTTTAAACCGGGTTGTTCGGTTCGAATTCGTGATTTAGACGCTGGCCTTATTGATGTGGATCCAAATCAAGAAACAGACGACGACTCTTGTGATGTAGAAATGCATAGATTACCGGAAATTAATTCTGACACCGAAGAAGACTCATCGGATGATTCTGATTACGAGCCTTCTTAGTTATTTGAATTTGTAATACAATTTGATGTGTTTTATATGGTACAAGCTCTACAATTCATAATGTATCTTAATGTTGGTTATATATACAGGAAATTGTTATGGGTACGGTTAAACCAACTGTTTTTTTTATCTATTTGACATTTTTAGCCGACGAAATATAACATTTTTCGTCGGCTAAGATACTTTTAGCCGACGAAATATGATGGATTTCGTCGGCTAAAAGTATCTTAGCCGACGAAATACAACATGTTTCGTCGGCTAAGATACTTTTAGCCGACGAAATAAAACATGTTTCGTCGCCTAACAGTATCTTAGCCGACGAATACCCTAATATTTCGTCGGCTAACCCCTAAACTCTAACCCCTAAACCCTAAAGTATAGCCGACGAATACCCTAATATTTCGTCGGCTAAAGTTAAATGAGTAAAATAATAATTTATACCGCTAGTTGCGTCTCCTCGATATGAAACTATTTGTAGTTGAAGGGCCGGACATAATACGTAATTTAGGTGGCCCAATCACCGTTTGTTTGTGTTTAGGGGTTTGACCAACGAGATTGACCGTGCGGATCGAGCCCTTACGTGTGTCCGATGATGCTGAAATTTTACCCTCACACATGTTTCAACATAATGATGATATCTGACGGTCGGTTTTTTGTTTCACAAGATGGATTGTCACAATCAAAATATGCCTACTAATGTTGTATAACTAATTTACTAAGTGTTAAGTAAATGTTCCGTTTTAAAAACAAACTATACGTAGATGCTTCAAACAAAAAAAAGTTGTGAGATAAGATATGACCGGAACGATGAAATATGTCTACGGTTGAAATTTCACGTAATTCCGATAAGTTTCGGTGCCAATACTTTCGGTCATTGCATTTTTTCTATTCGTTCGCCATAGAGGACGCCCTATCTCCGACGGTTATTTTTCTTATAAATTTTAAACCGCTAGTTGCGTCTCCTCGATATGAAACTATTTGTAGTTGAAGGTCCGGACAGAATACGTAATTTAGGTGGCCAAATCACCGTTTGTTTGTGTTTAGGGGTTTGACCAACGGGATTGACCGTGCGTATCGAGCCCTTACGTGTGTCCGATGATGCTGAAATTTTACCCTCACACATATTTCAACATAATGATGATATCTGACGGTCGGTTTTTCGTTTCACAAGATAAAACAAATAAATTGTGCATGAACTTACTAAATAATTATAAAATATACTTTAGCCGACGAAATTACTAACATTCGTAGTAATTTCGTCGGGTAAAAGTTGAACTATAGCCGACGAAATTAGGGTTTTGTCGTCGGCTAAAGTTCAACTATAGCCGACGAATTTTTTATTTCGTCGGCTATAGTTCTTCCTATATATTCGAACCCAGCGACAGAACCCCCACTTTCTCCACTTCTCCTTCTCGGTCGGACGGTTTCTCCCTCTCCTCTCGATTTTCTTTCGCCATTTTCGACGGTTTCCGGCCTCCACTCCGCCTCCATCATCTCCCAAACCAATTAGGTATGCAATTTCATGTTTATATTGTATTATAGAACAAATTTCATTTGTTTTTTCAATATATTGCATTATATTGAATTGTGTTGAATTATATTGTGATAATGTTGAATTGTATTATGTTGTGATAATGTTGAATTATATTGGGTGTATTTACTGAATTTGGGTGTATATTTGGGTGTATTTGGGTGAATTTGGGTGTATTTGGGTGTATTTGGGTGTATTTGGGTGATATTGGGTGTATTTACTGTATTTGGGTGTATATTTGGGTGAATTTGGGTGTACTTGGGTGTATTTGGGTGTATTTGGGTGTATTTACTGAATTTGGGTGTATATTTGGGTGTATTTGGGTGTATTTGGTGATTTATAATATATTTAGAAATTGAGTGTATTAAGTAAATTGGAAATTTTTAATATGGTTGGGTATATTAAAATATTGAATGGTATATTTAATATATTTGCGTATATTACAATATTAATTGGTATATAAAAATAAATTTTTGTTAATGTTGTTCATTTTTTATAATTTTATACATTTAACAAAATATTAATTATATTATTTAGGATGAAAGGATTATTCAGCAAATCAAAGAGTTCGAAGGGCCAAAGGGGTGAATCGTCAGAGGGAACGTCTAGCATCCCTCGAGGTTCGTTTAAGGGCCCAATGACGGCCCGACGGGCGTCTCTTCTGGAGCCGACACATTCCTCCAGGCAGCCAGATGGCCCTCCCGCCTCCAGGCCGCCTAGCGCCCCTCGCTCCTCCGGCCAGCCGGACGCCCCTCGCTCCTCCAGGCAGCCCAGCGTCCCTCACTCCTCGAGGCAGCTGTGGCCTCTGACTCAGGCGGAGGTGTCTGCACCACGTATGCCTGAGATACGTAGGGCACCGGCACCGGGCCCTAGTGCATTGGAGGGTGGGTCTTCCGGGGTACAGATGCCGCCGCCTTTTCTCTTCCTTCCGCGCTTCATACCGGCAATACCTGCAGTCGATGACTCAGGGGCGCCGATTTATCCACTACCCCCGCAGGTGACCCCATCAGCGGTGTATCTGTTCATGCCGTTTGCTACAGAGTTAATTTCTGCGAGGGTATCATCGTCGGCGACAGAGTCAGAGTCCGTCGCATCCGCCCCAACGCCCTCAGGTAATGATTATATAAGTAATTTGTTATGTTATAATGTTATAATAAAATTAATTTACTAATCATCAATTTATGATAGGCACCGACGGAGCCAAGCCGACAAGGAAGAAGAGAGGTCCGGTCACGGGGAAAGCTCTCGAGAAGACAGTGAGTACATCGGGAAGGATCGTCATTGATACTGACGAGGATGGGAACGTAGTATCGGGCGGCAAGACGAGGATGTACTCTGGCGAGGTCAGACTGGGGCGAGGTCCCACAGGAGGTTAAGGACATGGTCCACAACGCCATGTCAGCATATACTGCCGAGAGAGAGGCCGCCCAAGCAGCATATACTGCCGCTCTACAGGAGTACAATGTAGCAGTCTATGCCGCCCAGCAGACACAGCAGCAGTAGATGTTCCAGTACATGCAAGATTTGATGGCTGCACAGCAGCAGGGACTTCCGCTTCCGCCCATGCCCACGCCTATTGTCTTACCTCAGCCGCCGCAACCTCCCCAACCTCCCCAACAACCTCATCCTGGAGCAGATATTGATTTAGACGATATCGACTTCATTTAGTTTTTTAAGTTTATGAACAATTATTTATTTAGTTTTTTAGGTTTATGAACAAATATTAATTTACTTTTTAGGTTTATGAACAATTTATGAATTGAAAATTTAATGCAAAATGTTTATGTTACTTGAGATGGTGTGTTGTTGTTGGTTATGAAATTGTTTCTGTAATTTGCAGCTTGCTTGGATGGTAATGTATAAATTTTGTTTGGGTTTCTAGTATAAAAAGTACTATAGCCGACGAAATTTACCATATTTCGTCGGCTAAGTGTTGGATTATAGCCGACGAATTTTTTTATATTATTTCGTCGGCTAAGTGTTGGAGTATAGCCGACGACGGATTTTATTTCGTCGGCTATAAGTATAGCCGACGACTTCTTAGCCGACGACACGTCGTCGGCTAAGGTTATAGCCGACGAAAATTGTGAACAGGCCGACGAAAAAATTTCGTCGGCTAAAATGCTTATCCTGGTAGTGTATATATATGTGTGTGTTAATTATTAATTTGTTATATATTAATTAATTGTATGTTAACTGTAGATAGAATACTAAATGATTTGTAAATTTAATTAATTAATTAGAGTTTATACATATATATTATGTTATCTTCTCAAGATATGGATAAGAGTTGGAGTTATGGTAAAGGAGTTATTAGTTTTATTGAATATGTGATGGATAATGCTAAAGGGAATACAATTTTCTATTGCCCGTGCACTAAATGTCAGTGTCGCAGCTATATGCATCGATTTGCAATTGACAAGGTTTGGCAGCACCTTGTGTTCTCTTTTGGGGTAAAGATCCAGAAGGGAATGACCTTGGTGACCTTGACGCATGTCCAATATGTCAGAGTGACAGGTATACTCCTGCAGGCAATAGGAAACCTGTGAAGGTACTTCGGTTTTTCCCGTTGAGGGATAAGCTGGAACGGTTATACATGTCATCACACACGGCTAAAGCTATGAGATGGCACGCTGATAGAGAATTGTATGGCGAAGATACCCTTATACACCCTGCTGACGGGAAGGCTTGGAAGCATATAGACCGTGAGTTTCCTCAATTTGCGTCAGAGGTCCGAAATGTGAGGCTCGAGCTCTCATCCGATGGGTTCAATCCTTTTGACAACATGAGTCTTCAATACATTGTATGACCGGTGATTTTGATACCATACAACCTTCCTCCATAGATGTGCATGATGAAGGAATACAATATGTTGAGTTTGTTGATTCCGGGACCCGGTTATTCAGGGAAGTGTCACGATGTGTATTTGAGACCCTTGATTGAAGAGCTTAAGTTTTTTTAGGACGTTGGTCATCTCACTTATGATAAGTTCATGCACGAGATGTTCCAGATGCATGCCATGGTTGTTGGTACCATTAGTGATTTTCCTGCCCGTGGGATGTTGTCGGGCAACGTTGTTAGGGGATACAAGGCTTGTCCAGAGTGCCTTAGCGATGAGGGAAGTAGTAGTCATTGCAACAAGATATGCAGATTAGGTCACCATACTCTTCTTCCGTATGATCACGAATGGCGGTTCGATGACAAGGCATTTGATGGGACTGTAGAAAACGTTGTGCCTCCTAGAAGATGGACGGGGGAAGAAATTTTAGCAGTGCTTAATGAGTATGATTTTAGGCAGCTCGACAATCATCCCAATATTGTGGCGGCAATACCTGACAGACCCAACAGGTATAAATTTTGGACACATAAGAGCATATTCTAGGAACTCCCATACTGGAGTAAGTTGTTGATCAGACTGACAGGACCCACCCCAGGTTAAACCCCTTTAACCCGAAGTAAATCCTGCGGGGACCACCTCAAGGGAACTTCTTACCGAAACCCCCTTGAAATGGCCAACCCTTCCTACTAAACTAACTAAACCGGGTTAGTCAGAGCAGTCTACAGAGATGATTACCCCAAAGAATGATCGACTATGCCTCGACTCTCGTACGCGCTCGACCTCCTCTCAAGAACCCTGCATCACTGGGCATTTAAAAACGAAAGGCCCAGGGGAGAAACATTTAAAAACTGTTAGAGTGAGTGGACGAAAATCAATTATAAAACTCTATTTCTTTTAATGCTCTCCCAAAAATGTTTTGATTTAAACATCATTTATGCATGCCCACAAATACCACATATTCCACAATTGCATGATAAGATAAACAAGTAAGGATTATGGGAAGAGAAATGTTCTCAAACATAATAAGTCTGACCTCTCAGACTAGGGTCGGAGCTAAGAGCTCTAGTAGCGCCCTCACGCTACTCTATGCTAGCTATATAAAATAATACGGTCAACCCTTGAAATATCAACCTGACCTCTCAGGCTTGTCTGTCCTCTCAGACCAGGGTCGGAGCTAAGAGCTCTAAATAAAATAATAACGGTCAACCCTTATAATATCAACCTGACCTCTCAGGTTTGTCTGTCCTCTCAGACCAGGGTCGGAGCTAAGAGCTCTAAATAAAATAATAACGGTCAACCCTTATAATATCAACCTGACCTCTCAGGTTTGTCTGTCCTCTCAGACCAGGGTCGGAGCTAAGAGCTCTGAATAAAGTGGAAATGGTCAACCCTCATAGTGCACTACGTAGTTTGCCTGACCTCTCAGGCTAGGGTCAGAGCTAAGAGCTCTAGTAGCGCCCTCACGCTACTCTAGCTAGCATATTCATTGGTCAACCCTTATAATATAATTTCATAATAGTACTTTACCCAATTCTCTTCCCAAAACAAATAAGTGAAACTATTCCTCAACATATATGCATCCATCCAAATACACATTTAAGAACTCGAGGAAATTATAATACTCGGAACAATCATATAAATCCTGCAAATAAATCAATAATTTGGGCATGCATTCATTTAAAAATAATCTGTCCACTCACAGTACTATTGCGACTTTCCCGCTCGGAAAGCTCCTCGAGCGAAACCCTCGAACTACCCGCGTAGTCGAGCCCGTCTCACTTCCGACCAGAGACTGTACAACAAATCATCATATTAGTCATTCACAGTTGACTTGGTCTTTTCCTAGTTTGACCAGGAACTCCTATTTGACCACAAGTTGACCGAGTTCCTTTTTATGATACTTTAACCTTTTTGACTTTCTTTCCCGGTTATCGACTCTTAACTCTATTTACCGGAAGTCCGACTCAGCTTCCGAACTTTCCGTTATCACTTTAACTTTACGTTAGGGTGTCACGTATTAATCAATATATATAACCTCGAGTCGATATACCGATTTAACATTTTCTCATAAATTCCAGTTGTCTATTTCCGATAACCATTTAACACTTACCCATTTAACCCAAAAAGTGTCACATTCATTGGACTTCAATCCTTTAACCATTTTTCTGAAAATGCAACTTTCCCAAAGTGGAAACTTTCCCTTAATGGAAACTTTCCCAAAGTGGAAAGTTTCCCAATTAGCAGGTTTCCAAACATAGAAGGTTTCCCAAAATGGTTAGTTTCCGTTTTTATACGTTTCCTTACGTAATTTCCAATTTACGACACTTTACCGACTAAACGGAAACAACACACTTTAAACAGGAGTCGAAAACTACCTCTCGGCATTCCAACCGGTTTAACTGCATCTCCGGAATCGTTACCGGATTCCGGTCAACTTGCCGGAAATTCACCATAGTTTCCCTCGTTTCTTCGCCTCCAAGTTACGACAACATGCAAAGAATCCAACAACCAATTACTATCAGATCAACCTCAATTCCAACTTAAATCCAACAAAAACACAGTAGCTCAACACCAGGAGATCTGTCTCACCTACTGCTCGTCCAACTCGGACACTGCCTCTGCTATTCTTCCTCCTTTTCTTCTTCTGCTCATTTCACCTCGTGCTCCTCAGCTCCAGAAGCCCGAAGAGCACTCACCGCCGGTGGAGGAACCGAACCCCAGAAATCCCAGAAAACAGAGAGTGAACAGGAAAACAGGGGAAATCGAATTAGAGGTTGATTCAAAGGATCAAGGACAGCAAGAGGAAGAAGGAGTGAAGAGGAACAAGAATATACCTCCCACGCGCCCTAGCGCCGCCCGGATCGCCGGAAATCCGGCGTTGACCGCCGAGTGCAGTGGCGCTCAAACTCTTCCCTCGGCGGACGTCGGTGCAAACTAAGGGCATGGTTAGAACAAGGAGAAAGAGGGGAAGACGCGGGTGGTGGAGCGCCGGCCAGGCGCGGGCTGACGCGGCGGCGACGGCGGCTGGACGGCGGGACTGCATCAGACCTTCTCGGTCTCTCTCTTTGCCTCTCTCTCTCTTCTCTCGACAATAATGAGAGAAAGAGAAGAGATTGGTTTGTATATAGTAAGATCCAATGGTCCAAAATGCTAGTTGAGATCAAAGGCCAAGATTGAATGTGGGGTTTTAAAATCAGAAAATAATAATTTAGGAATTACCATGGACTTTGGAAATTCGTAAGAGATAGACGGAATCTCCGAAAAATAATCCGAAAATACCGGGAGACTCGTGTCGACACGTACTATGACATCGAGTCATCAAATCAGGTATTTGGAGAACTTTTAAAAAAAACTCAGAAATTAACTCGAGCGATAACTTATCGAATTACCGATCGCAATTAAAAGTCCTCGGTAACTCGTGAATCTCTGTGAAAGGTAACTTTTATTAACTTCAAAAGATTCGGGGTGTGACACAGACACTACCTAGATTTGATGCACATAGAAAAGAATGTGTGTGACAGTGTGGTGGGAACAATGCTGAACTTGGAGGGAAAGACGAAAGACGGTCCGAAGGCACGCATTGATCTTTAAAAAATGGAGATATGAAGACATTTGTGGTTGAAAGAAGGGAAGAAAAAAATGCCTCAAGCTCCTTACACCGTGAAGCCTGACCAGAAGATCGTAATTTTCAGGTGGATGAGTTATGTGAAGTATCCTTCAGGTTACGCAGGAAATATAGCCCAGTGTGTAAACATTCGGGACAATAAAATGGACGGGTTAAAGAGTCATGACTGTCATATTCTGCTACAACCTCTCTTCCCTATTTTCATTCGATCGTTCCTTTCCCGTCAGGTGATAGAGCCGTTAGTAGCGTTATCAAAATTCTTCTAGAAGTTATACACAAGGGAAGTGACAAAATCTGACCTCCGTGAAATGCAACAGGACATTATTTATATCATGTGTAAATTTGAGAGGATATTTCCTCCAAATTTTTTTGATATCATGCCGCACCTGATGATCTATCTTTCCGAGCAATTGTTGCTTATCGGTCCAGTACACTATACTTGGATGTATCCTATGGAAAGGTGTGTTTTTTACACCTCATTTTTTTTATTCTACATGTTCAATATATAATCGTAACATATTACAACAAATTTATTTATATATAGACAACTTGAAGACTACAAAGCTTATGTGTCTAACAAATCCGCGCCTGATGGATGTATAGCTGAAGCATATATTGCGCACTAGTGCATCACCTACATGAAGTTATATTTAGGAGCGTTGAAGGAAACTCCACAAACCATACTAGTAGATGTACCGAAGTTCAACCTTTCCATAGTCTCTAATGATGTTAAAATTTATGGAATTTTACCAGACTCCTACAAGTTACAACCACATAAGCTAGTCATAGCCCATTAGTGGGTATTGATTAACTGTCCAGAAGTTGAATACTGGAAAGACATCCATTTATACTGTCCAGACATTCAAAGTGATATCGATTACCACAACAAGGAGTTAGCGAACTATTTTGGCAGCTGGGTATGTAATTCTTTATTTTTGTTCATGACTCATTCATTGCATAATTATTCATATTTACAATACATTGAATATTTGGTTACAGATGAACCATATTCAATTTGATGGTCACCCAAGTTGGTCGCACGAACTAAGACTTCTAGCGATGAAGCCGATAATGTCAAGAATTTATCCGATATGCAAGGTGAATGACGTGTAATTTATATGTGAACAGAGAGACAACAGACGGAGAACACAAAATTCTGGGATGATGGCGCATGGTGGGCGGAATGGAGTTGATTATTACGGTGTTCTTGATTCAGTGATGGAACTCGTTTATGGGCAAGGCATGACAGTGCACCTCTTCAAGTGTAGATGGTTTGATACTTGAAGCCCGCAGAGCATGAAGATTGATCAGTACGGGATTTTATCGGTGAACACTGCTACAAGCTGTTACGAAGATGTCCCGTTCGTTTTTGCGATATCAGGGAAACAAGTGTTTTATCTTGATGACCTTGTTAAGGGTGACGCGTGGAAAGTCGTCAACCTTGTGCACCCTTGAAACATTTACCGGGCGGCTACACTTGGAGAGGCCGAAGAAGAGGAAGAAGATGTTGCGTATCAAGAACCCAGTGCAATAGGTATTCCTGACTCCTGTACAATTCGCCTTAATAATTTTAAAGCGGGTCGTTCGGTTCGAATTCGTGCTTTAGATGTAAGGCTTATTGATGTGGATCCAAATCAAGAAACAAACGACGACTCTTGTGATGTAGAAATGCATAGATTGCCAGAAATTAATTCTGACACCGAAGAAGACTCATCGGATGATTCCGATTACTAGCCTTCTTAGTTTGAATTTGTAATACAAATTGATGTGTGTTTTTATATGCTACAAGCTGTTGAATTCATAATTTAGTTTAATGTTGGTGATATATGTAGGAAATTGGTATGGTTACATTAAACAACCTGTTTTTTTATCTATTTTTCATTTTTAGCTGACGAAATACATCATATTTCGTCGGCTAAACTGTAAACCCTAAACCCTATACTATAGCCAATGAAAATTAGGGTATTCGTCGGCTAAAGTTAAATAAATAAAATAATAATTTATACCACTGGTTGCGTCTCATCGATTTGAAACTATTTGTAGTTGAAGGTCCGGACAGAATACGTAATTTAGACGGGCAAATTACCGTTTCTTTGTGTTTAGAGGTTTGACTAACGGGATTGACCGTCCGGATCGAGTCCTTCAGTTGTCGGATCAAGCTGAAAATTTACCCACACACATGTTTCAATATAATGATGATATCTGACGGTCGGATTTAAGTTTCACAAGATTGATCGTCACAATCAAAATATGCCTACTAATGTTGTATAACTAATTTACCAAGTGTTAAGTAAATGTTCCGTTTCAAAAACAAACTATACGTAGAAGCTTCAAACAAAAAAAAGTCGTGAAATAAGATATGACCGGAACAATGAAATATGTCTACGGTTGAAAATTCACGTAATTCCGATAAGTTTCGGTGTCAATAGTTGCGGTCATTGCATTTTTTCATTCTTTCTCCCTAGAGGACGCCCTATCTCCGATGTTATTTTTCTTGTAATTTTTATACCACTAGTTGTGTCTCATCGATTTGAAACTATTTGTAGTTGAAGGTCCAGACAGAATACGTAATTTAGAAGGTCAAATTACCATTTCTTTGTGTTTAGGGGTTTGACTAACGGGATTGACCGTCCGGATCGAGCCCTTAAGTTTGTCGGATCAAGTTGAAAATTTACTCCCACACATGTTTCAATATAATGATGATATCTGACGGTCGGATTTTAGTTTCACAAGATTAAACATATAAATTGGACATAAATTTAGTAAATTATTATAAAACGTACTATAGCTGACGAAATTACTAAGATTTCGTCGGCTATAGTATTGTAACTAGCCGACGAATTTTTTATTTCGTCAGCTATACTTCTTCCTATATATGTGAACCCAGCGATAGAACTCTAGTTTTCTCCTTTCCCTCTCGGCCTCCATTGCGTTTCTCCATCTCCTCTCGACTTTCTTTGCATTTTTTGGTCTCCTCTCGGCCTTCACTCCGCCTTCCATAGCCACTGTCCTCTCCCAAGCAATTAAGGTATGCAATTCCATGTCTATATTGAATTATATAACTATTTTCAATTATTGATATATATATTGAATTATATGAAATTTTGGTTAATTTGGTATATTTGTTATTGAAATTGTGAATATTGCATAAATGTTGTTAATTTTTTATAATTTGGTATATTTAATAAATTGGGTATATTAAAATATTAATTGGTATATTTAATATATTTGTGATAATGTTGTTAATTTTTTATAATTTGGTATAGTAAAATATTAATTGGTATATTTAATATATTTGTGATAATGTTGTTAATTTTTTTTAATTTAGTATATTTCAGTATAAAAATATTAATTGTTATTAATTTGGTATATTAAAATATTAATTGGTATATTTAATATATTTTTGATACTGTTGTTAATTTTTTAATAAACATGATGAAAGACTTGTTTAGTAAATCTAAGAGTTCAAATGACCAAATGTCTGAATCGTCTGAGGGAACGTCTAGCAACCCTCGGGCGTCGTTTCAGAGCCCAATGACAGCCCGACGTGTTTCTCTTCTAGAGCTGACACAGAGACAGCCGGGGGCCACACATTCCTCCAAGCAGCCAGACGCCACTCGCTCGAGGCAGCCGAGCGTCGCTCACTCCTCGAGGCAGCTGTGGCCTCCGACTCAGGCGGAAGTGTCTGCACCACGTATGCCTGAGATACACAGGGCACCGACTCCGGGCCATACTATTTTGGAGGGTGGGTCTTCTAGGGTACAGATGTCGCCGCCTCTTCTCTACCTTCCGCGGTTGATACCGGCATTACCTGCAGTCGATGACTCAGGGACGCCGATTTATCCACTGCCCCCGCAGGTGACCCCATCAGCGGCGTACCTGTTCGTGCCTTTTGGTACAGATTTAATTTCTGCGAGGGTATCATCATCGGCGACAGAGTCAGAATCCGTCGTGTCCGCCCCAACGCCCTCAGGTAATGATATATAAATAATTTGTTTTCTTATAATGTCATAATAAAAATAATTTATTAATAATCAATTTATGATAGGCACCGCCGGAGCCAAGCCGACAAGGAAGAAGAGAGGTCCCGTCACAAGGAAGGCTCTCGAGAAGACAGTGAGTACCTCGGGAAGGATCGTCATCAATACTGACGGGGATGAGAACGTAGTATCGGGCGGGAAGACGAGGATGTACTCCGGCCGCGTGGGAGCGCTCATTAAGGATAAAATCCCTATGTTGTGGTCAGACTGGAGCGAGGTCCCACAGGAGGTTAAGGACATGGTCCACAACGCAATGTCGGTAAGTATAAAAAATTCACATTTAACATTATTTATTACATTGTAGATTTATGAAAAACTAAACTAATAAACGTTTTAATGCAAGTGTGGTTTGACGTTCCCCAGCACCTGAGGAACACCTGGGCATAAGTTGTGCATGGGGGAAGGTACGTTGCAAAGTTAATGATAAAACAAAATTATGTATAATTAATAATATTTATAATTTTTTTGTCGTATTACAGGTACAAGGAGTGGAAGAACGAGTTACAGACCCACTGGACTACGCATGGAAACGAATGTTCTGGTACCCCCCTTGAGTTCCAGTTCAGGGAATACGAGTGGCGTTGACTTCTGATATCCGAATTCAACAACCCACATAAATAGGTAATTAAAAATAATAATTTCATATATTGTTATTAATTAGTACGTTTTAAAATATTTTACTATTTTTTTCCTTTGTAGACCGTTTCCCGGACGAACGCTCAGAACCGACAACGCAACACAAGGAACTATCATGCCGGTTCTAGACCGTTCGCATCGTTGATGGATGAGGCAGCCAGAGAACATCCAGAAGTCAAGTACTGGAACATCGCTGCGGTTGAGGTAAGGGAATATGCGTAGGTATGGGCGGAGGCGGAAGTCCCTGAAGCTGGGCAACTGAAAAATCTTGCAAGTACTGGAACATCGCTGCTGCTGTGCCTGGTTGGTGGCATATACTGCCGCATTATACTTCTGTAAAGCGGCAGTATATGCTGTTTGGGCGGCTTGCTGTTCCCGTAACATCTGAATTTCCGCCTCTAGCTGAGTCGTTCTGCTGCTGGTCGAGGCTGCCTTTTTTGAAATCCGGGAGTGGTCTTCAGTACCCCTTCTCCCTTCTTTCCTAGACCCCGACAGTAGAAGTTATTTCCTCGCGGTGGGAATGATGTGCCCATGATCCTCGCCCCAACCCTGAGATCCGAAGTGTCGATCCGAGACATGGCTTCAGACATGTCTTCCTCTTGCGTGTCTGGCCATGTCTCCCTCACTATAACAGTCATCACCTCGTCACTAGCCTACCTCACCCTCGCCTAATTGGATAGAAAAAAATAATTAATTAACATTTTAAAATATATATATATATATATATATAATTTACAAAATTTTAAAACGTAAAACGACTTACAATATCCTCCTGGACGTCAGGTAGACAAGATTTTACCTGTAACGAGCTGATGGTTCCCATATTCATCGGTTTATATCACAACTGATATATGTACCCTTCCACTGGCTTCTCCAAGATTAATTACACACACAAAAAATGTACAAGATCAATTTAGAAAGGCAAGTCATATATGTACCATTCACACAACCAATTTCTGCAAGGGGTACTTTCCTGCAGCTTGCGAACTGTCTTTACGAGATGTATATACACGATGTACATACTCTCTAATATGTTTTTAATGTCAGCTTTCCCAAGACCTCTAGCAGTTGCCGAACGTGAAAAACAAGAAAGGTAGGAGAAACACTTTGAGAGAATATGAAGCTGAAGCCTATCAACACGTCCAGAAAGAGATGAAAAGAGATATAACCTGAAGCAGAATGTACTTTTAATGTCAGCTTTCCCAAGACCTCTAGCAGTTGCCGAACGTGAAAAACAAGAAAGGTAGGAGAAACACTTTGAGAGAATATGAAGCTGAAGCCTATCAACACGTCCAGAAAGAGATGAAAAGAGATATAACCTGAAGCAGAATGTACTGGGTTTTCAATTTCAGATCCAGACTGTCTTCGAATCATTCCGAAATGATTCGACTCTTCTCTCTCAGCAACGAGCTGCATATGTGATCTCTCTGGGGTTATTGGATTCCAGATCCACAGTGTAATTCCAAATCCACCCAGGAAAATCCCGCTTATGTCCTTCAGTCTTATAGTAACATCAGACAATTATTGTGATCAGCTGTAGTTACAAAACTACCCCTCCGTTTAACGACTGCGTCTGGAGTACCGTACTACGCGGGCAGCGTATCTTTTGCCATCTTTCAATGTATCAATCTTCGGCTTTTCTTTGTTTTCTTCGTGTCAAAGTCTAATGATGGTCATCTGGAATTGAACTGACTTTTTCCTAAAGTAATTGGCATCAAATACATCTTTCTTTGTTGTAGATAATATCTACATGTGAACCTATGATAAACTATTTGCAATCTTGAAATTTACCTTATATTGTTTGTTGAACCTTCATGTCTATTGTTGTTTTGTATTTGTTTTATGTACAACACCAATCTTAAGTTTTTTTGGTGAAATATATATCTTATATCGGAAATATGAGACCTTGCATGTGAGGTTATAAGGGTTTGAGCTACTCTCTTCATTACCAATTGGTTTTGGAGTTAAATCGCAGATTACTTTATCATGGTATCAGAGCGGTTTACCAACGTCTACGTGTGTTAGCGCTATCGGCTTCACGTCATCCCCAGTTGTTGTCCACGTTATAGGCTTGAAAATTCGTCACACGTGCAAGAACGTGTTGAGATATTTATCTCACATCAGGACAATAAGACCTTACATATAGGTTTATAAAGGTTTCCATCGTTTGAAAATCTTCTATCTGCTGATGTTTCTCGGTTCCTCAATTCAGAATCAAGACATACAAACCAGTTTGAATGAGGTATGACCGAGTCCATTGTTCTTTGATAAAAAGTTTAAGTCTTAGCTTCCAGGTACTGTTCAATTGGATCTGATAATCATAGCACATCATACATGTTCTTTGTTTTTAAGTATCTTTCTTACGTGACCTGATTGCATTTTATCGCTGTGTAAACTGACTTAACAACTAGTAAATAAATATTTGGATTATCACTGTATAGGTAATGAATCATGTAATGTTGTTTAGGTTGTTGTTTTAATACAGTAGTTATGTATTCTCTTCCCTGTGGACCATGACTTTTGTAGTTATGTATTCTCAACTGAATTTGCAATATGAGAAGGGATAAAGTAAGATGTAGAACACTCCGGATTTCTCCATCCATAACCTTCACTCCTCTTATTAAGATATTCGCCAATCAAATTACTAGCCTAAACTGCCCAAAATTGTATAAACTGAGAGACTATTCAAAATAAATGTAAAGCAATCAGAACTGAAATTGTTACCTACACCCAATTGCAAAGCTCAGTCTCGCAACTTACCTAGTCTTTTATGTTTGAACTAAAACAGATAAATTAGAAACCTAAGGATAGTATCTCAAATTGTCATTTATGGGCTTCCTAAATAACATTAAGATAGTCCTAAACCAATTTGGAGTAAATACCAAAGTGGACTGAAAATACATCAAAAATTCATGATTTTTGCCTAGCTCTGCCATTCGGTTGGTTCGAATCAGTAATGGGTATTACCAACTTCAAAACCAAAGGTTTTGGTAATAAAATATGACTACCAAAAACCAACTACTTTTTTCGGTATGAAATAAATCTTACCAAATTTGGTATTTCGGTTTTCGGTATTACCAAACTTTATAACAAATATATTTTCTGAATATAACGAAACAATAGAGGAAGCAATTTTTTTGAAAATATAGTTATTGATACCATAACGTGACTACTAATATGGTGTAACTTGTTTAGTAGGTTAATTATATACAAATGTATATCTTTGTAAACCAACCGTATAGAGTATGCAAAATTTCTGAAAATATTATTAAATAGGATATGATTAATATGGTGAAAAATACCTATGGTAGAAAAATCACATATTGCCTGTAACGTTTAGGTCTTGATCAAATCAGTCAACATTATTTATTTTTATGATTCCTTATGGGAAGTCATATCATTGGGATGTAAATTTTTCAATATTTTTACACCGAAGCATTTATTCTCATTCATACGAGAGGCTATGAGCGGAAGTATCGATCAAAATAAGACATAAAGGGCTAAATAATAACGTTTTCATGTAATAAGTGATTCATATTAAGGTTGAGCGCATTGATCAAATTCTAAACATTGTCGAAAATAAGTGAAAATTGTTTCATAGTCGTATTTAAGTATGTTGACCAAATCGAACGGACAAATTTTGATTTTATAAATTTCAGTGTTAGAAACCATAACATGTCTACTAATGTGGTGTAAATTGTTTAGTATGTTATTTGTAAGTGTAGATCTTTGTGAACCATAACATGCCTACCAATTTTCGATACTCATGTGAAATAAGATATGATCGGTATAGTGAAATACGACTAAGGTAGAAAAATTACATATTTTGGGTAACGTGTGTGCAGATCAAAGTGGTTAACCTTATTTACAAATATAAGTGTTTAAATAACTAACATTTCGGTAAATTCGGTATTTACCAAAAACCAAACCAACTTTTTTCAGTATTTTTTGGTTTCAGTTATTTCGATTTCGATTACCAAGTTTCGGTTTATTAAATCGAATATATTCGGTCAGTTTTCGATAAGTTTCGTATTTACCAAAATAAATGGCAGCCCTATTTTTGCCTATGCACATGAGCACATGGAATCAATCTCTTTGTGATCCACGAGCCAATGCAACATGCTCAAGCTTGGACAAATTTTCTTTTTGTCCTTCGAACAGGTAGCAGGGTGGTTCAGACATCAAGACCATATTTTCTTGAAATGTGATGCTTTTTGGAAACTGATTTGAGGAACTGTGTGATAATATAATGAAAGTCGCAACTTAAACACTACAAAGGATTAATATGTAATGATATAAAAGATAGAGGAAAATGAACACCGGATATAACATGGTTCAACAATGTGCCTACATCCATGGGGTAGCAACAACAAAACTTCCAGTATAAGAATGAGTATATAAGAGATACACAACTTCAAGAATACTATTTGAAGGAAAACACTCTCTCACTGAAATATGAATATGTTTTAGGTTGTAGAATATCCTAAATACAATACCAAAAAAGATAATTTTACCCTTTTATCTCTAACAGGTATGTCATTGATACTAAAAGAAGAGTCTAGGTACCATATTGATCACTAAGTTCAGGCACTATATTAAAAGTCTTCTAAGAGTTCAGACACTATAGGTGATAAAAACCCTAACAAAATATAACGAGAGTACTCATCTGTAAAGAGCACATAATATTTAAAGCCAGTGAAAAATAAAGTTGGAGACTGTCATACATCGCTGTGAATAATATCAATGAGGGACAATGCAGAATTATGGTGAGATTGAAATGGAAGTTTGTGAGATTTACCATGTGCGCAATGATTGCAAAAAGAATCAAAAGAGAGTTTGGACCCAATAGGAAACCTTAAACGAGTGAGAACATTAGATGAATGATGACCCAAGCGATTATGTCAAAGAGACGAATGAACGGTAGAGAATGCATGGCGATAGTTGGCTCGGGAGACAAAAGAAGAGGATAAAGACCATCTTGACATAGGCCGTACTTTACTTCTTACGTCTGGCACTCCTCTAGAACTTTGGGTCGTGACTATTTCAACTTCTGTTTATATCATTAATCTCCTTCTGACCCCTACTCTAAACTGGCTCTGACACCATGTAGAAATTGTAGAATGTATTTCAATGATATACAAAAGTATTACAGTTACATATATACATATTCAAGCTAGTATTCTAGGAAACTGGTGAATGAATGCACAACATTGAATTGAAAATATATCCTACAATAAATTAGGACCCATGCAGGTAACGCATTCTTGATTTGAGTAGAGATTTCATCTTTAACACTTCACCCCTGAACATCTAAATATATAGTACTTAACCATCTAAACCATTTTTGGATGATTGTAAAGATTATGCTAATGTTTCGGTCAACGTATCTATACTGGTGTTGCTGATAGGTTGACACACCTTGCCAGTTAGAATTCAATAGGTAAGGATCTACAATGTAGCTACACTTATTCTATAAAATCATGGCGTGTATAGAAAAGATCATAAAATCATATTATTTTTGATATAATTTATCAGAACATGGGGAGAAAGAAACACAATGCCTATTGCTTTTTCTGAGAAGGAAACACAATGCCTATTTCAATTTTGAAACAAAAGGAACAATTGTTTCCATTCACTACAATGTACAGACAACTATTAACTAGCTAGCTAATAGAACTCACTATACCAATGGAGGTATCAGATAACACTGATTATTTCCGACAGTTTCATTGAAGAACTTGCATTCATGCCCCGATTGCAGCAGGTTTGAACACCTGGACTAGATTCATCTGAAGGTGCACTTCTATTATATTCACTGCAATGTCCGGCCACCCAATCCGTGTTGAGACTCATCAAGCTTTTTACAAGTTACAATCCGCCATGAAGGGCCGCTGCTACCTGAGAACCTTTCAAACTGACGACGAGAAAGCTGGAGGGAGAGCTTAATGGTACTGCACTGTGAAGAGCGACATACATCAAGGCACTCCTCCAAATCTGCATCACATGTTAACAAGACCCACTCTGAATCATCGTCCAAGTACTTGATATCAAATCTACACATGTCATTTATACCAAATCGCTTTGCTATTTCATATCTCAGATCCTCATACTTCCAGTTATTTTGAATGCGAAACCGAGTTTTCTCATCTCCATATGTGACTTTTACTTTTCGAGCATCCCCTTGAGCTATCTGGCCATCATATTTCAGTGAAGGTTGAAAAGGCTGCAACTTTTGTTGCTCACTTAGATTTTTATGGCTCTGGGATCTTTGCATTAGCTCATCCACACCATCTTGACGAAGTGCATCTAACTCTGCTTCACTTCTGACCCTCTTTAGCATTCTGTTATCTCCAACAATTGGATCGTCATTACCTGTGACGCTCCATGTGGGAAGATGCTGCTCTGTCTTGCTGGAACAACACTGGCTTGAACTGGTACTCTGACTACATGAAGACGAGGGAGACTTTGATGCAGTAGCTTGGGGACTCAAAAAACCACCATCAGGTGGCACGTCTGATGGCCTTGGCCGATCAATCAGCTTTGAAGTTGAAAATGGGCTGGTCCCAGACAAATTTGGAGAGGCTAGCTCTAGATAGTTTGTATAGAAAGAATTGATTTGGAAAGCACTGGACGCACCATGGACAGAATCAATTACACGTTGCAGTTTCTCTAAGGAGTGACCAACCTTCTTGATTTTCCGAGATGGCCAACGTTTGATTCCATGTTGTCGGCATATCCTTTTCAAGGTTGTGGAGCAAACTAAACATGATAATGTTGAACAGGGAAAATGTTACAATCTAATAATGAAATAAAACCAAAATAGAAAAAAAAAAAATCATTGCAGTCTGATTTTTTGCATAGTTCAGTGTTACTAGCTGATGAAACTGAAAAAATGACTTGCAACTTTATCATGGAGTATTTATGTATTACATATTTACTATATACAAACACCAGGATAGAAAATTATACATGTACGCACACACCTTCAATTCTATGAGTCTCAATTGGTTCATGGTTGACACTAGGTGTGAAATAAACAAAGTGAAGAAATTAAACACCACCAGGCAAAAGAATCGTTTGAAAGTGCCGCTAACATACCACCAAAAAATAAAATTCACAGAAGCTAGAGCATCAAATAAGTTTCGCAAAACAAAATGCATACCTCCAAGACTTTTTGCAGCATCTTTCAGGCTACCAGGAAAATATTTTCGAAGAACTTCCAAGGTGATAAATTTCTCCGCTTTGGTACGTCTTTTCTCTCCTGTCTTACTTGCACCAACACTTGAGAAGCTACCCTCAATGATTGTAGAAAACTCTCCAACACAGTCGACACCTTTTATGTTCACGTCTTGGGGACTAAAATTTGAGGATTTCGCACTTGGCATCTTCCTTGCCTTTTCCTTTCGGAATATGGAGACATCATTATCAGTCTGTTGCACCTCCGCAAAAGAGGCAATACCACTAAGCCTGGGATCTGAAGGAACGATCACTTCACTGACTGGAAAATCTATTTCTTCCTCTAATTCTTTGTCTGTGACAACCCGTAAGCTGCGGCAGATATTTTGTATGATTAAAGACAGTGAAATGAGCATCTTCTTGTGTTCTTCAGGATCCCTGCAATCCACTGGCAAGAAGAACTCCAAGACAAAATCAGTTGAACCAGTGTGGATGCTCCGTAGACGTAATGCAACAGCTGCATGCAATCCAAACATCCTAGCGTGGTGGGATAAAGGATACTCTGTTTTGGCTAAGGAAGTTATATCATTTGAGAAGCATGGTTGATTAGTCATAAAAGCTCTCCCAACAATGCCTTGGCCTTTTAACAAGTGATGATCAGAGCAAGCTTCATGAAAACCTCGGATTTGAGGATCAGTCACATGGCAAGCTTGATCCACAGTTGAAACACAATGAACGTAATTGTCATCAGAATGTCGGCATCCATCTTTGGCTTGTTGGATGCATGACACCCAAGTTTGTGCCAAGGGCAAGCTGTGTGTTTCACATGCAGATCTCAAGACCTCTCCAATCTCAGGTAATACAGCTTGGTAAGGCTTGCCATTTACCTGCTAAGATGACCCACCAAATAACCGTATAAGGAATATCAAAATATTTAATAATTCAATTTTTCTTCACGGAAACTATCCAGTTACCTTAACATTATGAGTATTCAAATTTTCTGAACTCCGAAGATCAACAGCCTGCAAATTAAAAAGCTTATTAGAAAACAAGTTTCACTCGAACAACTCATCTGTACTAGGAAAAGAAAGAAGACTCGTCCTTATGCAAGGAGAAAGCATGGATCAAAGAACTTTGTATCCCAAAGCTACACTGACTCGTAACTTAGACTATTTCGACTATAATTACTTGTATCTCAAAAGCTAAAAGCACCAGACGATAAACCCAAATAACAATAGTAAATATATTTTAAAAATAAAAATAAAAAAGAAGCACAGATAGTGATTAAAAACTGAAAATATTTCTCTTTCCTCTGCAGTGGTTGGGGGAGGACAGGGAAAGAAACACAGACCAGTATACTGGACCATAGTTTCATGTATAAAGCAGATAAAAGGAAGTTTATTCACAATAGAACTCTATTTTGTTTCCCTGACTTTATTAACTCAAGTGAAAATAAGCATGGGGTGAAAAAAATGAACTTAATTTCTTCTCATAAATCACTCCTTTAGGTGGACCTTATATGCACCTTGTCCGAATTTCCTACTTTCTTATCAGATGAACTATCAATTTCATGGGGGACTGAATATCTGTTATTACAGCATATGGCTGGGCTTGCCTTCCTACTGTTTAAGATTGAATGCATCCACTAATCTCTCCAAATTGGGATACAATATAAAGAATAGCAAAACAGATAACCACAAACACCAATATTTTACAATGTACATATTGTACAGCCATCAATTTTGCATTGTATAGAAAAACTCTCGGTCACCACAATGAACTGAAAATATTAAATATCAGTAATCTGAGACTGATGGAACTTTGGTTGATGCCAACTCTTGCAGTGTTTTATACAGCACTCACTAATTGAAGTAGAATGGAATTTAAAACAACAATGTGCTGATTCAAGAAGAGTACAGACCTCAAGTGCCTTGCGAACACTTTCAAGCTCAGGTTGATACTGCACCTTCTGGGTGGTTGTAACAACCTCAATTACACCCAAGCAAGTCCTACTACCTTGTTCAAAGATAGGAAGGGCAAGAGTTCCACGTACATCACACCGTTGAGCATCATCAACCCGTGGGTACTCATCACTCCTAAAAAATCGAACATCAGGAGTCCATTCAGGAACCTTTGCCGAGAAAACCCGACCAGGCAAGCCCTTAACTAACTCCTTAGAATCTTCTTCAGTTGAGAACTGATAATTCACAGATATGTTGTGATACTTGGCGAGCCTTGGACAGCTAGAATCAAGTGACGAAAGTAGATCATTAGTTGTTAAAACACGTCTACCCCCTCTATTCACTGGCAGCCATACCTGTACAAGAACATTCCTGTCTCTCATGATATCTTTCATGTACACAAGTGCCCTCTTTAATCTCTCCATCACAGATGGTGCAGAAACTTGATTCTCTATGGGACCGATCCAGATACCTCGACCAAATTCATGACCTTGAATTATAGGATTTTCTGATTGACCAGAGAACCCCACAACATCTGTCATATTCTGGCTAGGAGACTGCATACTGGCTAGAGCTTCTTCTTGGAGTTCATTAAACAGTGGTGTCTGTGCTTGATTACTGCTCTGAAACGGGTTGCCAAAATTTCCATTGTTCCCCGATGTAGGCCAGAAAAATGCAGAGTCCATGATAGCGCCAGAACTGAGGGAACTCTGATTAGGAAATCCAGGTCCCTCTGTTGTTTCCAACCAGCATCCATCTAAGAACAATTCATCCATGAAGTCTAAATCCATTGTGGAATTAGTTGGAGCTCCCATCATGGTAGCTGGTGATAAAACACCATCTTCCATGGTCACCCTTTTGCTGTTTCTTAGAACCAAGAATGACTGAACTCTTAGTTTCAAACTGATTAATAAAGAAGATATCACAAGAGCAATTCAACTTCCAGAGTTCTGCCTTCAAATCCCAGTCTGTCCAGGTTCCAAAAAATCATAAACAAAAATCAAGAACTATTCTCCCAGGAATAAATAAAAGAAAACTCAACCAATGAAGATTAGATTCTCTTTTCAACTTCACAAAACTCATACTTGTCAAACTAGCCAAAGACCCCAAAAACTAATCGAATAACCAAACAGCTATTGCTAGTATTGTAATAAGAATACAAATTCAAATATGCAAATATTTATCGCACGAATCAAAGAGTAAAGAAAGAAACAAAATCAAACTCGCCCCCCACTTTCCAAAGATTCTCTTGAATTCAACTGGTCAAATCTTGTTTCACTTACAAGATTCAAACTTGAGCCAAAGAAAAGTGAGCAAAACAGAAACATTTCACCAAGGAAAGAAAGACAGACTGATAGAAACCCAAGAGGTCCAGGTTCAAACCCAGTAGTTGTTTCCAAATGAAAGCAGAAGTAAATAACAAGAAAAGGAATAAGCATAACTTACTGGTTCAAGATTCCTCAAGATACCAAGTGGGTATTTGTTTTCGTCCTAGTTTATGTACTTTCCTGAAATACCCATGTCTGCAACACAAGGAACAAGAGCAGCAACACACGCACAAAGACAGTAGAGAGACAAAACTCAATCTCTGAAACAAGGAGAACAAATCCCCTCCACAATTCCAAAGGCTTTCAATCTGGGCCGACTATAATGAATCTTTGGGTGACCGTGGAGAAAGATTCTAACTTTGCAACACGTGGGGCCCAGTCATACGTAGGCAAAACAACTCATCATGGACATTGTACTTAACGGCTGTAAAGTCAACCCAACACTCCATCATATGAAGCAAGCAAAGCTGATTAGAGAGAAGAAGAAGAAGAAGAAGAAGAAGAAGAAGAAGAGGAGAGAGTGAATCAGAAAGGTGGATTCTTTGAGGGTGATGACGCAATGACTTGAAGAAGTGGGAATCGGTGGGGAATCATGATTTGTTCAACGGCGAGTTAAAAATGGAAGGGAGAGCGTGGCTTGGCACTTACTATCTCACTAATTTAGAAATATTTGTAGACTAGAAAACTAGAGAGAGAGAGATGCTCTCTATCACAGCTCCCCGTCTCCCTCCCTCTTCTCTATCTGACGCTTATTTATTTGGTTCTATTCGCATTTCACCGTTTTTATATTTTCAAATGGGAAGGAGCTCAATATTTCAAAAAAAATGGAGTGACACCTGCAGCTATTATATTCTTCCCAGTTAGCTTTTGTTTTTTGTATTGATTTTTGGATAGATTTCAAAAATGGTGTCGACTCGCATTACGGTAATGTATGGAATATGTAACAGGGGTGATCCTTTAAGGTACGGAGGTTGATTGCTTGGCTTGACATCCAACTAGTTTATATATAGGATTTGGTTTCTTTATTTAAATTTTTTTGTTTGAATTTGTTTTGATAATTTAAAATTATTAGATTGAATAAAGATAATATGAGTATGATATCACCAGACCACATTGTACCCAATCTAATGATTTTAAATCATTCAAACAATTTCAATCAATAAAAATCCAAGTAAAGAAGTCAAATATCAAACAAAGTCTATTTCAATGGAGTTTTTTAATGAGTACAACTAATTTGAAGTCTTTTTTGTTTCACCCTCTTTCCAATCGCATATCTGCATTTTGACCGTGTAGATTTTAGATATATATATATGAGTAGATAATCTGTCAAAATTTTCTTCTAAATTGAAAATCGTTAAGACATCTATAATTATGGTTTACCGATTATAAACTTAAACGATTCTTGTTTGACAGATTTGGTTCGTCTATTGATTTGATCTAGTTTGATTCTTTAACAATCACCAATTTGGTTGAAAATTTGTAAAGATGATTTATTCATATAAATCTAAAAACTAAACGGTTAAGATGTTAAAATGTGATCGAAAAGTAAATGTCATAAACCATTAATCACAAACTTAAAGACCTTACTAAAAGGACTATGGTCTATTTTAGAGGAGCCGGTTCCTATTTTATATATCATTATATTAACTTTTGATCTTAATATATCGTCTATTGTTTTCTTTGTGATGCTTCGGTGAGATCAAGCTCAACAACCTTTTGTTTCAAATTATTGTCATACTAGCCTCGGACAAACCAAATGACATGATTGGTTTAGGATTCTCTTGTGATTTCATCAAGTGTATATTGTTGTGTGCTAGAACCTGTACCAGATGATGATCATGGCATGTAGCGAATGGCTTTGGACTTGTAATGGAGTAGCAAAAACGTTCCCACCTTTGCTCATAGCCTTGATTATCATGAGAGGTTTCCTTTTTCTTGAAACAAAAATGAATTCACTGGAAAACAACATTTCCCACACGAAAATCAATATTTAGCACTAAGTCTCCAAAATCAATATCAACATTTCTCATAGTTTTGTACAATATGAACAGAAAAAAAACAAACGGATCGGAAGTGGAGCGATGCAAAGAAATCTTGAACCAAAGTGAATCTTTCTACTAATTAGGAAATGATTCAGAGCACCGACATGTATTTTAAATGAATGGATGGTCACGATACATTGAGTACACTGTTTTATTATGGTGAGATTTTTTTGAGAATATTATGGTTGAGATTACATAACAAATGTTTTGTCACTTACAATAAAACTTCTATAAATGAATAAGGTTAGAACTGTGAAAAATTATTACTTTAAAGAGATTATTATTATTATCAATAAATAATTTATACATTTATCGATAAAGGAATAATTTATACATTTATCGATAAAGGAATAATTTATATATTTATCAATAAATAAATAATTTATTATTTTAATAAATACTCATTTAGTACTAATTTATAACCCTCATTGTCCATTTCAATGACAATTTTTAGAGCTCATTCCAATATAAGGTACTTTTCTTTGTGCCTAAATAAACAAATTGTCACTAAAACTCTTAAGAAGCAATATTATTTAAATATCATTTTACCCCTCATTCCGTAAAAGACTTGGCCGGAAAATCACGACTCCGGTCGCCGGACTCTGGTCACAGAAAATTCACCATAATTCCACTAGATTTTTTTTGAATTCCACACGTGTGGCCTCGACCTTGGATCTCTACTCCTTGACAGGCGATGTCGCCGATCTACACATTCTCAAGTGACAACGTCGTCGTCGCTTGGTCGCACAACATTTTTAGGAGCTCGACGGTGTGAGACCCCGAAATTTTAATTTAATTTTTCGACACATTTAGGGTTTAATTCCGATTACTTTTCAGTACGTCGTTAATTTCGTCTAACGTTTTTACGTTAAGACACACGTCGCCACATGCGTGAAAGTATTTACGGAATATTTTCTGGCACTTCACGTATTTTTCGTACGACTTTTGCGTTTGAATTTGACGTTTGGTTATTTTAAATGGATTTTCTGAAAATGGTTTTGGTTTTAAAAATTATTGTGGAATTGGGATTAAATCGTGGCCGTTGATTCGATCGACGAATCGTGGCCACTCGTTTTTCTTTAAAACCCTATCTTTCTCCCTTCTCTCCACCCTTCCTTTCCCTTTCCTCACTTTCCCCTTTCTCTTCTCTTTCCTCTTTCGCTCTCTCCCGAAGCAGAAAGTCTGCTCCCTCTTCTCTCTTCGACCCAGCAGCCCCAGCTGCTCCGCCCAGGCGCGCGTCGAGCCTCACCGCCGCCCCCATCAGCTTCGCCTCGCCCCGACGATCTCAACCAGACCACCGGCGACGCCAGCGCCGCCCAGTCGAGGACAGAAACTCGGAGTTACTGTGCGAAGCAGATCAAAGCGCCTCAGCCCTTTTGAAGAGCTAGGAAGCTCCCAGGCGCCACCAGGAGCTGCCCAGGAGCAAGGAGGAGGAAGGAGAGGGCCAGCGGAGCTCCGCCGGAGGGGTTTCGCCGGAAAAACCCAGGGAAGCAGTGAGAGGTATAGATCTTGATCTTTTCTGATGTTTGAAGTCTTGTTGGGTAGCTTAGGTTGTGTAGAATGAGATAGGACAGATCTGAAGGCTCGATTTGGCCGGAAAACCGCCCAAATCCGGCGACACAGTCGATCGGAACCGACGCGGTAAAAACTCTGGTTTTTACCGTGTCAGTTTTACTTTTACCATTTACCCAGGGGTAGAGTTACCAATTTGCCCCTGACTATTTGAATAATTACAGTTACTGTTTTTACTGTTTACTTTTCACTGTTTTACTATTTACTTTTAATGTTTTACTGTTTACTTTTTACTGTTACAGTTTTACTTTTACTGTTTACTTTGACCGGTTGACTTTTTGCCTGGTTGACTTTGACCGTTGACTTTTTTGACTGTTGACTTTTGCCCGTTGACCGTTGACTTTACTGTTGACAGTTGACTTTTACTATTTCAAAGTTGACTTTTAACTTATACCGTAGGACACCTATTTTACGTTTTCGAACACTACGGTTAAACGTTTTAAAGACTTTTAGTTTACAAACGTGGCAAAACGACGTACGTACTTAATAAGAAATAATTCTGACTTCTCGCTGGTTCGAGAATCGGAGTGGTAAACAAGTCAAACCCTAATGTCAGAAAGATAAACAAAGAATGTTTATCAAGTCCTAGTCGTAGTTAGTAGATCCTCGAATTACTTATACCTGACTATCATTGTTATCTCACCCACAGACTCGGGAGCTCGTCGACGTAGGCTTCAGGAGGACCAGGAGTTGGAGCGCAGCCAGCTGTACCGTCATACCAGGTAGTAGGGGGAGCACGCCCAATGGGTGAGCCGAAACCCTCTTGGGTCGGTGGCTCTTTCACTTTACTTATATCTATAAAAGTACTATTGCATTGTTTTAAGCTTGATCACACGCTTCTTATAGCACTTGGTGTGTGTGTGTGTGAGTTTGGATCGAAAAGTAGTACCGTCGTCCTGATTTCCGGTGCTTGGCCTGAGAGCGACGGGACCTAGTATCTAGCACTCCTGCGGTGTCGATGACCGTAAACCTCCGGAGGGGCTATGCCCTGTTTATTTCATTTATTTATCCCGCTTACGCTCGCCTCGTACAGAGTAAAGCGTGACGTAAGTGTGGCCTGCTGTTTGTTGGGCGTTAGATGGAAATGGACGTTCTCGCTACTCTGCGCACTCGGGCGCTTAGGTAGTTGGCCCCGGTTTGCAGTGAAGACAAACCCGGGATTTCGGCCGCTCAGATCCAGAAAGTTCTTTCATGTGTGGTCCCATGTTTTACCGAGCTTTGTGTGCGTGGCTTGCATTTACATTTCCACATGCTCTTTCGTATACTTACGAGTACCTACATATATAAACTAAATGTTTTCTCATGGGTTTTAAACCCCGACTTGGTTGGCTTTGACCCCATTTGGGTTAGCGAGGACGAGTTGCTCACCTCTACATCTTTTCAGGTCTACAGCACCCATCCCTAGAGGAGCTGGACTAGGAGATCGCGGAGCGTCGACGGTTATCGTGCATTTTCGGTTTCGAGGGCACCCATTCTGGTGTGGACTCCATTTCGTCTGATTTCCGTATTTGGATATTTGATAATCTGTTGGATACTTTGAGACATTATTCGGGCTCGTTGTTCCGAGACTTTTTCTTGTACTATTTTCGTCTCGGGTATTTTCCATTATCTTCCGCTTGTATAACATTTGTATGCTACTCTGTGTATTTGTCATTTCGTATTTGACATCCATATTGTTCATGTGTTGTTTATTTCATTCATAGCCTTGTGGTTTCGGTCCGGAGGGTTATCAATACGTCAAATGACGTATTGATTGCTCGCCTGATCGGGATTACGGCGGTTACCGTCGTGTTCCGGGGCCGAGAATAGTCCCCGGGATGCGACAGTAATTACTTGGTATCAAAGCATCGTTTTGGTACCTTCCATGTCATTGGTGTGCGACCAGTTTGTTTTCTTCGAGTCGTATACTTCGAGTTATTTGTGTGCGATGCTGACGTCATTGCATGATCTCATGATGTATTCCTTCATACGGAAATCAAAAGTTCATTCATGTTCCAGTAGTTGACAACCTCATTATCTTTATTGACTGGACATTGTTTCGGTGACTAATCCTTGTTTCTTTTCAGAGTCAGTCACGATGCCGCCTCGCCGCGAGATGGATGAGGTTACTCGAGCGTTCCGTGCCATGGGAAATGTTCCACCTCCTACTCCGCAGGACTTAGAGTTAGAGAGGAGGTCCAACTGTTTAGCGACCTTTCTGAAAGTTAGGCCAACTAACTTTACTGGTCTTACAGAAGCTGTTGATGCTGAGATCTGGCTCAAGCACATCAAGAAGCTGCAGGGGACAGTCAATACCCCTATCGAGTATAGAGTTGCTTTCGCAGTCCACTGCCTCACTGGAGAGGCTGATAGTTGGTGGGATACCGTTGCAGACCGCCACGATCCTGATCAGATGACCTGGGATCAGTTTGAGGAGCTGTTTTATGAGCAGTACTTTCCCCCGGTTTTGAGAGACCAGAAGATGGGCGAGTTCTTCAGCTTTACCCAGGGGAGCTTGACGGTCCACGAGTACGTGGTGCGGTTTACTTCATTGCAGAAGTATGTCCCAGGTCTCACCGAGAAGGTGAAGGCCCAGCGATTTGAGTTTGGTCTTCGGGATTCTATTCGCCGCGAGTTGCTTTCCAACACCACTCGCACGTACCGGATGATTGTTAGCGCAGCCTACAAGATTGAGGCTGACCAGGCGACTTTTCCTCAGGGCAGAGATGAGTATGGTAGCAGGTCCCACTCTCGGAGCAGAGACAGAAAGATGACCAAGAGGAACAACAGGAGGTCTTTTGGCAGAAACGTCAGTGCTGGCAGTAGCGGCAGTGGGTCCTCAGGAGGCCGGTCAGGGCCCTACACTTGCTATGAGTGCGGTCAGGTAGGACACACCCGTTGGCGCTGCCCCAACAGAGACCTTGGTACGGCTTCAGCTTCAGGTTCTTCTAGCCGTATCCAGCCACAGGGTCAGCAGCAGTACCAGCAGGGATCGCAGCAGCAGTCGTACTCACTGATTCCTCAGCAGCAGCAGTACCAGCAGGGCTATGCACAGCAGCCGTATCCTCAGGCACCTCAGCAGCAGCCTGTCCCGAGTCAGGGTAGTCAGGCCAGCCAGAGTTCACGTTCCAGAGGTCGGAGTGGACGCAGTGCTAGAGGACGTGGACAGGTTTATGCTTTTGCAGGGGGGCAGCTAGCTCTGGACGCCTCGACAGCTTTGGATGGTACGATTATTGTTTCTAACTCAGAGGCTAGGGTATTGTTTGACACAGGAGTTTCTCATTCTTTTATTGCCACTTGGTTTACGGATGCATTGGGACTAGAGTCTGAGTCCACAGGTAGTACATACTGTTTCAGCTCTGCCCTTGGAAAGGGGCAGCTACTGACAGGATCTTTCGTAAGTGTCAGCTGCTGGTTAAAGAAGGAAAGTTACTAACAGATGTTTACCCGTTGGACATTGATGAGTATGATTTGATACTTGGAATGGATTGGTTGGAGAAGTATCGTGCTCTCATAGACTGTGACAAGAGAACAGTCACAGTGAGGACTCCAAGCAAGGATAAAGTTATGGTGATCAGAATGGATGAGCGACTCACACAGCCGAGTCCACTCTTGCGACCATGTTTTCGTGGGATGAGGACTTTGACTTGCTACAGTATTATGAGATCGTCAAAGCAGACAGATGGATCCAGTGGTGACAGATACATTCCGGTAGTTGATGAGTATCCCGGAGTATTTCCTGAAGATTTACCAGGTTTACCGCCACATCGGGAGGTAGAGTTTCAGATCGAGTTGTTTCCAGGAGCCACGCCGATTTCGATTCCACCTTACCGTATGGCACCAGCAGAGTTGCAAGAGTTGAAGCTTCAGTTGGAAGATCTTATGAGCAAGGGTTTTATCAGGTATAGTTCATCACCGTGGGGAGCACCGGTGTTGTTTGCCAGAAAACATGATGGGACCCTTCGACTCTATATAGATTATCGGAAGTTGAACAGTGTCACTGTGAAGAATAAGTACCCACTTCCGAGGATTGATGATTTGTTCGATCAGCTTGCAGGAGCTCAGTTCTTTTCTAAGATCGATCTGAGGTCTAGTTATCATCAGCTTCGGGTACAGGATAGTGACATAGAGAAGACAGCTTTCCGTACACGCTACGGGCACTTCGAGTTCCTTATCATGTCATTCGGATTGACGAATACCCCCGCAGCTTTCATGGATCACAAGATCTGGAGGTGTTATCTCTACGGAGCCACCTTTGAGATCTACACGGATCACAAGAGCCTACAGTACATCTTCACCCAGCTTGATCTTAATCTACGACAGCGGAGATGGATGGAGTATCTTACGGATTATAAGTTCACTCTACGATACCATCCAGACAAAGCAAATGTTGTTGCCGATGCCTTGAGCAGGAAGCCGAGGTATGAGCTTGCGAGTATTTTTCTCTCTCGCATGGAGGCTTTGGAGACGCTGGAGGATTATGACTTGGATGTACGGTTTGGGGATTCTCACGGATTCTTGGCTAGTGTGTCACTCAGGCCCCACATCCTACAGCAGGTGGGGGAGTATCAGTGGAATGATCCAGAGAGCCACTTGATTCGAGCCCAGGTTTACTCAGGTGAAGCCGACAACAAGTGGAGCGTCAGTGATGATGGACTTATTAGGTATAAGGGACGTGCCTTTGTCCCTAGTGATGATTACATCCGGAAACTTGTGTTGGAGGAGTCACACCGGACTAGTTTCACCATGCATCTAGGAGCTACAAAGATGTATCAGGACATGAAGCGCTAGTTTTGGTGGAAAGGCATGAAACAGAGTATTAGGGAGTATGTAGCTAGATGTGACGTGTGCAGGCAAGTAAAGGCAGAAAACAGACATCCAGCAGGACTTCTTGAGCCTTTGGCAGTTCCACAGTGGAAGTGGGACCATATCACCATGGATTTCGTCACCTGCCTACCCCGTTCACGGGAAGGTCATGATGGAATATGGGTGATAGTTGATAGGTTGACGAAATGTGCACACTTTCTACCTGTCAAGATGAGCTCACGTACACAGTACTTTGCAGATCTGTACATTAGTGAGGTAATCAGACTTCAGGGGATACCGAAGAGCATCATCTCAGACCGTGACCCACGTTTTACTTCCAAGCTCTGGAAGTCATTGCAGAAAGAGTTGGGTACCGAGTTACACTTGAGTTCAGCATATCATCCTCAGACAGATGGACAGTCCGAGCGTACGATCCGTACCTTGGAGGACATGCTTCGAACCTGCATAGTTGATTTTGGTGAAGTGGCATGAGTACCTGTCACTTGTAGAGTTTGCCTACAATAATAGCTACCACCGCAGCATTGGTATGGCTCCATTCGAGGCACTGTATGGTCGACCATATAGATCCCCTACGTGTTGGTTGGACAGAGAGGACAGGGTTCTACTTGGTCCTGATGTGATACAGGAGACTTCAGAGAAACTTCTGATTGTCCAGGAGAGACTTAGAGCAGCCCAGAGTAGGAGCAAGTCGTATGCAGATACACGTCGGACACCCCTTGAGTTTGCAGTGGGAGACTTTGTGTACTTGAAAGTCAGTCCCCGCAAGGGAGTTAGACGATTTGGCGTTAAAGGGAAGTTGGCCCCAAGGTTTGTAGGGCCCTTCCAGATAGCTCAGAGAGTTGGATCCGTTGCATACCGGATTCACCTGCCACCACGACCGCAGCATATACATGACGTGTTTCACTTCTCACAGTTACGGAAGAGCCCACCGGGAGCCCCACAGAATGTTATTTGGACTGATGTATAGCTGCGCAGCGATGCTTCTTACGAGGAGAGACCGTACCGCATCTTGGATCGTGATGTAAGGAAGCTCAGGAACCGTGAGGTTCCAGTGGTGAAAGTGCAGTGGGATCACCATAGTGAGGAAGAGGCTTCTTGGGAGCTTGAGTCAGTCATGCGGCAGGCTCACCCACACCTCTTCTGATGTCAGGTAAATTTCGAGGACGAAATTCAATTTAAGGGGGTAGAGTGTGAGACCCCGAAATTTTAATTTAATTTTCCGACACATTTAGGGTTTAATTCCGATTACTTTTCAGTACGTCGTTAATTTCGTCTAACGTTTTTACGTTAAGACACACGTCGCCACATGCGTGAAAGTATTTACGGAATATTTTCCGGCACTTCACGTATTTTTCGTACGACTTTTACGTTTGAATTTGACGTTTGGTTATTTTAAATGGATTTTCTGAAAATGGTTTTGGTTTTAAAAATTATTGTGGAATTGGGATTAAATCGTGGCCGTTGATTCGATCGACGAATCGTGGCCACTCGTTTTTCTTTAAAACCCTATCTTTCTCCCTTCTCTCCACCCTTCCTTTCCCTTTCCTCACTTTCCCTTTTCTCTTCTCTTTCCTCTTTCGCTCTCTCCCGAAGCAGAAAGTCTGCTCCCTCTTCTCTCTTCGACCCAGCAGCCACAGCTGCTCCGCCCAGGCACGCGTCGAGCCTCACCGCCGCCCCCATCAGCTTCGCCTCGCCCCGGCGACCTCAACCAGACCACCAACGACTCCAGCGCCACCGCCAGCGCCGCCCAGTCGAGGACAGAAACTCGGAGTTACTGTGCGAAGCAGATCGAAGCGCCTCAGCCCTTTTGAAGAGCTAGGAAGCTCCCAGGCGCCACCAGGAGCCGCCCAGGAGCAAGGAGGAGGAAGGAGAGGGCCAGCGGAGCTCCGCCGGAAAAACCCAGGGAGGCAGTGAGAGGTATAGATCTTGACCTTTTCTGATGTTTGAAGTCTTGTTGGGTAGCTTAGGTTGTGTAGAAGGAGATAGGACAGATCTGAAGGCTCGATTTGGCCGGAAAACCGGCCAAATCCGGCAACACAGTCGATCGGAACCGACGCGGTAAAAAACCCTGGTTTTTACCGTGTCAGTTTTACTTTTACCATTTACCCAGGGGTAGAGTTACCAATTTGCCCCTGACTATTTGAATAATTACAGTTACTGTTTACTTTCACTGTTTTACTATTTACTTTTAATGTTTTACTGTTTACTTTTTACTTTTACAGTTTTACTTTTACTGTTGACTTTGACCGGTTGACTTTGACCGGATGACTTTTTGACCGTTGACTTTTGACCGTTGACCGTTGACTTTACTGTTGACCGTTGATTTTTACTATTTCAAAGTTGACTTTTAACTTATATCGTAGGACACCTATTTTACGTTTTCGAACACTACGGTTAAACGTTTTAAAGACTTTTAGTTTACAAACGTGGCAAAACGACGTACGTACTGAATAAGAAATAATTCCGACTTCTCACTGGTTCGAGAATCGGAGTGGTAAACAAGTCAAACCCTAATGTCAGAAAGATAAACAAAGAATGTTTATCAAGTCCTAGTCGTAGTTAGTAGATCCTCGAATTACTTATACCTGACTATCATTGTTATCTCACCCACAGACTCGGGAGCTCGTCGACGTAGGCTTCAGGAGGACCAGGAGTTGGAGCGCAGCCAGCTGTACCGTCATACCAGGTAGTAGGGGGAGCATGCCCAATGGGTGAGCCGAAACCCTCTTGGGTCGGTGGCTCTTTCACTTTACTTATATCTATAAAAGTACTATTGCATTGTTTTAAGCTTGACCACACACTTCTTATAGCACTTGGTGTGTGTGTGTGTGTGTGTGTGTGAGTTTGGATCGAAAAGTAGTACCGTCGTCCTGATTTCCGGTGCTTGGCCTGAGAGCGACGGGACCTAGTATCTAGCACTCCTGCGGTGTCGATGACCGTAAACCTCCGGAGGGGCTATGCCCTTTTTATTTCATTTATTTATCTCGCTTACGCTCGCCTCGTACAGAGTAAAGCGTGACGTAAGTGTGGCCTGCTGTTTGTTGGGCGTTAGCTGGAAATGGACGCTCTCGCTACTCTGCGCACTCGGACGCTTAGGTAGTTGGCCCCGGTTTGCAGTGAAGACAAACCCGGGATTTCGGCCGCTCAGATCCAGAAAGTTCTTTCATGTGTGGTCCCATGTTTTACCGAGCTTTGTGTGCGTGGCTTGCATTTACATTTCCACATGCTCTTTCGTATACTTACGAGTACCTACATATATAAACTAAATGTTTTCTCATGGGTTTTAAACCCCGACTTGGTTGGCTTTGGCCCCATTTGGGTTAGCGAGGACGAGTTGCTCACCTCTACATCTTTTCAGGTCTACAGCACCCATCCCTAGAGGAGCTGGACTAGGAGATCGCGGAGCGTCGACGGTTATCGTGCATTTTCGGTTTCGAGGGCACCCATTCTGGTGTGGACTCCATTTCATCTGATTTCCGTATTTTGATATTTGATAATCTGTTGGATACTTTGAGACATTATTCGGGCTCGTTGTTCCGAGACTTTTTCTTGTACTATTTTCGTCTCGGGTATTTTCCATTATCTTCCGCTTGTATAACATTTGTATGCTACTCTGTGTATTTGTCATTTCGTATTTGACATCCATATTGTTCATGTGTTGTTTATTTCATTCATAGCCTTGTGGTTTCGGTCCGGAGGGTTATCAATACGTCAAATGACGTATTGATTGCTCGCCTGATCGGGATTACGGCGGCTACCGTCGTGTTCCGGGGCCTAGAATAGTCCCCGGGATGCGACAGACGGCTTGTACATCAGAACTTCTCCTCGAGGCTCAGAGGTAGCTTGCCAGTAACGATATGAAGCTTGTCTAGATATCACTGGTGACCTAATCGCAGGGTTGAGAGGACGGAAGAGGCTAAATTTAGGTTTGATTAGGATAGGGTATATTTGTCATTTAGTTAAGAATAATTAGAAAGAGCATTTGACTTTTTTATCATTGGAAATGAGATCTGACTTTTCTAATTTTGTACAAATGAGCATTTTCTCTTTCCCTTATTGCTTTATATAGGGTTTGTTGTAAAGAGTTTCCTTAATTTGCTAAGAGTTTTATTAATTTTTCATAATATAAAGGAAAAATCAAAGGAATATATAAGGATACTTTAGAAATAATTAAATTAAGAAATTGAAATTGTTAAGAGTTTCCTTAATTTGTATTATGAACATTATTTACTCTCTTTTTTATGTATTTTATCAATTATTAATATTTTTCATGATATTTTTAAATATTTAATTAATTAATTATTACTTTATATATTCGCTGGAACCTAAAAAAAGTCTAAAAATATTAAATTATACATTTAGCGAGGTACCTAGTAATACGAGCGAACTAATCATGAGTAAGGATCTAAAAAATTATTATTTAATCTAAATTATTAATTTATCAAATATTTATTTATCGAAGTTTTACAGTACACATATTGGAGTATAGAAGAATTTATTTTTATAAAAAAAAATTAACTAGCTAGTAGAGATATTAATCTCACAAGTGTTTCACAGTCACTTGAAGAGTTTTTTTTTGCTTTTTTATTTTTTGGGTTTGGAAGCTTCTATTCATACCTCTAAAATTAATAGTTGTATCTCCTTCAGTTTTTGAACATTTCATAATCCTATTTTACCCTTGAAAGAAACCTTAAAAACGTACATGTATTGAGTTGAAATAATAATGAAAAAAAACTATACACCCCTCATACACTCACAAAGGTGAAGTTAAAAAAAATCTAATCACCAAAATATAAATTTTAATTTGATGATTCATAATACCTAACAACCAATTTGAAGAGCAAGATCGATCTTGATAGAACAAAATGATCTCATAAAGTCATTATTTAGGGTTAATACAACAGTTCGCATAGAACACCAATCCTTGAAATATTAATTTTGATCTTGATCCAAGGGGCAATTGATGGTGTTCATAGAAAACTCCAGATCCATAATTTCTTAAATCAATGGCAACCCGTACCTTTATGGTTTTATGTTTTTATTCACGACTTCAGGCGAACACTAGCTAGTTGGGCAACACAATAGAATTGATAAATTATAAGAGTACAAGATCAAGGGAATCAACAGTACTACAATATGTTTGTGATAGTTACTTCTGATATGTAAATCCTTAGAATGAAAAAGTACATGATGAAGAGAAAAAAGATTCGGTTAATTAACATAGAAAAAAGGTTAAAATCGAAAGTTTTAGATAATAGTTTAGAGAGGAGGTCTAAATAGTACGTGAAATATGAATAGAAGCCGTTTATATCAAACCAATACCTAAATGAGTTTAAGTTAATTGGGAAAGAATGCATAATAGAATTTTTTTTAATAATCGTTTGTCAATTATACAATATTGTCACAGTAGCTCAAGATTTTCTCTCAAAACCCTAGCTTTCTTTTCGCCTACTAGCTATTGTACGTCTTTCGTCTGGCGTCTCCTCCTCGTGACGGGGTCGTTGGACAGGATGATGAAGGAGCCTCTCTTGGTAATTGATGTGGACGGTGGCCTGAAATCTATGACGGAGAGGAGGTCTAAATAGTAACATAGAAAAAGGTTAAAATCGGAAGTTTTAGGTAATAGATTGGAGAGGTGGTCTAAATAGTACATGAAATTGGAGGTATGAATAGAAGCTCCTTTTGGATTTATATCAAACCGATACCTAAATGAGTTTAAGTTGGAAAAGAATCACTACTAGAAAAAAAAAAAAGACTTTAGTCGACGAAACGACAAAAAACAGGCCGAGAAAATTTTTTTTCGTCGTCTAAAGTCTGTTAAGTTAAATTTTTATCGGCTAAACTAATTTTTTCGTCTGCTATAGTCTGTGAACTTTAGTCGACGAAATTTGAAAAGATTAGTTACAAAATTGCACAACGAATATTTCGGTGTCCGATTAACTATAATGATTCCAATCTGGAAGCGGAACGGCCGTACGAGTGAAACCCATCGCTAATGCCATGACATATGACTTTTTTGGTCATCCGAGTTCATTTAAGGCTTCAAAATGCAGTTTTTCTAACCACTTAACACATGAAAATGCCTATATCTGTATCTATATGAGGTATTTTGGTCGAACCTTCAACACAACAAACTATCACCATGATGAGACGCAACTGCCCATCTAAAAATTTTGGTGATAGAGCTCCCTGTAGAGATAAATAATTTAGTAGACATGTTATGATTCCAGTCATCAAAATTCACAAACAAAAATACGACAGTCAGATATCATCAATGTATTGAAATATGTCTATGGTAAAAAATTTAACTTGATCTGATAAATTTAAGGGCTTCATCCGGACGGTCAATCTCATAAGTCAAACCTCTAAATTGTATTGACCGTAACTATCGGCACCAAAACTTTACCAGAATTACGTGATTTTCAATTGTAGACGTATTTCACCATTCTGGTCATATCTTATTTCATGACTTTTTACGTTTGAAGCATCTACGTAGACTTTGTTTTTGAAACGAAATTACTTAAAACTTAGTAAACAAGTTATACAATATTAGTAGACATGTTGTTATTTAGACGATCAAACTTGAGAAACATAAATCTGACCGTCAGATATGATCATTATGTCGAAATATGTCTATAGGAAAAATTCAACTTGATCCAACAACGTTAAGGACTCGACCATTACGGTCAATCCCGTAAGTCAAGCCACTTAACGTACGGAAACGGTCATTTGACCGTTTAAATTACGTATTTTGCCCGGACCTTCATCTGAAAATAGTTTCAAATCAATGAGACGCAACCAGTGGTATAAAACTTTTATGAAAAATAACCACCAGAGATAGGTCTACCTGTAGGGAGAAAGAATGGAAAAAACTATCGGCACAGAGATTTTACCAGAATTACGTGATTTTTCAACCATAGACGTATTTCACCATTCTGGTCATATCTTATTTCATAACTTTTTTCGTTTGAAGCTTCTACGTATAGTGTTAGGGTTTTAGTCAACAAAATTAGGATAATTCGTTAGCTAAAGTTAAATAAAATAAAATAAACAATTTTAACCGACAAAATTAGAGTAATTCGTCATCTAAAGTTAAATAATTAAATAAAATAAATAAATAACTATAGTCGAAGACATTTATTAAAATTCGTCTGCTAAAGTTAATTAAAAATTTAAAATTTTCAAAATCTCTCGTCGAAATTTTTGAATTTTTTCTATATCTTTTATTCTTCTGCTCCTCCTCTTCATCTCTCTTCCTCTTCCTCCTCCTCCTCCTCCTCCTCCTCCCCCTCCATCTCCTCTTCCTCCTCCTCTCCTTCTCCTTATCCTCCTCCTCCTCTCATTCTCCCTCTCCCTCTCCTAGCCTTCTCCTCTTCTCCTCCTCCATCTCCTCCTCTCCTTCTCATCTTCTCCTTCTCATTTTCCTTCTCCTTCTCCTCCTCTCCTCCTCCCTCTCCCTCTCCTAGCTAGCCTTCGATCTCCTCCTTCGCGGACTCCTCCTTCTCCTCTTCTCTTCCTCCTCCTTTTCTCCTCCTCCTCCTCTTCTCTTCCTCCTTCTCCTCCTCCACCACCGGCGGAAAAAAAGAAGAAAAAAAAATTAATCAAAAATATAAGAAATAAAAAAATAAATAACTAACTATAACAGACGAATTTTAATAAAATTTTTCATCTAAAGTTAAATAAATTAATTAAATAACTATTGCCGACGAATTTTAATAAAATTCGTCGGCTAAAGTTAAATAAAAAAATAAAAATAAATAACTATAGCCGACAAAATTTCGTCGGTAAAAGTATATAATCTTGTCGGCTAAAGTCTAAACTTTAAGTCGACGCGGAGTCTGACATTGGCTAAAGTATGGACTTTAGCCGATGAATCTCTGAACTTTCGTTGGCTAAAGTAAGGCCGACGACCTTTTTCCGACGACACTTTAGCCGACGAAACCTCGTCGAGTATTACTTTAACCGATGAAAATTCCTAACAAGCCGACGAATTTTTTTCTCGGCTAAAGTATTTTCTCCAGTAGTGAATGCATAATAGATTTTTTTTTTTAAAATAATCGTTTGTCAATTATACATTGCCACATTAGCTTTCTTCCGTCTCAGGATTTTCTCTCAAAACCCTAGCTTTCTTCGCGCCTACTAGCTTTTGTACCTCATTCGTTCGGTAGCTCCTCCTCGTAACGTGGTCGTAGGACAAGATGATGGAGCCTCTCTTGGGTAGTTGATGTGGACGATGGCCAGAATTCTATGATGAGATTGGGAGAAAGGAAGTACGTTGCAGGTCTAGAGGGTATGCAATTGTAGAAGAATGGTGGAGGGCAGATCATATCCATGTTTTGGAGTTTCTTATTTTGTGCTATTTTTGGTTATTTCATAGTTTATATTATGCTTTTAATAAATCAGAATCATTATTTGGTTTCGAGATGTGAGCTATGTCCCGGTTTGTATTTCTTGCATACTATGTCTGTTCTAGGTGAGAGACGAGTTCCTTGCTTGGTCAATTGGTCGCAACCCCTAGTGGCAGGAAAAAATTTAGTCACGGGTACTATCTTCTAGTGGCAACATGATAGGAAAGCTGTTAGACATAGTAACTTTTGGCTCAGTATGAGCATTGTCTTTCTGTTATGTCACCAAATTTTAAAGCACATGGAGTAGTCAATGATGATCTTCTTGCTAAATGGTGTGTTAGATTGCATAGGATTGGAAACTCCTAATATTATTTCGGGATGTTTAGGCAATTTGAGGTTTAGGTTTTATGTCCTTCCCCTCTTCTTGTATTCTGCGATTTCGTTAATGATCAATGTTTAAGGGCGGCCATTTAGCCCCTATTAAAAATACATAATATATATATATATATATATATATATCATATAGCATTTAAAATATACTTTCATTCATATTGTATATAATTGCTTGATAATCGTGCAATTAAATTTAAAATTTATTTATGTAATCAACTGATAAAGAGTCAAGGAGGCCAGTATCTTTCTTTGTAATATAAGAAAATAAAGGACTGCTCAGGCGCGGGAGTGTTGTGCAGGATGAAACGGTGACAACCGTTCGATCTTTAATGAATTGATCTAATAGACATGATTAAACGAATGTTGAATCAAGTTCTTAAACGCAAATTGAACTAAATGCTTGTGTAGCTTCGCTGCTTCCTTAGGAAAGATTGGTGATGTCCATATTACGAAATCATTTCAGTTTTCTCAGCAAGTTGGTATCAAAGCGTGCGTGGAGACGAATTAACATTCTTCTACGACTCGATCTTTACGTATTTGCCTCTATTTTAATAAGCTAACTCTACCTATTTGTCTTTGTTTTAATAAGCTAATAAACATCATCAACATCATCTTAAAAAAATGTTCATATAGTTTCACGGCAACTGTGCAACACTTACATCAGAGATGTGTAAGTTGGGGTAAAACAAATGAAAAAGAAAGAATAGGGAGTAAGGCTTCAAGAGATAGGACCAAAAGTGTTACTTGATTGCCGAAAATAAGGAAGCAAAAATTATGTAATGATCTGTCGGGTGGTAAAGGTACAAATACAATGGGGTTCTCCCTTTGATACAACAAATTAAGCAGCAACTATAAAATACAGCAACTACACTCGTCGATCTGCCTTAATTTCTTTCCTAAATATATGCATACAGATCGAACTCTTGTCAGTCTGTCAACTGGTAATCAAAATATAGAGTAAAATGAGTGACGCCTGCAGAAGCCATTATATATTCTTCGATCGATCGATCGATCGATTTAAACAAGAGAAGAAGAGACTGGTGGCCTGCAGGTTGCTGCTTGTGCGGAGTTCTCGCTCCGATTCCCCAAACTGAAAACTTTCTTTTTTAATCAACTTGGATAATTTCCAAGTGTGGGGTATCAGACCCGCAGTACGTATATACATAAGTAGTAAGCTCGTTGGATACCAAGAATCCAAGATAGATATATTGGTCTTCTTCACCATCTTTGGCTCTCAATATATATCAGTCAATTCCATACAGACTGCAGAGACCGTAGTACGTACAATTACTGTTCTTCGATCCTTATAATGCTTCTGTGAGACCATGCATGCTGCACAATTTTCTGTTCCAAATTTTTGTCATACATTGACCAAGTAATCTAGGTAGAAAATATGAAAACTTCGCCTTATCCTCTCCTTTTCTCTCTCCCTGGAATAACCTAAACCCACCTCCTTGGTTTCCCTTCCCCTCTTCTATTCTCAGATCAGGATCACTACTGATCCGATCCTTGGATCGAAAGATGAGGGAGGTCGATCTATTTTGCTTTCTCCTACCCTTGTTATGGTAGATCCTCTGGCAGTGACAGATTTCATTTTCCTTTTCACGGTTTTTCTGTTTTCTCCCACTATTCAATCAGATCTTTCACCAAATTCTACTACCTCTTTCGATCTCAGATTACCCAACCTATATCTCCTCTTTATTTTCGAACCTCAGATGCTTCACAATCAAAGTACACATCTTACATAATCATCAGTGTTTTGTCTAAATTTTGTGAGATCGATTTCGAATCGTCTCTCAAACATAGTCGTGTTTGAGTTTTCGTCCTCAACTATCTCGAATCCCTATTCTTTTTTGTCTTTTATTGGTTACCCCAACCTTTAATTAGTTACCCCCAACCTGGTGATTTATTGCCCGGTTTTACACTGATGAGGATTGCAGATGTTATGTATGGTTTTGGGTTTTGGATTATAGTTTTGTATTTGGGATCTTTGTTAGTGTTCATGCAAAGAGAAGAATTGGGGGTTTCAGTTATTGGCAGATGCTCTGATGAGGTCCTGTGTCAAGCGGTGATGAACTCCTCTTTCGCAGAGCTTGTTTTTGTGTGGATACTGATGTAAAATGAAGGGAGGTCGCTTTCCGACGGAAAATAAAGATTGGAGAACCGTTTGATTGTGGCAAATTATTTACGGATATCTAAATTCGTTGGGCTTCCAGAAGACTGTTTTAATTATTTTTTGAGTTTAATTTTTATTTTTTTGTTTTAGACTTTATTTTATTTTAATCCATGAGCTTTTAGGTTTCATTGTTAGTCGCCCTAGGGTTTGTTTGCTTCTATATAAGGAGCGTCTATCAGTTGTATTCATTAACTTTGATTTTATAAAAAAAACTCTTTGAGTTTATCTCAATTCCTGGTGGATTCTAGAACTTCTCATGGATTCGAGATCAAAAACAGATTGGTGGAGCCAATCTCCTATCCCTTTACTTTCTGCTGTATCAGATGAACAAGAACATAAAAACAAAGATAAAATTAAAACAAGCAAGAACAGAGAACCAAGCAAACATCAACCAAATACATCTGGGTATCTGATGTTGAATGAAAGGGGGGTCGTTTTTCGATTGAAAATAAAGATTGGAGAACCGTTTGATCGTGGTAAATTATTTACGGATATCTAAATTCGTTGGGCTTCCAGAAGACTGTTTTAATTATTTTTCGAGTTTTATTTTTTTTTAATTATTTTATTTTGTTTTATTTTAATTAATTTTTTTAGACTTTATTTTATTTTAAACCATGGGCTTTTAGATTTCATTGTTAGTATAAGGAGCCTCTATTAGTTGTATTCGTTAACCTTGATTTTATAAAAAAAACCCCTTTGAGTTTATCTCAATTCCTGGTGGATTCCAGAACTTCTCATGGATTCGAGATCAAAAATAGATTGGTGGATTCTAATCTCCTATCCCTTTACTTTCTGCTACATTTTGATAGGAGATTAGAAAGCAAAGGGATAGGAGAGTAAATGGATAGGAGATTGGAATCCACCAATCTGTTTTTGATCTCGAATCCACGAGAGGTTCTGGAATCCACCAGGAATTGAGATAAACTCAAAGGGGTTTTTTTTTATAAAAACAATGTTAACGAATACAACTGATAGAGGCTCCTTATATAGAAGCAAACAAACCCTAGGGTAACTAACAATGAAACCTAAAAGTCTATGGATTAAAATAAAATAAAGTCTAAAACAAATTAATTAAAATAAAAAAAATAATAAAAATAAAACTCAAAAAATAATTAAAACAGTCTTCTGGAAGCCCAATGAATTTAGATATCCGTAAATAATTTGCCACCATCAAACGGTTCTCCAATCTTTATTTTCCGTCGGAAAGCGACCCTTCTTCGTTCTACATCATCATCCATGTATGAATCTATGTATTCCTATTTTAGATCTTTGTATATATTTCAGTTTATGAATGAAGTTTGATAACATTGCCAAAAAAATCTAGATAGAAAATATAAGGCTACAAAGAAAGACTACTCCCCAAACGACATAGCTAGGGTTTACAGCTTAGAAACTCATCTAGAATTGATGTTGATATTGTCTTTAATTAGCATATATATATATATATATATATATATATAATTTGAACGAAAAGTTGGTCAAATTAAGGAAATCCACACAAATCTATGGTAAGACATGTATATACATGTCTTCAGTCTTCACCATGAATAACTACCTGTAATAAGAACTAAGATTACACAACAAGTTACTCTTCTTAGTACAATGACTAATTGGTTATAAAGTTGCTGTTATACATATATGCATATACATTTGTATTACATCGACTTAGATTGTGTTGAGAGGTTTGATTTTGATTTTGATTTTGATTTTAATATTAGAAAACAACCCATTTGCCCAAGAAAATGAAGTTTTACACAACTAAATTAAGATAGTTGATTTTAATCTTTCTATTGAGAGATCCTTATTTTTAGTTTATTTATAGGGATAAGAATTTGTCAAAATTTTCGATCACATAACAACATCTTCACCATTCAATAATTAGATGCATATATATAGATCATTTCTGCAAAATTTCATCAAATTTGGTGATCATTAAGGTTTTGAAATAACTAAAATCATTTGACGGATCAAATCTGCTAAACTTGAACCGTTAATGTCTATAATTTGAATTTGCAGTTTTGAACATCTTAACGATCACCGATTTGGATGAAATTTTGCAGAGGTGATCTATATATTAGGCCCTAAGAATTGAACGGTTAAGATTGAAAAATGTGATCGAAAATTTTGTCAAATGCATATCCCTATAAATAAACTAAAAATATGGATCCCTTAGTGGAAGGGCTCTCTATATATATGTGTCGGATCTGAAGCGCTCGTCCGCACTTTGTTAAAGTGTGCACGATCCGCGTGTCGCCGTCTACGCTGTCTGCTTCCTCTCGCTTTCTCTTTCCGCTACACGGAGATAGCGACATGTGGTCGTCCGCACTTTAACAAATTAAGGGTTCAAGGTACGTTTTAGATCCAGACTTTCTGAAGCGCACGTCCGCACTTTGTTAAAGTGTGCAGGGTCCGCGTGTCGCCGTCTGCGTCGTCCGCTTCCTCTCGCTTTTCTTTCTGCTAAACGGAGATCCGGACTTTATATATATATATATATATATATATATATATATAATACGGTTCTTCTCCTAATTGAGATGTGTGACATTATTAGATAGGACATGTCTCTCTAACTACGTTTTCACATTATAACATTATTCAAATGTCATTATATATAAAGTATGATGATGGGAATGGGTGAGAGATGAGATTCAAGAGTTGGATCAATCGGTTGGTTATGACAAATTATGAGTTATATATATAACTAATACAGTTCTTCTTCTAATTGAGATGTGTGACATTATTAGATGGGGACATGTCTCTCTAACTACATTTTCACATTATAACATTATTCAAATGTCATTATATATAAAGTATGATGATGGGAATGGGTGAGAGATGAGATTCAAGAGTTGGATCAATCAGTTGGTTATGACAAATTATGAGTTGGAATTTTCCACATGATCTAATTTGTTTTTACAACAAAGAGATCCTCTTGGGAATCTTTACGAATCTTTGCTCAACTATCGAATAGCACATACAATATGAAAGAAATTGTATTATATACATACAAGACTGCTCAGATGCGGGAGCCATTTGCGGGACTAAACGGCGACAGCCGTCCGATATTTAATGAATTAATCCAACAGACAAGAATAAACAAACTTAAACGGACATGATTAATTCATTAAAGATCAGACGGCTGTCGTTCGATCGTCTCATTCCGTCCCGCAAACAGCTCCCGCGCTTGAGTGGGACTGTATATACGTATGAGTTTTTACAGCACTGATATCTGAACTCTTGTGACACGGTCAAAATGGTACCCATACTTTAAAAACTACTAATGTGATACCCAAACTTCGATTTCGCTACTAACAAAGGGTCTGAGACCAATTTCCGTCACGACTCTGTTTGTTTGTTGATGTGGTCAGCTTGAACCCATCTAAAAAAGAGGTAAAAGTGACATTTTACTGAATTGAAATCCTAATCGAGTCAAAACTCTTTTATTATTTATCATTTGATTTTTTTTTCTTATACACCAATCTTCTTCTACCTTTGCCAAATACCAAAACTAAAAATGGACTCCATCAACGTTCTCAAAGGCTACGGCAAGGTAAACCCAGAACACCACCTAGAACTCCAAGCTCAGAAGATCCCCCACCCCCCAAAAGGCCGATCATCTCCACCTTTGTCATCTCAGCAATGGTTGACTTGACCTTTGTGATCGGCCTCATGCTTGTAGCACTCATCCATTAATCCACCACCGAGCCAATCGACGAGTCCTCATCCCTCTCCACCTCCGAGTCAACTATCAAAATTATATGCAACGTGACTCTGTACCCTGAGCCTTGCTTCACCTTCATCTCCTAAACTTAACCCACAATCCATCCTCAATGTCACACCCCGATCCTAGAATTATTTTACGGTTGGTTACTTTGGTCTTTTACCATTTAAAGTGACCGTTTAACCGTACAATGATCGTGAAGTTGACTTTTCGTTAAGTCAAGAATTTGGGAAAACTTCCTTCTTGAAAGTTGTAGAGGGCGTCGTTACGAGTTCATGGACACGTAGCACGCTCAAATCGGAGTTCGTATGGGAAAGTTATAAACAAAAGTATAAAGTTACTTTGCGGTAAAAAGGCTATATATAGGAGTTGCCGGTCTCTCCCCGCGTCTTCTCCTTTCCGATCGGGAAACACTGCGCCGAGCTTCCGGCCGCCCTAGCGCCGCCGTCCGGCCATCAACCGCCGGCGCACCGGTCCCAAAAGCTCGGCCTCCGAGTCTACTTCAATCCTAGGTAAGCTTTCCGACCTAACTCGCCGTAAATCGGGAGAAATTCCGATTTGTTCTTGGTGTGTACAGTAGATTTTCGGGATTGAATTTCTCCCTCCCTAGATCACCAATTGTTGAGTTCTTTATATGTTTAGGATGGGTTTTAGGTGTACTACAATCCCCTAGAATTTGGTAGCTCGATTTGAAGTGTGTAGGGAGAATTGAGGATTTGAAGTTTGGTAGTGTAATTTTTCGGGGTCTACTCTTCATCGAGTTTTTGACCTAGTTAGAGGCCGAATTGGCCTTCGAGTTGAACTAGAAAGTTGTCCCAATTGACGAGACGAAGCTACTGGTAAAATTTGGTGGCGATCCGAGGTCGCCGGAATTCTGGCCGGAATTTCTGCCGGCGGCCGCCGGTGGCGGTGCCGCCACTTTTTGGGCAGTTTTTCATGTCCATTAATTAGTACATATTGTGAGGAGTCAATGGTTAAAATTTGGTAATTTTTGGAGGTGTTTTGGTTAGGTTTTGGAATTGTTCTAGTTTAGTATTATTGGCGGATAATTAAATATTATTCCGACCATCGATTATTGCCGGTTAAGGTTTAAGGATTATTTTAAGGACTCCTAAGGTATTGGTGAAATGGTTGAATGGGTGCCCATAGTAATTCAACGAATTAATACGTGACACCCTAACGTCAAGTTAAGTGATAAAGGGAAGTTCGGAAGCTGAGTCGGACTTCCGGTAAATTGAGTTAAGAGTCGACTGTGAAATGACTAATATAATGATTTGTTGTACAGTCCCTGGTTGCACGTGAGACGGGCTCGACTACGTGTTAGTTCGAGGGTTTCGCTCGAGGAGCTTTCCGAGCAGGAAGAAGGTCGCAAAGAGTACTGTGAGTGGACCTTTGTTTTAAATTAAATTGCATGCCATATACTTTATTTGATTTCTCCTGCATTTATGATTTCCTCCATTTTTATGTTTTACGGTGATTTGGGAAAATGAGATTTAAGGATTTAAAGGTAAACAAACCGGGAAAGAGGTTCATACCCTTCCCGTAATTTTCCCGGGGTATGTTATTCTTGATTATCACCGTTTTGGGATTATGGAGGGGGGGTGATTTTAAAAGGAGAAATTTGGCTCACGGATTTAAAGGGGTTTTCGATTTATTATTCCCACGAGGTTTTACAGGTTTTAAAGGGGCTTTGGAAAGGGAAAAGGATAAAGGGAAAAGGATTGTATGCTAGCATGGACCCTCTCCGGTTGAGCTGGTCAGTAGACCTTCCCGGATAGAGCAGGTCGGGGACCCTCTTCGGTTGAGCTGGTCATTAGACCTTCCCGAATAGAGCAGGTCGGGGACCCTCTCTGGTGGAGCCGGTCACTAGACCTTCCCAGATAGAGCAGGTCGGGGACCCTCTCCGGTGGAGCCGGTCATTTGACCTTCCCGGATAGAGCAGGTCGGGATTTCTCGTGGATGAGGTTAACACCCCACATTTTAATTATTTATGTGTGAGCCAAGGCATCATTGATGATTTACTTGCATGCGGATTTTCTTAGAGAAACTAGAGGGAGAGCATTAAAGGAAAGTAGAGTTTTTATTTGTTATTTTTCGTCCACTCACTCTAACGTCGTTTTTCAATGTTTCTCCCCTGGGCCCTTCGTTTTCAAATGCCCAGTGGTGCAGGGTTCTTGAGAGGAGGTCGTGCGCGTACAAGAGTCGAGGCATAGTCAATCAATCTGTTGCTGCCGCAATTCTTTAGGGTAATCATCTTAGTAGACTGCTCTGACTAACCCAGTATAGCTAATTAAGTAGGTTAGGGAGCAGGATGCCTTCATGAGTTAGGGTTTGTTGTAGATACTCATGGAAGTGCTGAGTTGGATCGTAGGAAGGGTTGGCCATTTCAAGGGGGTTTCGGTAAGAAGTTCCCTTGGGGTGGTCCCCGCAGGATTTACTTCGAGTTAAAGGGATTTAACTCGGGGTGGGTCTTGACAATTGGTATCAGAGCATTAGGTTATCGTTTCCTGTTACTACCTCGTATACTTAGTATCACTTAGTGTCTATAGAGTGATGGTCCAACCGCGGCGGATCCATCGGCATTTTATGCTTTGGACGCTTAGTGTTTATTAAGGATATGAGTTAGTACTTTCTGGTTAATTTATGGACCGAGTGGTCCTATAAACATCTGAATCCTCAAGACTATGCCTCAGTACGCCGACCTCACAGTGAACTCCTGTAAGAAACAAGGTAAGCTCGTTACGTATTTACTGTTATGAGTTTCCCAATGAGTATTTGATATTTGAGATTTGATTTGGGGATAGAGCTGGAAACTCACGTCATTTAACATTGGTTGAGCAGTTGGTGTGAGTGCTCGGTGGTGAAACGGTAAATTCTTGTCTGGAAGGCTGCCATGTTGTTGGCAGGAATGTTGTAGAGACCTGAGGCGAGGCCTTAATGTTCGAGTTACGAGACTCTTAGCAGTGAAGAGTCATACGAGATAATGAAAGAGGTTGCATCCTGCCATGGAAAAAGGAGCTGAAGTCGCCTAGCGCGATTATTCAGTGAGGATGAATATTTAGTTTGACGATTGCCACGACGTTGTTGAGGTTCGCCATTAGTGTGGTTTTGGAGAAACCAACGGACATATGAAAGTGGAATGACTTAAAGAAATTGAGTGTAGTCATTTTGGAATCAATGGACTTGTTTCTGGTGACGAGTCCATGATGTGACACTACTGGAGAATGTTAAGGAAGTAAAGGCTAGTTTGGTCACGTGATGCTTTAAGGGACAACCACTGAAACTGACGGTTTGGGTCGCCTTGGTGCTGACATTGTTGTCGTCAGCTACGACCAGATTCTCTTCGCTCCAGCCACCCATGATTGGGGTACTAGAAGGTTTGATTTGTTGGTGAGTCCAAGCGTGAATTGAATGGTTGGTGACAATGGTCATTGGGCCATTTATCATGGAGGCAGAAATTAAATCGTGTCACCAGATCTTGGGGCTCCTATGAATCATAAGGTGAGTTATCCACCTGCGGTCAAAGTGTTTTAATTAGTACACCTGTGGAGGAGTCTCCAGGTTGGCTGTGTTAGAGTTCGATTTTCAGATCGAGGAAGCGTTACTAGTGGTAATTAAAGGTAATTGGTTTCGGAATTTAAAGGAACATGTTGGAAGTGGCAACAGGCCACCGGGTCTTGGACCAAGAGTGCTTAGGGTACCGGAAAGAGTGATACGAGTCTTGATTGACTTTGTATTCGAGTCTTGATTGACTTTGTATTCGAGTCTTGATTGACTTTGTATTATGGTGGTGTAGGAACTCGTCGTTGTGCAAACGACACTGTTTCGACGGTTGAAGATGTACATGGGTATACCCCACAGGAGCACGTGTACCCTCCTTTGTTGGGAAGTGGTAGGTTGAAATATGGGTAGCACATGCTGGTAAAACATAATTATTGTGTGCAGCTGTGTGTGGTCAGAATGACACCAGGTAAGTGACTAAGGCTGATGATGACATCATTTTAAGAATTTGTCATGAGAGTTTCATTTATTGAGAACGGAGATTAAGGACGTTTGGTTGGAAGTTTCTGTACAAACGTCCAGTAGATGGCCTAACCATTTAAGTATATGTCGGAAGTGGGTTATTGTTAGTCGCTCCGACTTTTATGCTGGTTAGCGAGATTATTAAGTGTCGTTAGTAGGTGGTTGATTGCATGTTGAGATAGATGCACGAAAGTGGTGAAGTGACAGCAGTGGGGTAAGGTTTACTAGATCAGTGAATTTGAGTGAGAATGTTTGTGGATGCTCAAGCTTAAACCTGCGACCAAAGTCGTCCGTTATGACACTTTGTTTCGTCGAGGGTGATTAACGGAGCTTGATGGCATGGGAATGTGTGCACTCACTGGCTGTGGTTTAATCAATTATTGTAACCGAAGCTGTACTTAGTCGTGTTTGGGGTTCATGAGTTACATCCACTGCAGTGACAGGAAATATTCTCAATTTGATCTGTGGAATGAGGATTAGATCTGAGAAATTGAATTTTGGTGTATATAATGAAATCCTGAGAGGATTAAGGAATTGGTGGCATTGCTATGGTTATTGGTCATTTGAGTAGTGACCCTACTTGTTAGGAATTATTGACCTAGCGGCAGTTATTGGCGCCACAAGTGTAGAGTAGTAGCAAGAAAGGTCATTGGAGGTGACTCTCAAAATTGTCAACATTTTCGGTGAGTGTGAAAGCGGTGGAACTAGGAAAGGTTTTCCTTGATGACTCGAAGGTTTTACGAGTCTAAGTGTGGTAATATTTGTTACTGAGATTGGTAAGGTATGTTGCTAAGTTGAACAACACTTCATTGGAAATCGTGGAGTGATTAAGCCACGTTCAGATTAAGTTATGATCTGAGGGGATGTTAACGTGTGGCGGTGGATCTTGTAATATAGGATCTGGAGTGGTAATGTGATTTCCTGTGTACGCAGTTATATTCCTCTTCAATTAGAATGGTAAGTGATTGGGAATCGTGAATCCTACCAAATAGAGGATGCGGTGGTTGGTGTACTTGCAGAGCATGGGGGACAGATTTTGTTAGAAATTGTCTAGTTATGCGAGTTGACTCTGTGAAGTTGACACGCCCAGTGCGAGAATGGTGTTTGATAAGTTGTGCCTTGATAACTGGATGCTCGGTGATCATTGTGGTTAAGTTCGGAGTGGAATTAATTCCCGATGCTTTAATCAGGGGTTACTTTGGGTGTGCACCAATGGATGCCTAGTGTCACGTATGTCCATGTTACGAGAATAAGTCTACTACCTTACATCCTATGTCATTAGACTTCTGGTTGGTACTGGAAATTGGCTTTCAAGAAGGAACAGTAAGGATGTTGATCGTAAAGAGCAGGTGTTTAGGTTTTGACAATGCTTTTCGTGAGGCGTCTCAGAAGAGTTCTCAGAAGGAAGTGGATATTGGAGAACAATGTTATTATTTTAAGTGGTACTATCCCCCTCTGTGTTGGACTTTGAGTATAGAAATTTCGAGGACGAAATTTTTATAAGGTGGGGAGAATTGTCACACCCCGATCCTAGAATTATTTTACGGTTGGTTACTTTGGTCTTTTACCATTTAAAGTGACCGTTTAACCGTACAATGATCGTGAAGTTGACTTTTCGTTAAGTCAAGAATTTGGGAAAACTTCCTTCTTGAAAGTTGTAGAGGGCGTCGTTACGAGTTCATGGACACGTAGCACGCTCAAATCGGAGTTCGTATGGGAAAGTTATAAACAAAAGTATAAAGTTACTTTGCGGTAAAAAGGCTATATATAGGAGTTACCGGGGTGAAAAATCAGATTTTTCACCCCAGCCCCTTTTTCTCTCTCCCCGCGTCTTCTCCTTTCCGATCGGGAAACACTGCGCCGAGCTTCCGGCCGCCCTAGCGCCGCCGTCCGGCCACCAACCGCCGGCGCACCGGTCCCAAAAGCTCGGCCTCCGAGTCTACTTCAATCCTAGGTAAGCTTTCCGACCTAACTCGCCGTAAATCGGGAGAAATTCCGATTTGTTCTTGGTGTGTACAGTAGATTTTCGGGATTGAATTTCTCCCTCCCTAGATCACCAATTGTTGAGTTCTTTATATGTTTAGGATGGGTTTTAGGTGTACTACAATCCCCTAGAATTTGGTAGCTCGATTTGAAGTGTGTAGGGAGAATTGAGGATTTGAAGTTTGGTAGTGTAATTTTTCGGGGTCTACTGTTCATCGAGTTTTTGACCTAGTTAGAGGCCGAATTGGCCTTCGAGTTGAACTAGAAAGTTGTCCCAATTGACGAGACGAAGCTACTGGTAAAATTTGGTGGCGATCCGAGGTCGCCGGAATTCTGGCCGGAATTTCTGCCGGCGGCCGCCGGTGGCGGTGCCGCCACTTTTTGGGCAGTTTTTCATGTCCATTAATTAGTACATATTGTGAGGAGTCTATGGTTAAAATTTGGTAATTTTTGGAGGTGTTTTGGTTAGGTTTTGGAATTGTTCTAGTTTAGTATTATTGGCGGATAATTAAATATTATTCCGACCATCGATTATTGCCGGTTAAGGTTTAAGGATTATTTTAAGGACTCCTAAGGTATTGGTGAAATGGTTGAATGGGTGTCCATAGTAATTCAACGAATTAATACGTGACACCCTAACGTCAAGTTAAGTGATAAAGGGAAGTTCGGAAGCTGAGTCGGACTTCCGGTAAATTGAGTTAAGAGTCGACTGTGAAATGACTAATATAATGATTTGTTGTACAGTCCCTGGTTGCACGTGAGACGGGCTCGACTACGTGTTAGTTCGAGGGTTTCGCTCGAGGAGCTTTCCGAGCAGGAAGAAGGTCGCAAAGAGTATTGTGAGTGGACCTTTGTTTTAAATTAAATTGCATGCCATATACTTTATTTGATTTCTCCTGCATTTATGATTTCCTCCATTTTTATGTTTTACGGTGATTTGGGAAAATGAGATTTAAGGATTTAAAGGTAAACAAACCGGGAAAGAGGTTCATACCCTTCCCGTAATTTTCCCGGGGTATGTTATTCTTGATTATCACCGTTTTGGGATTATGGAGGGGGGGTGATTTTAAAAGGAGAAATTTGGCTCACGGATTTAAAGGGGTTTTCGATTTATTATTCCCACGAGGTTTTACAGGTTTTAAAGGGGCTTTGGAAAGGGAAAAGGATAAAGGGAAAAGGATTGTATGCTAGCATGGACCCTCTCCGGTTGAGCTGGTCAGTAGACCTTCCCGGATAGAGCAGGTCGGGGACCCTCTTCGGTTGAGCTGGTCATTAGACCTTCCCGAATAGAGCAGGTCGGGGACCCTCTCTGGTGGAGCCGGTCACTAGACCTTCCCAGATAGAGCAGGTCGGGGACCCTCTCCGGTGGAGCCGGTCATTTGACCTTCCCGGATAGAGCAGGTCGGGATTTCTCGTGGATGAGGTTAACACCCCACATTTTAATTATTTATGTGTGAGCCAAGGCATCATTGATGATTTACTTGCATGCGGATTTTCTTAGAGAAACTAGAGGGAGAGCATTAAAGGAAAGTAGAGTTTTTATTTGTTATTTTTCGTCCACTCACTCTAACGTCGTTTTTCAATGTTTCTCCCCTGGGCCCTTCGTTTTCAAATGCCCAGTGGTGCAGGGTTCTTGAGAGGAGGTCGTGCGCGTACAAGAGTCGAGGCATAGTCAATCAATCTGTTGCTGCCGCAATTCTTTAGGGTAATCATCTTAGTAGACTGCTCTGACTAACCCAGTATAGCTAATTAAGTAGGTTAGGGAGCAGGATGTCTTCATGAGTTAGGGTTTGTTGTAGATACTCATGGAAGTGCTGAGTTGGATCGTAGGAAGGGTTGGCCATTTCAAGGGGGTTTCGGTAAGAAGTTCCCTTGGGGTGGTCCCCGCAGGATTTACTTCGAGTTAAAGGGATTTAACTCGGGGTGGGTCTTGACACTCAAGCTGTCTCTCTAAGTCTCGATTTCCGAGCTTTCCAACCCCTTTCTGGTGTTGAAGACCATGAAATCGGAAGCGGCGATCCATGACTTCAGAGACTAGGTAGAGGACGCGCTGAGCCAGCTGAATGACTTGGTGTCGGCAATGGTGGCGGGAGAAGCGTTGACTGAAGAACTGAGATCCTCTCCTAAGGATTCTCTGCTAATATTTCCTAATAGGTGAATCTAGGCCATCCAATCTTAATGGACGGTTAGGATTTCACATTATTCCTGTCTATCTTCTTCTCTTCCACAGTTATTGTCCTCCCTAAAAGATGAAGTATATTCTCGTCCTTCAATACAATTTAAATCAACCATTCTATTAATTTTCTTTGAATCAAGTTCTTCAAAAGATGAAGTATAAAGCCTAGATATGTTGGTGTTTAATTAAGCAAACCAACGAGAATACTCTTCATCAACATCACCAACATGAACATAAAAGGCATAAGAAAGTTTCTAAAATTTACATAAACTAATCACACAATCATTGTTGTTCATAGGCACAACCAACATTAAGCACATCTACTGGGCTATCCCGTGGAGAGGATGAGTATACACGAGAGATGTAGATGATTCTAAAATTTGACAAAGGAAAAGAATTAGAATGAATGACTGGAATTTGCAGAAGAGTGGAGATCGAGGAAAATTAAGTGTAAGAGAAATTCTAGCTATCGATTTGTATTGGATGGCTCAAATTTACTTATTAGGCAATATGAGTAAAGGATTCTTAGGAGAGGATTGTGAGACCCCGATAATTTTATTTAATTTTTCGACACATTTATGGTTTAGTTTCGGTTACTTTTTGGTACGTCGTAAATTTTGTCTAACACTTTTATGTTAGGACACACGTCACCACATGCGTGAAAGTATTTACGAAATATTTTCTGGCACTTCACGTATTTTTCGTACAATTTTTACGATTTAATTTGACGTTCGGTTGTTTTTAAATGAATTTTCGAAAATGAATTTGGTTTGAAAATCATTTTGAAAGTGTGATCGAATCGTGGCCGTTGATTCAATCGTTGAATCGTGGCCATTGATTTTCCTTTAAAAACCCACTCTCTCCTTTATCCTCTTATCTTTTCCCCTTTTCTCTCCACCTTTCCTTTTTCTTCTTTCTCTTTTCTCCATCTTTCCTCTTCTGTCTCCTTTCCCTTTCAAGAGACTCTCTCTCTCTCATTAGAGCAGCTCGACAGAGCCACCCAGGCGCACCGTCCCGGTGCGCGTTGACTCTCACCGCCACCACCGGTGGCCTCGCCCTGCCTCGGTGACCCATCCTAGATCATCAGCCACACCAGCGCCACCCAGTAGAGGGAGAAAACCCGAGAGCACTGTACAGTCGAGTTCCATTCGATCCAGTCCATTTGGAGAGCAAGGAAGCTCCTAGACACCACCAAGAGCTGCCCAGGAGCAAGTAGGAGGAAGGAGGAGGCCAGCGGAGCTCCGCCGGAGGAGGTCTGTCGGAAAACCCAAGGAGAATCTTTGAGGTACAAAAACTCGACCATTTCTTAAGATTTTGGTGTTGTTGAGTAGCCTAGGATGTGTAGAAGGAGAAAAGACAGGTCTAGAGACTCGATTTGGCCGGAAAACGAAGCTTTTCCGGCGACACAGTCGGTCGGGAACCTACGCGGTAAAAACTCTGTTTTTTACCGCGTCAGTTTTACTTTTACAATTTTACCGAGGGGTAAAGTTATCAAATTATCTCTGGCATATTTACTAATTACATTTACTGTTTACTGTTTATAGTTGACTTTTACTATTTTTTGTTGACATTTGACCGTAGACTTTTACTATTCACCAGTTGACTTTGATCGTTGACTTTTTACTATCCACTGGTTGACTTTTGACTGTTTACTTTATTGTTGCCCGTTGACTTTCACTATTCTAAAGTTGACTTTTGACTTTTACCGTATAACACTTACTTTTACGTTTTTAATCACTACTGTTAAATGATTTAAAGGTTTTTGAATTAAAAACGCGACGAAAACGACGTAAGTACCGAATAAGAAATAATCTCGAATTCTCGCCAGTTCGAGAATCGGAGTATCAAATAAATTAGACTTTAATGTCGGAAAGATAAACATAAAATGTTTATCAAGTCGTAATTGTACAAAGTAAATCCTCGAATTACATATGTCTGACTATGTCATTGTTATCTCACCCACAGACTTAGGAGCACATCGACGTTGGCTTCAGGAGGACCGAAAATTGGAGCGCAGCCAGCTGTATCAGCATATCAGATAGTAGGGGGCACTTCCAATGTGTGAGCCGAAACCCTCCCGAGTTGGTGACTTTTCTTTACTTATATAAAAGTATAGCTGCATTATTTTTAAAGTACGACCAGACGCTTCTTATAACATTTGGTGTGCGTGGGTGTGTGTTTGGATCAAAGAGTACTACCGTTGTCATGATTTCCGGTGCTTGGCCTGAGAGTGACGGGACCTAGTATTTAGACTACGCTTCCCACGGTGTCGATGACCGTGAACCTCCGGAGGGGCAATGCCCTGTTTATTTTAATTATCCCACTTACGCTCGTCTCGCACAGAGTTAAGTGAGACATAAGTATGATGTGCTGTTACGAGAGATTAGTTAGGCATTAGCTGTAAATGGACGCTCTCGCTACTATTCGTTTACAGACGCATATGTAGTTGGCCCCGGTTTGCTGTGAAGACAAACCCAGGATTTCAGCCACGTGGATCCTAAGAGTTATTTCATGTGTGGTCAACATGTTTTACTCGAGCTTTGTGTGCGTGGCTATTGCATATGTTTTTAAATGCCCTGGACGTATTTCTATACGTATATTTACATATATAAGCTATATATTTTCTCATGGGTTTTAAACCTTGACTTGGTTGGCTTTGGGCCCTATTTGGGTTAGCGAGGACGAGTTGCTCACCCCTACCTCTTTTTAGGTCTTCAGCACCTATCTCTGGAGGAGCTGGACTAGTAGCTCGTGGAGCGACGTCGGTCATCGTGCACTTCTGCTTTCGGGGACACCCATTCTGGCGTGGGTTCCATATCTTATGATTTCCGTATTTGATGCTTTTGATAATCTGTTGCGTACTTTGAGATATTATTCAGGCTTGTTATTTCGAGACTTTTTCCTTGTATTATATTCGTCTCGGGTGTTTCCATTTACTACATTCCGCTTGTAAAATATTTATATGATATTCTACACGTTTGTCATTTCATATTTGACATTCATGTTATTTGTGTGTTGATTATTTTATTCATAGCCTTATGGTTTCGGTCCGGAGAGTTATTAATACGTCAAATGACGTATTGATTTCTCTCTAGACTTGGATTACGACGGTTACCGTCGTGTTCCGGGGCCGGAAATAGTCCCGAGATGCGACAAGGATCTTGATCCTTGACTGAAACAAAGGTAAATTGTTCTAATGAGAATTGGATGGTTAGTTTTGTCATTGTATGTTTTTTAGTGGGACTCATGCTGACCACGTCAGTAAACAGACGGATTCGTGACCAAAATTGATCATATTAAAAGTTTTTAAAGTATGGTACCACTTTGACCGTGTCACCTGAGTTCAGGTGCCGGTTCTGTAAACAACTCTATATGTATATAATCCTTAATTAAAAAGTTTATGTAATCTTTAATCCTTAATATATATATATATATATCAAGAAAATGAATCTCTTATCAGAAGAGAGCTATATATATAACATTTAGAATACAATTTTTTTGGTACTCTATGTAATTTGGATAGTTGTGCAAAGATTCGTAAAGATTCCTAAGAGGATCTCTTTGTTGTAAAAACAAATTAGATCATCTGGAAAATTCCAACTCATAATTTGCCATAACCAACCGGTTGATCCAACTCTTGAATCTCATCTCTCACCCATTCCCGTCATTATAGACTTTATATATAATTACATTTGAATAATGTTTTATAATGTGAAAACGTAGTTAGAGAGACATGTCCCCATCCAATAATGTCACACATCTCAATTAGGAGAAGAACTGTATTAGTTTATAAGCATGATCGACGTAAGAGATACCAAGTTGTATACTCGATCTTGAGTAAAAATTAAAGTTAACTCTATTGATTCTTCTTTCGAGATCCACTGCATTTTTATAATTGTGATTGAGTTCTCTTTTGATTTCCTTCACTTATTATTGTGTACATGCACTTTCAACTTGCATATAATTTCACTTTTATACGTTTCAACTTGCTCATCTTAGACAAATTGTTTTCGAATTCCCCATGGACTTTAGTCAGCTCTCTTGATCGATTATACATGCTCACTTTTGTGCGTTTGCCATTATACCTATACTTTTGTATTGGCTCGTTTCTTCGCTGCTTTGTGCTACAGATTTGGGGACGATCCATGATTATGATCCTATATTTTTAGGGGAAACCGACCATTATTAAGTGTGAAGCCGATATTAACATTCTTCTACGACAAAACCTCCTTAAACTTGAAAAGAAAGAACATTTTTAGTTTTAGCATAGATTTTACAGAATCTGAAACGAAAAAAATGGATGAGAATCAAAACAAGATGAACGCGCGCTTTTTTTTTGAAGAATATCGATAATAATATTCTTCTTCTTCTTTTGCCTTTGGTGAGAGCATTCTCATCTTTTGAAAGTCTTAAACCTTCAGAGGGCCTGTATGAACAGTATATATGTCTGACATCCCTTAAGGTGTGGCACTATCTCTAACGCAATATAACATAAGTACACTCGCTACGCTTCTTGGTTGTGACGTTGGTTGAGGTAAGGGCGTGTAGTTGGTCTATAGGACGGTCAGGCATTACATATTCATCTAAGTTCTTTGCATTGAGTTTGAGTCTGAAAATATTTAAGTTTGTCATTCTTTACATGAGATCATTTAGGCATATTTCCATACCTGGGTACGCAAATGTGCAGTTTTCAAACCTAGTGGGGTGAAGCCTGTATTGAGTAGCGAGGACGAAAGGCAGTTTTGATGCAGGTAATGTGCACCGGATTGGAGTTGTGTGCGCGTATCTTGATATTCTATTCCTATAAAATACAGGTTCCGAGTTTCAAGTCTTATCTTTATTTCCTATGGTTGTTTTTGGGAAATTGCAATTCAACTGGACGAGTGATATATTGCAACTTTGAAAGGAAAGGATACCATATGTGATGTTCCCTACAACAACCTAATGACTTCAAAGCCAATTGTTCCTTTTCCAGTCCCCAATGGCCAGAAGCAGGCTGGGTTAAAAGACTCGAGGAATGACATATCATTTGTGTGTACACCTTCAGCTTACTCATTTCATTTGCACACTTTCAACTTGAGACCTCTGGTTTTAATTTAACAAAAAACATCTCGAAGACAGTTGAACAGCAACTATATAGATGGTAACAGTTGAACAGAGGCCCCAAACCAACACAAACAAGTGGGCGAGTAAACTAGCCAGCGAGCATTGTGCAAAGCAGAATTTCAATGCCAAATCAAAGCAGAATGAGCATGTTCAAACAGTGACAATGATAACCAAGCAACTTCTCACATCCTGCTTCGATCATGCACTGAAATTTCACATCACAGAAAACTATAAATAGGCAATATGTCAGCAGTTCACTCAACTTAGGCATGTATAAGTAAACAATATTATGTATGCTATGATTGGAAACAAGATGAAATCGGCACATGTGACTGGCACTTATTACAATGCTGTAACAGGTCACATTACATGCGAGATTTAGGTAACATATTTCAAAGGACTAACAAATTTGGCATGTGATTTATCCTCCCTCGGTATGTTTTTCTCGCCCAAACTTGAAGGGCTCAGTCTCACTCAAAAGCTTGGCCTAACATTGAGATGAGATGCGAGTTTCTGACCCAAAGATCTATCGGCCTGCATTGACAATACCATCATATAGCATCAGAACAAGATGACTCTTTCAACCTAATACCAACTCTCATATTCTTGTATAGTATAATGTTCAACTCTACAAATTCATAGTGATACTTGGCAAAAAGACTCACCTGAGACCAATATGAGATCCAAATGCTGCGAATCTCATGGGTGCAGCGTGGGTCGGATAGGGCGTCTACCCACCTGCGGATATACCGTTCTTGCCTGCAATAGAGAAAATAAAAGGATGTAACGTATACCAAGGAAGTACATATATTTATTTCATTATTTGTACATCATAGGGAAAGGTACCTGTCTGGTGCAAAAGATCTGTATCTTTCTCCAGCTTGCTTGAAGTTGTTCTCCTTCTCAATGATGCACTGCATGACCAACAAAGCCAGTATAAACACTTTAATTACAGATGCGCACAACTTGAAAACACTACAATAAGGGGATATATGTTGTGGGATTTCTCAGAAGTCGTGGGCTTCTCAATAGAGAATATGTTTACTTAAGTACAAAGCTGTGCGCCATGTGTTGAAGCAAATCTTACAAAGTCTATATATGATTTCTATTTGACTAAAAAGATAAAGATATCAGCTGTGCTGCTAGAAAGAGGGGATGGAAAGCCAAAAATATGATTTGTATGCAGATGACACTGTAACGGGAAAATTGGAGAACTCAAAATGAATAATAAAAACTGACCTTCTCACGCCTTCCGGTGTAGACAGCAGGAGGAATGGGGTGGCTCTCAGCATGACGAACAGGGTCAAACCTTGAAGGGAAGTAATTAACCTAAAAAGTAACAATAAAACCTCCAATAAGGGAAAATTGAGGTGAATAAAACAAATAAGAATAGAATTAGAGTAACATCTCAGCTTCTTCTGCAATGGGAGTGTACAGAAACAGCATTCATTGAGAAAAAAACGTTAATAACAATTTACCTCCTCATCCCTGTGCATAAAATTCATCAGTCCCTCATGGTGATTGTTGTGGTGAGCAGACTTGGGAGCATTAACTGGGAGCTGCAGATAGTTTGGACCAAGACGGTGCCTCTGAGTATCAGCATATGAGAAGATCCGAGTTTGGAGCAACTTATCATCTGAATAATAGACACCAGGGACAACAAGGGCAGGGCAGAATGCAAGTTGTTCATTCTCTGCAAAGAAGTTGTCGATATTTCTATTCAGAACCAAACGGCCAACTGGCTGCAGGGGGAGAATATCCTCGGGCCAAGTCTTGGTCACATCAAGCGGATCAAAGTCAAATTTGTCCTCATGGTCGGGATCAATTGTCTGAATGTAAAGTTTCCACTCAGGGTAATTCCCAGCTGCAATTGAGTCATAGAGATCTTGGGTAGCATGGCTATGATTAGATCCTCCAACCTTAATAGCCTCTTCATCCAATAAACACTTGACTCCACATGTAGGCTTCCAGTGAAATTTCACGTAGTGTGCCTTCCCAGTCTTACTGATAAGAGTGTATGTATTAACACCAGATCCGTCCATATGCCTGTAATCTTGTGGAATTCCCAGGTCATCAAATAGGAAGGTGAACATGTGCAGACTTTCTGGATGGTGGGAAAAGAAGTCAAGGATCCTCCAATTCTCTTGGATGTGAGACTTCGGGTTAGGCTTGAGAGCATGGACCATGTCTGGGAATTTCATTCCATCACGGACGAAGAAGACAGGAAAATTGTTTCCCACCAAGTCAAAATTGCCCTATGTTTAAGAAGAATGATGCATATTATGAGTAACCATTGCAATATCAAAACAACCCAATTACAACTACATGAAACTAATAACCATATTAGCAAGAAACCAACATTATGCACAACAGGTTGCAAAAGAACTTCGATATGCTTAACAGAATGGTATTCCGCTTAGGACCAGACACCTCAGATAATGTTACAGCTAGGTTTCAGTATATGAGGTCATTCAAAATCATGACAGTGATGACAGCTAGGTTTCCCCATTATACACAATTATGATACTCACTAATGTCTATCTAAGTAATGATTATACAACTAAATTAAGGATGTTGAGGTCATGCATTGTCAATTATCATCCTCACCTCTCTGGTGTAAAACTTCACTGCAAAACCACGAGGATCCCTCAGGGTTTCAGGGCTGCCACGCTCGTGGATAACAGTTGAGAAACGCACAATGACAGGTGTCTGCACTCCAGGGGCTCGAAGGAAGTCAGCACATGTAAGCTGAGAAATATCATGGGTGACCTCAAAAAACCCCTTTGCACTGGCTCCCCTAGCATGGACAACACGCTCTGGGATTCGCTCCCTATCAAAATTGGCAAGTTTCTCAACCAAATGATAGTCCTCAAGGAGAATTGGACCTGAACACAGACTTAATTGTTAAATTCCTAGAAAAAAACAGTAACTACTTAAATGCAACTACTCGGCTTCCAATAATCTGCATATATTTCTAACCATGAATTACTTTCCTCATATTTAAGCAAAAGTTTATATTTTTTATCCATTCAAGAAACTACATGAAGATGGGTACATTCGATTAGGATATTAAGTTCAATACTCCTTTATTTTCAAAGCATATGTTTCCTCAAACGATCAACTAATATTGACTATCCCAGAGACAGTGGAGAAGACAACAAGATGCTCCCAATGCTCAGTTTACAAAAGGTTAATAATTTTCTTTTCTATTTCGAAGGTAGGTTGCAGATATCAACCAAAAACTTGGACACCAGAGTGAAGCCGCCGTGATAGAAAATAACAAGCAAAAATAGATAGTCTGATCACGATGTACATCGAAACAAGAACAAGTACAATAAAGGGTACAGTGTTCTGCATTCGAATAACCAATAGAAAAGAGTACCTCTAGGTCCAACGGTTAGAGAAGAGTTGTTGTTCCACACAGGAGCACCGGAGTTCGTGGTCCAAAACGGGGAATTGTAAGCACTCGAAGGACGGTGCTGCATCATGTGAAACCAATCGCATCAAAAAAACATGACACAACAATTAACAAGACCAATCCAAGTTTGAAAACAGCAAAGGTGAGAAATCACAGGAATCTAATTTCACAATTTCAATTCGAAGAGCTTCAAACAGTAAGCTGCTAACGATTCTGTAACTAATGTGATTGCTCCATTGAATTAAGCTGTGAAGGAATCAAAAAAATCGAAGAAGGATGGTGATTCGTACCTTGTAAGGATCCATAGGTGAAGGTGAGGAGTGAAAGAGAGATTGATGAAGGTAGGAATCGTGTGGCAATCAATCGGAGGTGCGGGTTTGTAATGAAGGGAAATTTATAAACGCAAAAGGGGTCCTTATCCACCTACACAGACACACTCCCTGCCTTATCTTCTTCTTTCCCAATTTACCGTCTCACCAGTCGGTACCGTTCTCGTCAAATTTTTTTGTTACAAAAATGATGGTCGGCTAGAACTATCACTCCGGAATCGAGAGCAACATGGGTAGCATTTCTCTACATAAGGTGTTTTTCACTTACGGACAATCGAACCAGTGACCTCCTATTACCAGAAGTGTCCACTGTCACATTCGCCCAACAAGCAGACTCAGCTTGCTTCCACTAGGCCCAGCTTCTTTTAGAACTGTGAATTTCTTTTGTTTTTGTAACGTCCCATACTTAAAAGTTACCTTTTACGGAGGTTTATGAGTTACCGAGGACTTTTAACGGTGACAGTAATTTAATAAGTTATCGCTCGAGTTTATATTTTCGAGTTTTTCTAAACTCTTTAAATTTCTCATTTAAAGTGGATATAGTACGTATTTAGTTACATATTATCCACTTTAACCAAAACTCTTTAATACTATTTGCTCTCTATTAAGGTCTTTTGTCAAAAGATCCGCAATATTTTCCTTTGATTTTACATAGTCAATGAATATGATTCCATTTTTGAGCAAGCTTCGTATTGTTTTGTGACGTCGCCTTATATGCCTTGAGTTGCCATATTATGGGGTACATTTGATTCTTTGCTCTCGTAAGAGCAGTCATACTATCACAATGTATGCAAATGGCCGTTACGGGCTTTGGCCATAATGGAATACCCTTTAAGAAGTTTTTGAGCCATCCCGCCTCTTCGGTGGCTTTATCCAAAGCTACAAACTTTGCTTCCATAGTCGATCGTGTATTCACGGTTTGCTTTGATGATTTCCAAGATACGACGGCTCCACCAAATGTAAATATATAACCACTTGTGGACTTACTTTCCGAGTGATTTGAAATCTAATTAGTATCACAATATCCTTCTAAAACGGAAGGATATTTAGTATAATGCAATCAATAATCCTTTGTGAATTTTAGATATCAGAGCACTTTTACTAATGCAACCCAATGATCCTTTTCCGGATTATGTGAGTATCTACTAAGTCTACTTAATGTATATGCTAAATCGGGTCTTGTACAATTCATTATGTACATCAAGCTTCCAAGAATTTGTGTATACTCCAATTGAGACAAGCTATCACCTTGATTCTTCTTAAGATGACTAGAAGGATCAAATAGAGTAACAACCGCTCGATCGTCGTAGTGTCCATATTTTCTAAGGACATTCTCTACATAATGAGATTGTGTAAATATGTATCCATTCAAATTTTTTAGAATTCGAATTCCAAGAATTACATCCTATATTCCCATATCTTTCATATCAAAAACGAAATTTAACATTTTTTTAGTTTGAGTGATCACATCTTTGCTGGTTCCCATGATTAGCATATCATCCACATATAATCATATAATGACATATGCATGACTACATTCTTTAACGTAGACACATTTGTCACACTCATTTATTTTGAAACCATTTGATAATAGTGTATTATCAAACTTCTCATGTCATTGTTTTGGAGCTTGATTAAGTCCATAGAGTGACTTAACCAATTTACAAATCTTCTTCTCTTGACCTTTAACAACAAACCCTTCGGGTTGTTTCATGTAAATTTCTTCATCTAATTCACTATTTAAGAATGCGGTTTTCACATCCATTTGGTGTATTTTCAAATTGTGAACAGCCGCTATAGAAATTAACGTCCTAATCGATGTAATTCTTATTATCGGTGAATAGGTATCAAAGAAATCTACACCTTCCTTTTGACGATACCCTTTTGCTACTATGCTAGCTTTGTATTTTTCTATAGTACCACCAGGTTTTAATTTCCGTTTGAAAATCCATTTATGGCCTATTGGTTTCTGCCCCGAGGAAGATCAACCAATTTCTATGTATTATTTTGTAAAATGGATTCTACTTCACAAGGTGCTTCGGATGATTCCATAGCAGCCTTATATGTTAAAGGTTCTCCTTCAACAACAAAGGTCATGAAGTCTGTTTTATAATCTTTGAAAATTCTTCCACGTTTACTTCTCCTTGGTTCAAAATTTTCTTCTTGAACTACAGAAGTTTTATTGACATCAGCTTCAGTATTTTGGTTTAACTCTTCTTGAGGCAATGCCCTTTTTCTCGGAATAGATTTCTCTTTATCCTTGTTTTTGTAAGGAAAAACGCCCTTAAAGAATTCTGCTTTAGCAGATTCCATGATTGGTTTTTGTTTATACCTTCAACATCAGAATGCTACACCAAAAATTTGTATGCTGCACTATTATTTACAGGTCCAATATAAATGCAGTCTACTATTTTTGGTCCAAGTTTAGTTCTCTTTGGTAACGGAACTTAAACTTTAGCAAGATAACCCCACACTTTCATCGTTTTTAAAGAAGGAAACCTTCCTTTCCACAATTCATAAGGAGATTGATTACTTTGTTTATGATGAATTCTGTTAAGTATCATATTTGCAGTAAGTAAAGTCTCTCCCCATAGACTAAGAGGTGCTCCCGAACTCATAAACATTCAATTTATCATATTCTTCAATGTTCTATTCTTTCGTTCGACAACTCCATTCTGTTGTGGAGTATATGGGGCTGTAGTTTGATTTTCAACTTTGGCTTGGTATGTTTGGAACATGTTCAAAGCCTCATCTTTGGTATGTATCAAGTATACATAACAGTATTTACTGAAATCATCTATGAATGATATATAATAGTTATTCCCTCCACGAGATGGGGTTGCTTGGTAATCACATAAATCACTATGAATTAAACCAAGCACTTCATTTGATTTTTCTACAGACTTGTGAGGATGACTTGCATATTTTGATTCTATGCAGATTTCACACTTAATCATATTGTTCATAGAACATTTTGGCAGCATGTCTAAACTTATCATTCTTTGCAAAGAGCGATAATTAACATGGCCTAATCTAGAATGCCATAAAGAAGAGGACTCAACCATGTACATAAAGGTACAACAGATAGTTTGAAGAGCCCTACATAAAGGTAGCCCTTTCCTACATACACCTCACCTTTGGTGAGTACAAATTTGTTAAATTCAAATACAAGTTTGAAGCCCTTGTTACTTAGAATAGGACCCGAAACTAAATTCTTACAAATTTCAGGCACATGAAGCACATTAGTAAGTACAAGATCATTTCCAGAAGTGAGTTTCAGAATCACCTTCCCTTGTTCTTCCACTTTGACAGCAATAGCATTCCCAATGAACAATGGTTCTCCATCGTTGATTGGTTGGTATGAAGAGAACATCTCCCTTTTAGAACAAACATGCCTTGTAGCACCAGTATCCATCCACCAATCAATTGAATTAGTAACAGCAAGATTTGCAAGATTTGCCTGGTTGGAATTAGTAAGTAGCAGCAACCACACCAATGAATTAATTTTTAGATTCAGCAAGATTTGCCTGGTTGGAATTTCCAGAGCCTCCAGCACCTCCTTGATTTTTTCCGAAGGTGACACTCTTTTGCTCTATGTCATGGTTTGCCACACACCCAATAACATCTCATTTGTGGCTTCTTAAAGACCTTGGTCTTTTGTGGGGCGAGAGGATTATTTCTAGCAATAAGAGTTAGCTTGGCTGTTAACCCTACCCACCTTGAAGTTAAACATCGAGATCTGACCCTAACATTAGATCACCATTATTAGTATAACAAAAGGATTCTAATCTATTTCATCGAACCTTTCCCTTCAACCAACAATAGCTACCCACCATCCCACTCTGATTTAAATTCGAGGCCACGACACCACCATCCTTTAATATTTTTCCAACAAGAGACGAGATAGAACACCACCCAATTCTCTTTTTTTAGAACACCACCCAAATCTCTGATGCAAAGAAATGCATGTTCAAAAACACAACCCACCCACCCGTCTGGCGGCTAGGTCAGACATGTTGAGGAGAATCCGAACAGATACCAACCCAATCGGTGGTGTCTAGAAAAGAAGAGAGTTAACTAAGGGTTTAGAGAGAGCACAGCTCCTAGGTTATAAATACCAGGGGTGGCCATCCAATGCTGAAAATCGGGAAAAAAAAAACTGAACCGGAAACCAAACCGAAATTGGTTAAACAGAACCGGATGAAAAACTGAACCGAAAGAAAAAATCGAACCGAACCAAATCTATACGGTTTGGTTTGCGGTTTGGGTCCCGTAGAAACTGAACCAGAAAACCGTTTATAAAAAATAAAAAATAAAATAAAAAACAAATATGGAGTAAGAAGGAAATTAATTTTAAATATGGAAGTGTTTTGATTTTTTTTATTTCAATTATACAAATTTGTTTCACTACTAGAATAAAGGAATTAGGCAACAAACTATTTTCGTGTCTTAAAACGAACCAAAAACAAATAATCATTTTCACCTAAAACCTTATGGTTATTTTTGTCTCTTAAATGCTCATTTTCTAAAAGCAAATGTACAACTTTGTGAACCAACTCTACATAAAAGCAAAATTATCAAAAATCTCGTTAGATATGATGTGGGTCGGAATGGTGAAATACGACTATAGTTTAAAAATCACGTAATTCGGGTAACATCTCAGTGTCAATAGTAGCGGTCAACCCTATTTACCGTTATTATTCCCTATGGGAAGCCTTATCGTCGGAAGGTAAATGTTCTAAAATTTTTATATGGGCGGCTGCGTCTCATCTATTTGAGAGTTTTTTGTGTGGAAGGTTCGACCAAACTACGGAATATAGAGATAGATATGAGCGTTTCCGTGTGATAAGTGACGATGGATAAGGGTTGACCGTTTCGATTGAACCCTTAACGTTGTCGGATCCAGTTGAATTTTTTACCATAGACATCTTTTGTCATAATGATCATATCTGACGATCGAATTTTTGTTTGTGAATTTTAGTCATCGGAATCACATTATGCATACTAATGTTGTATAACTTGTTTATTAGGTTTTAAGCAAATGCCTAATTTTGTGAACCAACTCTACATAGAAGCAAAATTATCAAAAATGTCGTGAAATAAGATGTGTTCAGAATAGAGAAATACAGCTATGGTTCAAAAAACATGTAATTCGGGTAACATCTTGGTGCCAATAGTAGCGGTCAACCCTATTTACCGTTATTATTCCATATGGGGAGCCTTATCATCGGAAGGTAAATGTCCTAAAATTTTTATATGGGCGGCTGCGTCTCATCTACGTGATATTTTTTCGTGTGGAAGGTTCGACCAAACTACGGTAGATATGAGCATTTCCTTGTGATAAATGACGATGGATTATGATTGACCATTTAGATTGAGCCCTTATCGTTGTCGGATCCAGTTGAATTTTTTACCATAGACATCTTTCATCATAATGATCATATTTGACGGAAAAAATTTTGTTTGTGAATTTTAGTCATCTGAAATCACAATATGCATACTAGTATTGTATAACTTGTTTATTAGGTTTTAAGCAAATGCACAATTTTGTGAACCAACTCTACATAGAAGAAAAATTATCAAAAATGTTGTGAAATAAGATGTGTTCGGAATAGAGAAATACTGCTATGGTTCAAAAATCATGTAATTCGGGTAACGTCTCGGTGCCAATAGTAGAGGTCAACCATATTTACTGTTTTTATTTCCTATAGGGAGCCCTATCGTTGGAAGGTAAATGTCCTAAAATTTTTATATGGGTTGATGCGTCTCATCTATGTGAGAGTTTTTTATGTGGAAGGTTCAACCAAACTACGTCATATAGAGGTATATATGAGTGTTTCCGTGTGATAAGTGATGATGGATTAGAGTTGACCGTTTCGATTGAGCCCTTAACGTTGTCAGATCCAGTTGAAATTTTAACCATAGACATCTTTCGTTATAATGATCATATCTAAGGTCAAATTTTTCTTTGTGAAATTTAGTCATCGAAATCACAATATGTATACTAATGTTGTATAACTTATTTATTAGGTTTTAGGTAAATGTATAATTTTGTGAACCAACTCTACATATAAGCAAAATTTTCAAAAATCTCATGAAATAAGATATGTTCAGAATGATGAAATACGACTATGGTTCAAAAATCATGTAATTCGGGTAACATCTCGGATCTAATAGTAGCGGTTAACCCTACTTAGAGTTATTATTCCCTATTAGGGACCCTATCATCAGAAGGTAAATGCCTCAAAATTCTGATGGTCGAATTTTCGTTTGTGAATTTTAGTCAGCAGAATCACAATATGTGTACTAATGTTGTATAACTTGTATATTAGGTTTTAAGCAAATACATAACTTTGTGAACCGTCTCTACATAGAAGCAAAATTATCAAAAATCTCATGAAATAAGATGTATTCAAAATGATGAAATACGACTACAGTTCAAAAATCACATAATTCGAGTAACGTCTCGGTGCCGATAGTTGCGGTCAACCCTATTTACCGTTATTATTCCCTATGGGGAGCCCTCCCGTCGGAAGGTAAATGTCATAAAATTTTTATATGGGCGGTTGCGTTTCATCTATGTGAGAGTTTGTTGTGTGTAAGGTTGGACCAAACTACGTCATATAGATGGAGATATGAGGGTTTCCGTGTGATGAGTGACGATAGATTATGGTTAACCGTTTTGATCGAGCCCTTAATGTTGTCGGATCCAGTTGAATTTTTTACCATAGACATCTTTCTTCATAATGATCATATCTAACTGTTAAATTTTCGTTTGTGAATTTTAGTCATCGGAATCACAATGTGCCTTCTAATGTTGTATAACTTTTTTAGTACGTTGTAAATAAATGTACAACTTTGTGAACCATAGCCATTTTTCACTGTACTGATAATGATAAGAAAAATTATCAATTTTAAAATATATAAAAAAAACTGATAAAAAAAACAAACCGGACCGAACCGTATGTGTGATTTGGCTTACGGTTTGGTATTTAGAATAATAGAAAACTAGACCGGACTGGACAGAAATATAACATTGATTTGATTCATGGTTTGGGGTATAAACCGAACCGAAGTGGACCAGAGCCAGCCCTAAAAAATACATATTCATATCAAGATAATATATTAATCAAAATTAATTACTCACTATAATTGCCTAGTTAATTTAGTTAATCAAAGTTAATAAATACGCGTAATTTAATACTAAATCATGACCCAAATAAAATTTAATCCATTTAATAGGAAATATCATCTTGTTTAGATTTCTTAATACTTAGGCGACAAGTTGAAAACTTACCTTGAATTAGTTCATCTAATTGAAAAATTAAGAGGCGAAACTGTGTTTTGATCGCCTAGGTTCTTATCAGACTAATTAATTAGGCGATGAAACACGATATATGGTTCGTGGTTTGGGGTATAAACAGGACCGAAGTGGATCGGAACTAGCCCTAACAAATACATATTCATATCAAGATAATATATTAATCAAAATTAATTACTCACCATAATTGCCTAGTTAATATAATTAATCAAAGTTAATAAATACGCTAAATTTAATCCATTTAATAGGACCCAAATAAAATTTAATCCATTTAATAGGAAATATCATCTTGTTTAGATTTCTTAATACTTAGGCGACAAGTTGAAAACTTACCTTGAATTAGTTCATCTAATTGAAAAATTAAGAGGCGAAACTGTGTTTTGATCGCCTAGGTTCTTATCAGACTAATTAATTAGGCGATCAAACAAAATGTATGGTTAGACGATAAATGTTTCATCACTTAAATATCAGCGATAAAATTTGGCAATTGAGTGACGAAAACAGTTGGTCACCGATAAATAGAGTCATCATTAGAACACTAATTTTTGCTATTTGGTGCCTCGTTGAGTACGTGGTTATTGTAGAAAGGGGAAGAGCTACATTGATGTGTGAAGGGTAGACCCCCTAGGTTTATATAGATATCCATAATTAATGTACATGATTAATATAACTGATGTACTTTTATGTTAATTCAAGCAATGAACCCCTCTTAATTAGTGACAAAAACAAGTAAGACACAATCATGGAAAATAATTTATGACTAATAGTATTTAATGTATACTAATTTTACCCAATATATAGAAGAAATACGCAAATGTTACATAGATTTAGATATTTTTGCAATCAATGAATTATCATCAACGTCTAATTAGTTTAATTTTTTTATTTAATAAGATATGTAAGACTTGTTAAATTTAACATTATTCTCCTCTATACTATCTTGATTTGTAGCCGAACCCTCCCCCAACATTGTAAGACTTTGTCCTTGATTATAGAGATTGTTGATATTAATTATTTATGATATTTGTAATCAGGGCTTTAAACTCAATGTCGCCCTTCGTATGCGACAGTACAGTTTTATTAAGCATGACTTTAGGGCAGACACATCAGCCTGTTTATTATTAGTAAATTACAGTTTAGTTATCAACCAAATTTCATTTTACAAATATATCATTTAGACAATATCTTACATTTTGAAACACACAAATTAACAAATTAGGACAAGTTGATGTCCAATTGTCATCTGTCATTATATATTTTACCAAACTACAATTCATAGCATATTTTACTACTACTACTGTTGAATTGGATGTCTATCCCTACTACTGTCGTATTATATGTTTGTTACTGCTACTGTCGTATTATATGTTTGTCGTTGTTACTGTCTTAGATGCTGGAAGCTGCTACTGCCAAATAGGACAATGTTATTGCTGATACTGCATTGCTGAAAAGAAATGTAAGTACTACTGCCCTGACGAGATAAAATGTATGTGCTACTACCAATAGAGAAGTGCAGCTAATTAAATCTCCCAACAGATCTCATAGAAGCAGCGAAGTTAACTTTACAACTAGTAGCAGCAACAACAAATACCCTCCAACAGTAGCAATAATTAATTTATATTTCCAATAGTAGCAGCAGCTTTACCCTTTCATCAGTAGCAGCGATTCATCTCTTTGTACAGTAGCAGCGATTCATCTATCCACATAACAGTAACTTTTTCATCAGTAGCAGCCAACAGTAGCAGTGATTCATCTCTTCCACTACCAGAAAATCAACTTTACCCGACGAAAAAAACAGACGAGGCAAAATTATCATCTTCGGGTAAAAGACATTAGGCAAAGAAACAGAAAAATTCGTCGTCTAAAGTTTGAAAATTTCCTCGTCTAAAATAGAAACCATAAGTGACGACATTTGTTCGTCCCCTAAATTACTTTAGCCGATGGCACATATCCCCTCGTCGGCTAAAGTCCAAAAACATTTCGCCTATAGTAGAAAATTTTTATTTCATCGGCTAAAGTTTCTTAAATTGTTTTCTGTATTTTTACACTTTAGCCGATGAATTTGACGTTTTTCGTCGCCTAAAATATTTTTTACTGTATTTTCACACTTTAGCCAATGACTTAGGGTATTCGTCAGCTAAAGTGATCAGGTTTTACGTCAAAACCTAGACCGGTTGCCAGTTTAGGGTTGATCGTCACAATCAAGCCTTTAATGTTGTCGGATCAAGTTAAATTTTTTACCATAGACATCTTTCTACATAATGATCATATCAGACGGTCGGATTTTCATTTATGAATTTTGATCATCAGAATCACAACATGCATACTAATGTTATATAACTTGTTTACTAAGTTTTAAGTAAATGCAGAACTTTGAAAACCAACTCTATATAAAACCGAAAAACTCAAAAATCTCGTGAAATAAGATGTGACTGGAATGATGAAATACTTCTATGGTTGAAACAACACGTAATTTGAGTAACGTCTCAGTACCGATAGTAGTGGCCAACCATATTTAAAATTATTTCTCCCTATGGGTAGCCCTATCTTCGAGAGGTAAATCAACCAAAGTTTTTGTATAGGCGGTTGGGTATCATCTACGTGAGAGTATGTTTTGTTAAAGGTTTGACAAAAATACCTCATTTAGATGCAGATAGGGGCGATTCCGTGTGTTGACCGTTTCGATCGTGCCCTTATCGTTGTACGATCGAGTTGAATTTTTTTACCATAGAAATCTTTTGACTTAATGATAATATTAGAGGGTCGGATTTTCCTATGTGAATTTTGATTATCAGAATCACAACATTCATACTAATATTGTATAACTTGTTTACTAAGTTTTAAGTAAATGCAGAACATTGAAAACCAACTCTACATAGAATCGAAAAACTCAAAAATTTCTTGAAATAAGATGTGACCGAAATGTTGAAATACTTCTAACGTTGAAACAATATGTAATTCAGGTAACGTCTCAATACCGATAGTAGCGGTCAACCATATTTACAATTATTTCTCCCTATAGGGAGCACTATCTTCGAGAGGTTAATCAACCAAATTTTTATATATGGGTGGTTGCGTCTCATCTACGTGAGTATGTTGTGTTAAAGGTTCGACCAAAACATCTCATTTAGATGCATATTTGGGCGTTTTCGTGTGTTCAGTGGTTATAAGATTAGGGTTGACCGTTTTGATCGAGCTCTTATATTTTTCGGATTGAGTTGAATTTTTTACCATAGATATCTTTAGACATAATGATCATATTAGACGGTTGAATTTTCGTTTGTGGATTTTAATCATTAGAATCATAAGAATAGACAACGACAGCTGTGACAAATTTGTCAGTAAAGGGTACTTTAGCCGACGACACGTGGCATTTCGTCGGCTAAAGAACCGTTTAGACGGCTAAGTTCAAAATTTTTAAGCGGAAAAATTCATACTAAAAATTTTGAATTTTTTTGCTCTATTCTATATCTTTCATCTGTCTCTCCCTCGTCCCTTTCATCTCTCTCCCTCGTCTGCTTTCTTTCCCACCACAATGGTGGGTCCTCCTCCTTCTCATTGGTTGCGCCTCCTCCTCACGGCGTCTCATCCTCCTCCTTGCGGCGTCCCCCCTCTTCTTCTCAACGGCAGCTAGTCCAACTCCTCGCAGTACCTCGTCCTAGTCCTCCTCCCCTTCTCGGCCGCAAATCTTCCTCCTCCTTCTCGCCACTAACTCCTTCTTCTCCTCTCGGGGACAGTGGGTTTCAGACACTGGTGGTGGTGGAAAAAACGAAAAAGAATAAAGAAAAAAATAAATCAAAAGTAAAAGAAATAAAAAAATATAATTTTTTTATTTATTTTAGGCAACGAAATTTGAACTTTAGCCGACGAGTTGAAAACTTTAGACGACAAAATTCATATTTTAGCCAACGAAATTTTGTCGGCTAAAGTTTACTTTGTCAATCATTTTGACCAGTAGGGGAAGTTTCCAGTGACGAAATATGGTCGCCATCGTCTAAAGTCCAGACTTTAGACAACGACTTATATTTATTTCGTTGGCTAAAGTTTGGCCGACAACCTATTGCCGACAACTTCTTAGCCGACGAAAAGTTTTCGTCGACTATAGTTGTTTTTCTTATAGTGTCGCACAATAACATCGATTCATCTATCTACATAGTAGCTGTAACCTTTTCATTAGTAGCAGCTAACAGTAGCAGCTATTCATCTCTTTGCACAGTAGTATCGATTCATCTATCCACACAATAGCAGACAGCACTAGCTACACATTCATCTGTCAACACGTGTCAGTCGACTTCTTAGACACAATCAATAACCATGTCCGGTGAAACGAGACGATGGGTTCGTCGTTCAAGGTGATCGCCGCCACTGAAGATGAAGGCGTAGTGATGGAGGTGTGGCATTTCATATTGTGTCATGGATTGAAATCAGTGATGATGAGATCTGGTTGATATGAGAGAGAGAGAGGGGGTGAGTTAGAGATCGTATTGATTAGTGAATAGTAATGATGATGAGATCTGGTAGGAAAGAGAGAGAGAGATGTTGAATCTAGTAGGAATGTTGGATGCATATAGATATTTATATGGCAATAATGATAATTTTATTATAAAAGTATGATATTTTGGTTATTTGCTATCGAAAATGAATTCAGGTCTGTTATTAATTGTATTGGACCTCTGATAATTCTAGTGTGTCGCGCGATATACCGTACGCAGAAATATAAACCACAAATTCATCACCCCTTGTTGGTCCCCATCCTCTGCCCCTTCTCAAACAAAGGAACTGCATATTGTGCAGTTCTGTAGGATAGACATACCCATTGGACATCATGGTTATATCCTAATTTATCTAAAAATTATTGAAGTTGAATTTTTTGTATTTTTGAATTTGGTTATATGGATAATTCTCTCTTTTTTTATTAAAAAAAACAGTTGGACGCTAGTCCTTTATTCTAGCAACACGGAAGTAGCGGGCTAATTGCGTGGAACACTTCAGTTCCAAACAAACCGACACAAGGCTGCTTCCACTCCACGTCACATGTCTATTGCCCAGTGGAAAACGCAGCTTTACCCGCCATTTTGACCGCTGTTGCATTCAGAATTTCTTACACGTTCATGTGTAAGTATACCGTTTAATATTATTAGTCGTTTATTATTACGTGAGAATTGTTGTGTATCTGTATCGCCACATGAATTGTTGATCATAAGAAATTTTGTATATACTATGGGTATATTTACGGTCTGATTTTAATAATTTATAATATTTAAGGATTACTCATTGATTATATCATCTAATTTTATATATAAGTATACCTCAGGACTTACCTTTATATATTCCCCACTCTCACTCTCACTCTCACTCTCACTCATTCTTCCTGTTCTTCTTCTTCCTCTCCGACTTGAAACCATGAGCTGGTGGTGGGCCGGAGCCGTTGGTGCTCACAAGAAAAAACTGGAAGGAGATGATTCGGGGCCGAGAACGCCAGTGAGCGTGGGGCTAGTGATCGGCGTGACAGGTATAGTAGGCAACAGCCTCGCCGAGATCCTCCCTCTTCATGACACCCCCGGCGGTCCGTGGAAGATCTACGGCGTTGCCCGCCGTCTTCGCCCCAAATGGAACGCCGATCACCCTGTCGACTACGTCCAGTGCGACGTCTCCAACCCCAACGACGTCAATGCCAAGCTCGCGCCCTTGACCGACGTTACTCACATCTTCTACGTGACATCGACCAGTAAAGCCACCGAGGCTCAGAACTGCGACGCCAACGCCGCCATGCTGCGCAATGTTCTTGATGCCATGATTCCTAACGCCCCGAATCTGAAACACATTTGCCTCCAGACCGGAGCCAAGCACTATCTCGGGCCGTTCGATACGTGGGGGAAGATCCAGCCACACGACTCACCGTTCAAGGAGGACATGCCCCGGTTGAATGTCCCGAATTTCTACTATACAATGGAAGATGTCATGTTGAAGGAGGTGGAGAAGAAAGAGGGGTTGACGTGGTCGGTGCACCGGCCGGATACCATTTTCGGGTTTTCACCTCATAGCATGATGAACATTCTGGCAAGTTTGTGTGTTTATGCTACTATATGCAAACATGAAGGCATGCCGCTGAGATTTCCAGGGACCAAAGGGGCGTGGAACTGCTTGTCAACGGCTTCGGATGCGGATCTGATAGCGGAGCAGCAGATCTGGGCCTCGGTAGATCCTTATACAAGAAATCAAGCCTTCAATATCAACAATGCCGATGTTTTCAAGTGGAAGCATATGTGGAAGGTGTTGGCTGAGAATTTCGGGATAGAGGAATGCGGGTTTCAGGAAAAGGGGGAGAGGGTGAGCTTGGGGGAGATGATGAAGGGGAAGAGTGGAGTGTGGAATGAGATAGTGAAGAAGCATCAGCTGGTTCCGACCAAGCTGGAGCAGGTTGGAGTGTGGTGGTTTGTGGATGCTATCTTTAGTGGGGAGTGTATGTTTGGTTGTATGAACAAGAGTAAAGAACATGGGTTTGTGGGGTTCAGGAACTCCAGGAATTCCTTGGTTACTTGGATTGACAAAATGAAAGCTTACAAGATTGTGCCCTAGCTAGCTAGATGGTGGTGATGCTTAATTTCAAGTTTGTGCCTATTGTTGTTACGTACCAGTTTAATTATGAGTCTAGTGCTTTTAAGATTCTGTCAAAATCTTAAGGTATTCAAGGGTTTGAGTGTGTGTTTTTGTCTATTTCAGTCTTCAATTATGTTAGGATATTGTTAGTAAGTTTGGATAGTCTTATGGCTAGGAGTCTAAGGACTGTGTTTAAAGCAATGGTCTAAAAGGCACTAGGCGATAGGCGGGCGGTGACCCATAGCCTAGTGCCTGGACAGTCTTGGCGGGGACTAGGCGGAGATTAGACGATTTACTTTTTTCATATTTATTAATTAAAAATATATATTTTATGTACTACAATATTCAAAATAGTCAAATATGGATAAATTATTCAACATAAATCTTGTTAGATATATTTATAAAATAGATTATAGCCAAAATTTAGCATAACTTCATGTACAAGTGAGCAACAACAATTATAAACACATAGACTTCTAATTCTAAAAACATCATTTACTCTTATACTCTCATGCTCCCCACAATGTAACAACCCCACCACCAAATGTAAATAAAATTAGCCGGAGAGATATAAACCCTAGGCGGCGATTAAGCGGGCTAGGCGGCCGCCTAATTGCCCACAGCCTGACACAAAAGCCTTGAAGAAAAGCGAGGCGGCTTGTTGCAGCCTAGAGCCTAGGCATGGACTATGCGGTGCTAGGCGGGGCCTTTTAGAACCATGGTTTAAAGCTATAAATATGGACTTATAGAGTTACAGTAAACCCAAACCAGATTGGAACGAGTTAACGTAAAATCCTATTGAAGGCTTGGTGCCTCTGTTTCACTTTTGATCCTTAACCTCTCCCTATGTTTCTCCCTTCTCTGTCGGTCTCTAAAATCTAACTTCTCAAATTTTACCGCCTTCTTAATCTCCCAAATTTCCAGTAAGAAATTGTTCCATCCACCCTTTAACCATCGACCCGCCCCGACTCGAAACACCAACCCGATCCGGAATATGACCTGACCTGACCCAAAACACCGACACGATCCGACTTGAAACTGATCTGGCCTGGTCTGATGGAAAATATAAAAACATAAAAAGAAGAAAAAGAAAAAAGAAAATGAAAAAGAGAAAAGAAAAGAGGAAGAAGGAAGAGGAAGAAGAGAAAAAAAGAGAAGCTAGCATGGAACGTTGGATGTTTACCTCATCGGATTACGACGACTTCATAACAACGTGTTTCATCAAAAACAAGGTATGATCAACAATAATTGATAGTGAGCTACATGAGAATTTTGTTGATTGGAAAAGGAAGAGGAAAAAAGGGATAGATTGATTGGAATCAATATAAAGGGATAAATATCAATTGATGCAGCGGAATATAAAAAGATATATTGATTGGAATATAAAGAGATATATTGATTGGAATATAAAGGGATTGATTGACTCTGTGATGCGGAAAATTAAATTCTCAGTTGTATAGTGATCTACATGAGAATTTTGTTGAAAGCAAGGTTGTTCATTCTCTTCAATTACGGACAATGAAGTTGAGCAATCCATTTTAGATTGATGATCAGACACATGTGACAGAGGTTTGTAAAGTTCCCATCTATATAGAAGAATTATATAACGATGAGGTTACTTGCCATTTGATTCATATGGATGATAGTGACGTGTTTTTTTGGAAAACCAAGACATGAAAGTGTCAACGGTAGTTATTATAAAGATAAGACATATTTATTCATGAAGGAGTCGAATAAGATTTCAATCAAGCCTGCAAAGCCTGAAGTGTGTGAAAAGCATGTTGAAGAATTCACTTTGCAGATTAAAGAAGAATTTGCTCATATTGACTTGGTTGTCAGTATTGAAGAAACCTCACCACATATGACTCTTCCAGAACCAGAACCAAAGACCATTCCAGAATGCAATTTTGGGAATCAAGAAGACTTCTCTTAAGTTACATTTGACAAACTAATCTATGGTGTTGGATTCATGGTTGTGCCTCCAGAGTTTGCAGAGTCTCAGACTTCTAAACTACAAGTTCAATTATTGGATTTATTATTGAGTTTGTTTTCTACAAATTATTCTTCTTTATTCAAGATGAACTCGAGGTCGAGTTCTTTTGAAGTGGAGGAGACTGATGTAGAATGAAGGGAGGTCACTTTTCGACGGAAAATAAAGATTGGAGAACCGTTTGATCGTGAAAAATTATTTTCGGACATCCAAATTCGTTGGACTTCCAGAAGACTGTTTTAATTATTTTCTAGTTTTATTTTTATTATTTTTTTGTTTTATTTTAATTAATTTGTTTTAGACTTTATTTTAATCCATAGACTTTTAGGTTTCATTGTTAGTTGCCCTAGAGTTTGTTTGCTTCTATATAAGGAGCATATATCAATTGTATTCGTTAACCTTGATTTTATAAAAACCCTTTGAGTTTATCTCAACTTTCTGGTGGATTCCAGTTCTTCTCGTGGATTCAAGATCAAAACCGATTGGTGGATTTCAATCAATCTATCCCTTTATATTCCGCTTCATCATAATGGCTATACTATCAACCTGCAGGATTTATGACGACATGGGATCATGTGCAACAAGCTTTCGTGGAGGAGTATTTTCTAGCAACTAAGGCTGCAAGTATTAGAAGAGACATATGTTCAATAAAACATATGGCAGAAGAATCTTTTACAGAGTACTACGAGAGATTCAAGCGATAGTTAGCTTCATGTCCCAATCATCTAATAACTGATCATTTTCTTATAGTTTCTTTCTATGAAGGATTATGCAAGTCTGATCATCTTATGGTTGATGCTGCAAGTGGAGGGGCTTTTGTGAACAAAAAACTCACGCAAGCTCATGAATTGTGTAAGACTATAACTGCCAATACTAAGAATTAAGGAGGGCGAGATGTGATGACACAAAAAAGTGTCAATGAGGTAAATTCTACTTCTAATTTAGAAACTCAGATTGCTAACCTCACTAATCTTATGAAACAGGTGGTGCTACCAAAACAGGTTTGTGCAGTATGTTGCTTGGTGGGACATTATTCTGATCAATGCCCATCATTGATGGATCAAGGTAGCTTGGAGCATCCTAATGCGGCTAGAGGATTTCAAGGGCAACAAAGGCAAAAGTATGATCCTTACTCCAACACCTATAATCAGGGATTGAAGGATCATCCTAACTTTCGACGGAGCAACAATGATAATGTCTTATAACGACCAAGGAACAACTTCAATCGTCCTTCACATGGTTTTCAAAAAGCAAGGCAACAAATGTCTTTTCAAGCTTTTTAACAAGCGCCTCCCCAACAACAAGCACCAAGTAAGTCTCTTGAGGATTTAGTCATGTCTTTAGCTAACTCTCAACAATCTTATCAGCGTAAAACAGATAAGTCTATTGAAAATTTTGAGCGTCAAAAGAGCCAGCTTGCAAACATGTTGGGCCACTAACATCAACTGGGCAAATGCCTAAGCCAAACAATCATAAATCTCTTCCCTTACACTTAAATGTAATGTTGTCCTCAACGTAAAACACTAAGAGCATGCAATATATCATATGAATACAAGGGAAGACATTTAATACACAATATAAATAAACACAATAGAAGAGAAGTAAAGAGTTTAAGAGAGCAAATCTGCGTTAATGGCTCTTTCATGAATGTTGTCAAATGCTGCCACCATGTTTGTTGTTTTCCTGCTCTGACCCTTCTGCACTCGACGAGAAACTACAGACGCATATGAACTTAGAATCTAAATCTTCCAATGCCACTAGAAAGTAGACTCCTGGGGCTTTTGATCCATACATAGTGTGTGTTTTTTGGTTCCAAATGAGCAGTAAATGGCAGCCATTCAAAGTGAACTGATATGCGAAACAAAAAAACTGTTTCGCTCCAAAGTGATTTTCTTTTTCTTTCCTCTCCTATATGACATGTACACACTAAAAACATCAAAACAAACAAGAAAAGAAGAAAAAAAGTATAAAAGAGAAACGTAACATTGGATAGAAGATTCCATTGTTGCCACCACATCTTCCTCCATTCATTGGGTTGTCTCCAATTACCAACTCATCAAGAGTAACCAGGAGGTTTAGGTCTTGGTTTGTTGAGATGCTTAATCTTCTTTAATGAAACTAGATGTGCACTTGCTAGCAACTTACTTTTCTTGGTAACGATGGAAAGATGATACTTCATTCTTTTATTCTTTCTCTTTTTCCATTGTCTTCTCTTCTTACATTCACCAAGCATCATAAAAAAATTCTTATCAGTTTTAGGACGTTCACAAATCACCATCTCTACATGATCTTGGTACCATGATAATTCCTCTTGTATATCAGAAAACTTAAGTGCTTCTTTGGGGCAATAAACATATGTAGAGCTTGTAGGCAATGTGTGATTAGGTGGACTTTGATGTGACGGGGCTAGAGATTCAATTATTGGAGCTTTGATGGACTCTTCTACCAGATCTCCCATATTATTTTGACATTGCTTCTCTTTTGCCTCCAAATCATAGAAGTCCTCATCATCACTATACATACAATCTGCTTCAAGCTCAGTTGTGTATTGCACTGCATAACCCTCTCGAGTCTCAACCTTAATTTTTTCATATGACTCATCTGAATCTGTATCCACTTTCTCCTCAAAGTTTGAATCACCATGTGCTTCATACGGTGGAACTAAGAAGGTTAGGACTTCAAAATTCTGCTCTATACTTGTAGTAGGTGTAGAATGGTGCTCCAAAGGTACTCTTACTGCAAAGGGTTCATTTGCTGTTGCACAATTTACATCCTCATGCTACTAACTGGAAGTTCTGCATTTAGTTCTTGCTTCTGTGACTCTTGATTTAAGGAAGTTAAGGTTGTCTCCACATGGTGTAGCTCAATTTTCTCAACATTTTGCTCAATATTCTGCCCATAAAAAAGCATTATTAACAACAGAAGTAACCATGTCTTCAAGAGAATTATCTTGAGGTGATTGAAATTGATGATCATGGTATGCATTGAAGAATCCTTGTTGCACATCGGGGAGATCATTAGACTCATAGTAAGGAAATTGAGTCCACACACAATTATATGATGATGAATACCAATCATTCAAACCACATTGATTCTCTTGATAACCATCCATCATCCATGTTTGTGCGAAGTCATCCTGATATTACATTTTTACTAGAAAATAAAATTTAAGTTAGTAATATACAAAATAGAAAAAAAAACTAGATTAGCAATTCAGGAAAACAATCCCTGGCGACACGACACCAATTTGATAAGCCTTAAAATAGTCTTATAAATAAACCATACAATCACAATTAAGTTTTCGATAGTAGTATGAGAAAGTAGGGGTCTCTCGCAGAGGATTATGTCTAAATCACTAATCTATTACTCAATCTAAATTTAAAAACCTAATCTGTCCAGTCAGAAAGAATTGATCGGTACATGACTCTAAACTACTCCAAATACAACGAAAATTTACAGACACGAACCACACTCGATGAACTAACGACTGACAAAGTTTCACGATTTTGGGTTTGAATTGCTATGTCAAATACATTCTACAAAACAGATGACAGAAAACCTATGAAATAAAAGAATGTTTTAGGGTTTTGAAATATATAAGAAAAACAATAGCTAGGAATAACTATACACCACTAGAACATATTTCATTAAAGATTTGTAATCTATATGCATTTATTCAATCGAATGTGTTTACCTAAGCTAAGCCGATGATGTGTTGAACTTAACCTATCAACCCTTCTTACTTGGTATGTTAAGAGAATGATGTTTTCAACTTAACTTAGCTTCTACCATGAAACCTAGAGTGATATTCTCGCACAGTTCTCACATAGAAGTCATTAAGATCGAAAATATTATGAATAAAGCTAGGCAATTTCGTATTGATGTTGTCCTACTCTACCTAGATGCCAATTCATATAAATGGAGCTCAAATCACTCATGTGCCACTCTAGATAATATGCTTGGCATGGTGATCAAAACATAAAATCATAGCAATAAAACCCTAGCATGTTTACTACATTTGCAACCATAATAAACAAAACCATAATTTATCAATGAGAAACCAATGAATCAACAAACATTCAATATCCAAGAAATAATAAAATTAACGCCAAAATCTTGGTTTACACATGTATAGGGCTTAGGAAGCCCTTAACTATCATAGACTACCAGAAAAACATAGAAAAATAAAATAAAACATATGAGAAAAGGATGATGGCAATGGACTAATGTTGTGCGTCCAAAGATCGATGTCTCTTCAGAATTATTTCATATCCTCTTATATATATAAGCAGCTGCTATTAGGGTTAGAAAACTCTAATTTTCGTCTATGGACTTGCCTTTATGGTATGGGCTTTGAAATTGAAGTTTTAGTTCAAATCAGAAATTTGGGCAAACTGAGCTTCAGTCACTTAAATGGTTATAACTTTGTCTTACAAATAGATATTGATGATCCGTAAAAAGTTCGGGAAAGTAGACTCTTGTAGCTTTCTGTTGATATAAAGCCCATCTCCCGAATCATTGTGAGATGATCAAAATACTCTGTCGAAGTTGATTACTAATTTCTGACATATTTTCTTATTTATTTCCTTACACGATATAGATTCATGTTCCTTCAAGATTTCTTCTTTTTTTCTTCTCTTTTGCTCCTCGCCTTTATTTGCAACCTAAAAACACAAACTAAGTTACAATAAATATTATTAAAGGAATTACATAGCTAAATAGGTGTAAACACGAAATTTATTTGTGCAAATGACAAAACAACATGTGTACAAAATAATATAATTTTATTGATACATTTGCGGGTTACAAATCTTTATGAACTCCTCTGATTTTATCTCCAGATTTGGATTTGACTCAAGGGTGACAAGACACTTGTTCTTGAGAGGTGAAAAGAAGTCACGAGAATTGATCACGTAACGAGTGTTTGGATTTGGTGAAGAACAAGCTATTTAGGAGTTTGGTTGTTCTTCAGAAGGCTTTTGAGACTTCTGAGCTCTCGGGAGTAATTTTCTCTCTCTGGTCGGAAATCCTCCTCTTGATTTGAGAGGGGGTATTTATATTATCAACGCTTCCCTGCATATGGCATGCAATGATGGCACCGAATGTATTTCACTCCTTATCGATAATAATTGAATCAATCAATTTTGATTGATTGATAATTATCATGATCTCGTTATGGCATGATTAATTTTATTAAATATCTGATTTAATCCTGACAATTAATTTAATTTGATTAACAATTGATTGATGGGTGATATTAAATATTTGCTTTAGTCAGGATTTGATAAATCTGTTGTTGACCGACAAATCACACGTCGCCACGCATACTTCTGGAGTCTCTTTGACTTTGCTGACTCACGTGCCATGTATATGATTTATCAGGCCCACATGTGATTTGAATAATTCAACGATTTTATTTTAGTTGAATTTTTATGTGTCTACAAATGCCCCCACTTCAAGGTGTGTTGTAGTCATGTCGCGTGTCGAAGATGCGGCTTGAAGTCCATGCATTTGATATGGACGAATTTGGGCCAACTTCTTAGGCTTCAATGTATGTGCAGGAATTCTGTTGGATCTGTAGGCATTCCTGAATTTGTAGGGATAATCCTAAATTTTCAAGGATCCCTTGAATTGGGAGGGATTCCCTAAATTTGCCAGACTCCCAAATTTGCCGGATTCCTTAAATTTGTCGGATTCCCAAATTTGTAAGAATGCAACATAAGCCCATGAAACTAAGGGAAGACAAGAACGTCACCTGTACCACTCCATCTTATCAAAAATTAGTTCCCCATGATGTGCCTTCTACCCCGACGTTTCCCCTACATAGCAGCCCGCCGAATGAGTTGCCCCGAGTTATAGAAAGTCATGGGGATTTATTTGATCATCATTTTGTTCCAAGTCCTCCAATAGTCAACACCCAAGCAAAGCGGTCTAGCGACAGTTGTAGAACCTCTGGATATGTGCACTTTAAACGCTGAAGGCTTGAACCTAACCTTGGCTCCACTTATTTTAACCCTAATGACGGCTTTGCTCTTGATTCTGATAATTTATTTGGTGAGGTTCTAGGTCCTCCGCAGCCAACGCCGTATTATGTTGAGGTAAGTTTCTATCTTTGTTACTCTTGATGTTATGTGCACGTATATATACGATTTGAGTTCTCTCTTTTTTTAGCTAAGAGACCACCCACTTTTTGAGGATGAAGCTTGTTCGGATGAAATACCTGTTTTTTCCACTGAAGGGCTTCAAGTCTGTTCCATCCTCGAGGATGCAGTATGCAGTAAAGGAGATGAACCGCCACAAGCTGATCATAAAGGTATTTTAAAACCTGTACTTATCTTACCTCCTCTATGTTATCCGTTTCTAACTTATGAATTTTATGTGCAACTTTGATTGCAAAGGAAGATCTACCGAAGTCTGTGAACAATATGACATTCTCTAAAGCCACCATTAGCAGAGTTAACGTCGTGGACACAAACCAAAGGATTCGCAATATCCGCCTGCAAGCTGCCACCCAAGTTTGCGAACAAATTAAATACATGATAACAAAGCACTCGATAACAACCATTCTATCCAAGAAGAAAGAGCTTGCTAACCTGGTATCTGCACTTCAATATTACAGAGATGATCCTGCATTAGTAAGAGGTAGGGTGGAGAGCTTAATGACTAGGGCTACTCAATACAACATTGCAAGACTTGCAGAAGACAACTCCATGTACATGTGATCAACGCTTGACACTCACAGAATCCGAACTTGCAAAGTCCATCGCACTCCGCGTAGCTGACCGTGATCAACGTCAAGTTGCGATGGAATCTTTGGAGAGCCTGAAGAAAGAGCTACAGGTGTTGTAGGAGACAGTAGCTACACAAGTCTTCTACTTCATGACAAGAAAATCACTGATTTAGGGAAGGAGAGGTCCCAAATCAAGGAGACTCCGATGCTGACTGCTGAGGAGTTTGAGGAGGCCAAGAGGTTGAAAAGAGTCTTTGAAGAGCAGCGTAATAGCTTCAAGGTCTAACTTGGATGTGAAATACCGATCATTAATAGTTCATGTTTTTTCTCTGCTCTTTTTGTTTTCTTTTTAGTGATTGTAATAAGTCAACTTTGCAATTAGAACTTATCATGCAATGAGCTTGTAATAAGTCTATTTTGACAACAACCTTTCTTGAAATAATGATTTTGTTCTACCTTATTGGTAAACAAACACTTATTTTTATTTTGATGTAACTGAACTCAAGAATATTATTCTCAAGCTACCTATGTACCCTTTTAAGGAAGGAATCAAGTCATCACGTAGTTCAAAGGTTTATGGGAGGATGATGGTGATGATGTATTTTTTCGTCCTTAATTTTTTTATGTTGAACTGCCCTTTCAGGTTTTCACCTCAACATATGGACGTTTTTTTCTTTATTTTGGTGCCTTGTGCATTTTATGCTCGTGCAGGCTAGGAGCGTTGTAAGTGTTCACTTGCTTCACGCATAGTACTTCTTCAAGAACTTGCCATTGATCGGACCAATTCGCAAGCCATCTTGAGCCACAATCTTGTAGGCACCATTGGTGTAGACCTCACTGACGACACAAGACTCATCCCACTTTGATTTGAACTTCGGACCACTCTTGTGCGACATGATGATAGGTCTGCGAACGGCAAGGACTAGTTCACCAACTTGGAAGGATTGAGGTCAGACACATTTGTTGAAGGGATGCGACATTCGAACTTGGTAGCACTCCAAATGTTGTTGTGCATCAAGCCTCTTCTCATCTAGAGCTTCCAGCTCTTGAAGTCGTAGTTTAATGTTTTCTTCATTTGTGAGGTCTTCTTGTAACACGATCCTTAACAATGGAATTTCATTCTTTAGTGGCAGGACAGCTTCGACGCCATACACCAGAGAGTAAGGTGTAGTATTTATGGCAGTTCAATATGTCGTTCTATATGCCCACAATGCTTTGCTTATTTTCTCATGCCAATCTCTTTGTGACTTACTGACTGCCTTCTTCAAAATGTTACAAAGCGTCTTATTAAATGCCTCTGCCAAACCATTTGTTGGAGCATTGTACATCGAAGAATAGTGTAGCTTGAAGTGATACTTCTCACTAAGTTTTTGCATTGCACTATTGGAGAAGTACTTGGCGTTATATGTGATGATGCAACGTGACACACCATAGCGTTGAATGATGTAAGTCTTGATAAAGTCCACGACTGTCTCTTTCTTTATCTCTTTAAGTGGTATTGCCTCTGACCATTTCAAGAAAGAATCTATGGCCGCCAAGAAGTACACATGACCGGTGGAGGATTTCGGAGTTATAGGTCCCACATCGTCCATCCCCCAGACATCAAACGGGTGTGAGACAATTGTAGGATGCAATGGCTCGGGCGGTTGATGGATGAAGTTCACGTGGAATTGACAAGCTTGACATTTTTATGCAAACTTCATGCAATCTTTGACCATTGTGGGCCAATAGTAACCCATCTACCGTACTTGAAAGTCCAACTTAGGACCAGATTGGTGAGCTCCACAAACACCTGAATGAACTTCTTCCATGTCCTTAACGGCTTCTTCTTTTCCCAAGCATCGAAGTAGTAATTCATCAAATGATCGTCGGTAGTAGTGAGTCTCCTTGTAATAAAAGAAACGTCCGACCACACTTTTGGATCATCGGAAAGTCTATTGTGTTCGAGATAGTCAATCAAATGATGCCTCCAATCTTCAACATCAATGACATAGACAGATACCGCATTTTAACTTTCATGCAATGACGCGCTTACAGTTGGTACAACCCATCTTTGGCAAATAGGCAGGTTTGTTATCTCAGTATTTGACAATGTTAGGGTCGCTTCTAGATTAGCCAATGCGTTTGCCATTTGAATCTCCTTTCTTAAGACATGCGCTAGCATGACTATCTCGAAACCCTTCCAGAGTTGTGTAGCAAGATGGAAGGGACTAAATCCTCTTTCTTGACCTTGTAGTTACTCAGCAATTGATCGATCACTAGCTTTGAATCTCCATATATTTTCAGACTTGCGATCCTCATTTTGTATACCGTTTGTAATTCCATGATTAAAGCTTGGTATTCTACGACATTGTTGGAGCACAACTCACAAAGAGTGAAGGCGTAAGGCAATATTTGATTTTGTGGAGTGACGAAGATAATACCAGCTCCTGCTCCATCAACCCTTGAGGAACCGTCAAAGAACATCTTCCAAGCGAGGAGGACCTTCGTAAGGAAAACTTCTTTGTCAGGAAAGTCATCTGAAATTTCCAATTTGATGGAATTGGATGATCAGCTAGGAAATCAGCTAAGGCTTGCCCTTTAACTGCCTTGGCAGGCACATAGATAATGTCATATTGGTTCAGGATTAAGGTCCATTTGGCCATTCGTCGAGTCAAAACCGGTTTTGACATGACAAACTTAACTAGGTCAGCGCGTGCTACCAAGTGTACTGTGTAAGCTTGCATGTAATGCCTTAACTTTTGGATCGTGAAGATAAGGGCGAGACATGTCTTCTTTATTGGAGGGTAATTTAGCTCCGCTCTCCTTAGAGTGCGACTCAATTAGTACATTACCTTTTCTTTCTTCTCCTCATTTTCTTGAGCTAAGTATTCCAATTGATTTCTCTTGAGCTGCTATGTAGAGGATAAGGGGTTTCCTAGGGATGGGAGCACCCAACACTGGAGGATTAGCCAAGTACTTCTTTATACCTTCGAAGGCGTTATGACATGCTTCATCCCATACGAAAGGCGCATCCTTCTTCATCAATCGACTAAAAGGTTGGCATCGACCCGTTAGGTTTGAGATGAATCTCCCAATGAAGGCAAACATTCCTTGTAGCTTTTTCAACTCGCGCAAGTTGCTCGGCTCTGACATTTCTTAAATGACCTTAATCCTTGATTGATCAACTTCAATCTCCTGATGTTTCACCATGAATCTGAGGAACTTTCCGGAACTCACACCGAAAGCCCACTTCAAAGGATTCATTTTGAGTTGGTACTAGTGTAGCCTATCGAACACTCTTCGCAAGTCTTGTAAGTGATCACGCCTTCTCTTCGATTTGACAACCAGATCGTCAACATAACATTCGACATATATGTGAAGAGTGTCCCTAAAGATCCTATGCATAAAACGTTGGTATGTTGCGCCAGCATTCTTTAGTCTAATGCCATGACTTTATAACAGAAAATGTCTTTGGGCATGCGAAATGCAGTTAACTCTTTTTCCTCTAATATCATCCTTATTTGGTTATAGTCAGACATTCCATCTATGAAGGATAAAGCTTCGTGACCGGTGGTTGTATCCATCATAAGTTCAATGTTGGGTAGAAGGAAGTCATCTTTTAGGCATGCGTCATTCAAGTCATGAAACTTTACGCATATACGGATTTGCTTATTCTTCTTCTCTACTGGGATAATATTTGCGATCCATTTGGGATATTGTCCCTCTCTAATAAATCTTGTGGCGATAAACTTGTCCACTTCCGCTTCAATTTAGGTTTGCAGCTCAGTCCCAAACTATTGTTATGCTTGCTTGATAGGTTGAGTATTGGATTTAACATCCAATCGATGAATTGCTATTTTTGGGTCACTACTTGGCATTTCTTTGTATGACCAAGCAAAGACATCCTTGTACTCGAGCAAAAGGTCATAATATTCCTTTTCTTCTTAGGGACTTAATGACGCGCTCACAAATATTGGTTTTGGGTCCTCTTCTTTTTCTACATTTTGCTCCTTGAGTTCATCAATTGTAGACTTCACCCCATCCTCAAGTTCTAGAGGAGGGTTTTTTACTTCGTCATCAGAGCCTTCATAATCATCCTCATAAGCGTCAGCTTACGCTACTGTGATATGATAGACAGATTCAACAATATCACTTTCATCATCATTAGTAGCATCATCTCCTTTGTTTTGACCAGTGTATATGACGGTGTGCTGCTTCACCTTAAGTTGGTCAGTCGAATTCACCTCCAACACACAACGCCTTTTCATGCGTGAGGGAATGAGACTTCGTATTTCTTTTCTTTCAACTTGAACATAATTTTCTTTTATTTCACCCCTTTGTTCTTTAGGCGTTTGGATATTTTCGAATGCAGATTTTCGAGAAGCTGGCTTCGCTTGTTTGTTTTCTTTACTGCTCGACGACAACCTTTCAAACACAGAAGTTCGAGTAGGTGAAATGTGAAGGCGATTGAAGACTGGGCCCTGACTTGTTAGTCTATCAACACGTTTAAACACTGAAACTCTGTCTGTTGATTTAGAGGTTGTACTTTGGGAACTTGGGCAGATGCGATCAAATGGTGAAGTGCGAGACGCTGATTGAGCTTGTGGCTCTTCATCTTCTACTTCCTTAACACCGATGTATTGTGTGCTTACTTGAGTAGCTTTTCTTCTACTCGAGATCTTCATTGGCTTATGTGAGAAAAAACCAAGACCGGCTCGAGCTAAATCAACAACACTCATTTGCTCTCTTAATCTCTTTTGATATTCATTAAGCTCATATGCTTTCTCGCCAACAACTTGGTCACCTCCCTCGCTTGATGAACTGAAATCAAATCCAGCCTTGGCTAACAACTTTTAAGCATTGGGGTCGAACCCTTCATTCATCCTTTTCTCTAGTAAAGGCCCATGTTCTACCTTCCCTTGAACCGGTTTGACAAATCTCTTCAATGGTTGCTTGGTTGGAATTTGGTCACCCTTCAGGGGTAGTATCAACGCTTCCTTCAGTAATTTTATGTCCTCTTCTCCCAATCTCCAAGGGCTTTCTTGTTTCTCTGCTCCTACGAATGGGGATTCTCCCTTCTTGGGCTTCAACTGTGGGACATAACGAAGAACTGGGGCAACCATATTGGAGTTCTCTTTTGTAGTTGATACTATAGCTTCGAAAGTAGACATATGCGATTGTTCATTCCTCTTGCTTTGTGTGTCAAATTCCTTCTTTACTTCCGTGGCTTTTCCTGTAGAGAGTATTTCAACCGAAGAACTTCTACCACCGACTCTTCATCTGCATAGAACTTAGCATTGGCAAAGTATGACTCTGCTTCGTTAAATGGCTTGGAATCACCTACCACCGTTTTCACACTTCTGTGATAAAATTTGAAGCATTGATGTAGCGTCGAAGACACAACTCTATTTTCATGAATCTATGGTCATCCCAACAATAAGTTGTACGAAGTCTTTGCGTCAATCACATGAAACAAAGTGTTGGACTTCAATTCACCGATAACCATGTCTAGCTGAATCATTCCTATTGTTCTTTGTTCTCCCTAGTTGAAACCTTAGATCATGAGACGACTTTTAGACAACTCATTGATATTGATACCGAGTTTAGACATTGTCGACTTTGGTAAAATGCTTACCGCGGACCCTCCATCTATAAGTATGCGATTCAACTTTTGTTCTCGCATATACCCTGTTACAAAGAGATGTCGATTGTGCAACTTAGAGCCCAACTGTAAATCTTCATCTGTGAAGTGAATGGCATCGCAACAGGCCACACATGTCGTGCATTGTTTGATGTTCATGGTATGTTTGTCCACATCAAGTAACAACTGAACCAATGCACATCTCGACAACTTGGACAGCTGCAACAAGTCAGAGAGGCTAAGTTTTAGAGGTAAGTCTTCCGACTGCTTCAACACCTCGTTTTCTTCTAATACTAGATCCATTTTTACCGTACTTTTTTCAACCTTCTCGGAATCATGGGCACCTCTTTCATAACTTGTCACCATTGAACTCACTCTCATACTCGTTCCCACCTTAGACAAGAACTCGGTCGATAGGTTTTGATTGAAATGCTTCTGTGCACAAGGATTGATCCATTTAAAACCCTTCGCCTCTTTCCTCACAAACCAAATATACACTCTCTTCTCCCAATCTCCGAGGGCTTTTTTATTTCTTTGCTCCTGCGAATGGGGATTCTCCCTTCTTGGGCTTTGACTGTGGGACATAACGAAGAACTGGGGCAACCAGATTGGATTTCTCTTTTGTAGTTGATACTATAGCTTTGAAAGTAGACATATGTGATTGTTCATTCCTCTTGCTTTGTGTGTCAAATTCATTCTTTACTTCCGTGGCTTTTCCTGTAGAGAGTATTTCAACCGAAGAACTTCTACCACCGACTCCTCATCTGCATAGAACTTAGCATTGGCAAAGTATGACTCTGCTTCAGTAAATGGCTTGGAATCACCTACCACCGTTTTCACACTTCCGTGATAAAATTTGAAGCATTGATGTAGTGTCGAAGACACAACTCTATTTTCATGAATCTATGGTCATCCCAACAATAAGTTGTACGAAGTCTTTGCGTCAATCACATGAAACAAAGTGTTGGACTTCAATTCACCGATAACCATGTCTAGCTGAATCATTCCTATTGTTCTTTGTTCTCCCTAGTTGAAACCTTAGATCATGAGACGACTTTTAGACAACTCATTGATATTGATACCGAGTTTAGACATTGTCGACTTTGGTAAAATGCTTACCGCAGACCCTCCATCTATAAGTATGCGATTCAACTTTTGTTCTCGCATATACCCTGTTACAAAGAGATGTCGATTGTGCAACTTAGAGCCCAACTGTAAATCTTCATCTGTGAAGTGAATGGCATTGCAACACGCCACACATGTCGCGCATTGTTTGATGTTCGTGGTATGTTTGTCCACATCAAGTAACAACTGAACCAATGCACATCTCGACAACTTGGACAGCTGCAACAAGTCAGAGAGGCTAAGTTTTAGAGGTAAGTCTTCCAACTACTTCAACACCTCGTTTTCTTCTAATACTAGATCCATTTTGACCGTACTTTTTTCAACCTTCTCGGAATCATGAGCACCTCTTTCATAACTTGTCACCATTGAACTCACTCTCATACTCGTTCCCGCCTTAGACAAGAACTCGATCGATAGGTTTTGATTGAAATGCTTTTGTGCACAAGGATTGATCCATTTCACACCCTTCGCCTCTTTCCTCACAAGCCATTGACGACTCTCTTGTGGCTCTTCACTGTTTGGCCGAATTAATGGTGGACTTGACAACATATTCTTGTGCGGCTTTCTCCTGGTGACCAGTATCCACCCTTCATCATCACTGCATGAGTTGACTTCATGTGTAGCCTTGAGAATTGGGTTTGCGTTTTGGACTAGCTTGACCTCCTTCAACTCCTTTCCCTTGCAAGGATCCTTTGTGAAATGGAATGGCACTTTCCTTGGCGTAGATGTTGCATCAAATGGTTCAAACAACCCAAATAATATGGTGTGTAGTTGACTTGAGCAACTTCATCGATATCTAGCTCAATTCTCCCTTGTCTGACGAGGTTCATTATCAATTCTTTTAGAACAAAGCACTTCTCAATAGGGTGGCTGATAATGCGATGATACTTGCAATACTTCGGGTCGTTGACCCGATTCATTTCTTCTGAACGTTTGCACTCTGGAAGTTCTATCACTCTGTTCTCGATCAAGTCTTCCAACATACCTGCCACATCAGAATCTGGAAACGGGTAAGTCTTCCTCTCTCTCTCTCTTTCAATGAGCGTTTTCTCCTATCGTAGCCTTAAGTTGGCTCTGTTTTCTTGACTTATGTCTTGTCTTGTGTAAAGATTCGAACTGAAGCAACATTCACGGTTACCGCCTCATTCATTGGTCGCTACCCTCTACCTATTAAAGAGAGGTTTTTTTGTTGAAATAATTAATTAAATCTTATTTATTCAAAACTCATACGTAACTGTGGATGTGCTTATAACGAAAATAAAATAGGCAACACTTCCTATAATTAATGAGCTTCATATATAAGTACCCATTTTAATCCAACAAATTTCATGCACGTGTAAGGTTATGCGCGCTATTTTATTATTCTTCAGCATTTCATATAAGTGTAAGCTGAAGACAATAAATTTTTGTTCATTGTTAAATGCTTATTGTTTCCTAAACCAATTACCAAAAGTACACATATAATTAGAATTGTGGAATACACAAATCATTGTAATACACTCTTCCAACCAAAAACATTGTAATACACCAATTTACCAAACAGTGAGGTAGTGCGTCAAAAAAATCACTAATAATATATATTATCATTATTATGTCATAAATTATAATACAAAGCCCACATATTTATACATAATATATAATCCTTTGATCAAGTCATTTTAATTACTGGATTCATATATGGATAACGAAAAAAACACAGATTATTATTATTATTATCAAACGAATCAACACAAAATTATTATTATTAATATATTTTTTTATCTTTTTTAATAAGGGTTGGTGTGCAACGCAAAATTATTAACGTAACAATGAACAAAAATTTATACTATTAATAAGGATACAATCAAGCTATTATTTCCCTACAATCAAGCTAGCTTGATAAAAATGGAAAGATGAAACCACGTATATGAGATCAAATATATATCAAAAATGAGCTGAAAATATTAAGGAGGGTAGAGATTGGAAAAAGATAAATTCAAAACAAATTTAAATGTAATTGTGTAATTTAATTTAATAGTATAAAGACATGAGAAATTGACAAAAGATAAATTCAAAACAAATTTAAATGTAATTGTGTAATTTAATTTAATAGTATAAAGACATGAGAAATTGACACTTGACTAAGTGTAGCTAACACACTCAAGCGAGTGTGTACATATCACTCCCCGTATTCATGATTCAATTAGGATCCTATAAGATTGTTTAAAATATCCAAAACTTATTAGTATTCAGGTTTTTTTTTAAAAAAGGAGAATGATCATTTACACAAAATAAGAAAAGTCAAACCTCAAACAAATGAATTAAAAAATCAAATGCTAGTTTTAATACAAGGTGTACTTTGTAATGCTCAAATACATAAATCTTTATTAAGTTCATAATAAAATAATATTTTTGAGACAATTTTACCCTTGTTCCTTATACACACTTGGAGAAAAAAAAAGGAGAGAATATTTTGCCGGAGCATCGCCGGACGCCGGAAAATTATTGGTAGCCGGAATTTCGCCGGATTTTTTTTCTACTAGGGGCAATAAACTTTTACAGAAAATTTACTGGGGCTATATCTACATCAAATTCAATTCTACTAACCCCAGTATAGTCCAAATTTAAGTCTAACAACCCTAGTATACTACAAAACCAAATCTACTAACCTCAGTATACTTCAAACCAAGTCTAATAACACACTGTATACATCAAAACCAAGTTTACTAACCTCAGTATACTTTAAAACCAAGTCTACTAACCCCAGTATTTCATCAAATCCAAGTCTACTAACCCCAATATCGACGTTTTCTACCGTCGACATGTAGATGACATGACCAGATCTGGATTTTACGCTGCTCTTCGGACTCAGTGCTGCAGCGACTGGCGAGGACGTGACGGAGATTAGGTGGAGGGGAGGATGAGCTCATCAGAGATGGTGGAGGGGAGGATGAGCTCATTAGAGATGGTGCAGGCGAGGATGAGGTCGTTGGAGATGGTGGAGACAAAGGATCTGCGAGTGACAGTTAGAGAGAAAGGAGATCAGAAGAGAAAAATCAATGTATATGCGATTAATAAAGTTTACTACCCTTAGTAAACTTTTACTAGGGTAGTAAACTCGAGCAGATGAACAAATCGAGACATTGGTAGTAAATCATAAGTTTACTACCCCTAATAAACTTGTACTAGAGGTAGTAAACTTGCAAAACAGTATCTTCAAGGCCCATTATACACATTAAAAACAGTGAAAATCAACTTAGATGCAAAAAATAAAATTTACTATCCTTAGTAAACTTTTACTGGGGTAGTAAACTTGAGCAGATGAACAAAATCGATGCATTGGTAGTAAATCATAAGTTTACTACCCCTAATAAACTTGTATCAGAAGTAGTAAAATTTATCAGAGGTAGTAAACTTGCAAAACGGTATCTCAAATGCCCATTCCACACATTAAAACAGTGAAAAATCAACTTACATGAGAAAAATAAAGTTTACTACCCTTAGTAAACTTTTACTAGGGAAATAAACTTGAGCAGATGAACAAACTCGAGCGACCACGTCGGAATCCAAAGGCGGAGGCGAAGATCTTCATGGTCGAGCTGATACCATTGTGGTCGTAGTCGTTTAGATCTCCATTGTCGTCATCCAGATCTTCATGGTCGTTGTCCATCGTCCAGATCTCCATGGAGAACGTCAACCAGTGAAACGACATGGTCACCGACGTCGAGCTCTGATCTGGAGCTGGCTCAAACTGTGATATGGAGGAGAGATGTTTGTTGCGGAACGACGAGCTCAGATCTTGGCGGATGGCGTCACCAGTGCTTCGTGTTGTTGTTTGTGGTGACATTCGCCTGCGTCGAGCACAGATCTAGAGCTGGTGTAGGTCTCTGATATGGAGGATAGAGAGAGAGAGAAAGAGAATGGTTTCAGAATGAATGAGAGAGATGAGTGGTAGATATTTAAGTTAGGGTTAAAAAAGTTTTTTATCAAGATTGATTGAAATGGTCATGTCAAATCTGTTTTTATTAGAATAGGCAATCAATCTTTATAATTAATACTATATGATCAATTATTGAAAAAAAAAGTATTCAATTAGGATACTCATAGTTTCGGACTTTCGGTTTTGGATACAATTTTATAGAATCCTAATACATATATAAATAGAGGGACTGAAAACACAAATACATCGACTCAATGTGTTCTCATCTTCAATAATATACCTGTCCACGCACCTTGGAAAGTACTTCCTACTAATCAGATGCTACATGGTAAGAGATGGTATGTGTTGGATGTTTCCATCCAAAGAGAATAAAAGCATCATCCCTTGCATCAGGGATCCATACTTCCACTTCTTCGACCATACCGGCAAAACATGCATATTGCAAATAAGAGTTGCAATATAATTTGCTAATGAAGGTTACAGATTCAGTCAAGAAGAAACGGCAGGGGCGGAGGCACACAAGGACACACTTTACTAGCAAATTTTGGTTCATCAGTGTCTCATTAGTGTCCTACTGAACAAAATGCAAAAATATGAATTATATAAGAGTCAAACTTCTAACCTCTTAATAAAAATTTCAAAGCTGATCTATTAGACCATCTCGATCACATGTTAACATTGAACAAATATTCTATATATTCATATATAGTTCTTATTTCAAAGGAATTGTTTTTTAAAATAAAAAATTAAACAGGCAAGGGTCTCTCACAAATAAACTTCAAGAATAAACTCATTTAACCAACTTGAAAATTCCTTTAATTTTACAACCTACCTTTAAATGTATTTATTAGAGTTGTGAAAGTCAAAATTATGAGCTATTTATTTTATTTTATAAACATTGTGAAGTCTGAATGAGTGATTGTTTGATTTCATATATCTAAAATGATAATTTTTTTAGTATAGTCAATGAGACTAGCTATCATGTAACAACTTAAACACATAACACTTGTCGAGAACCAAAATAATTACAAATATATTATTATTATTATTATTATTTATGCACTACTAGCCAAAAATTCATGGCTAAGCCAACCTATAATATTGTAGCCACTTATGGTTATTTTGGCCAATATTGAGTCGCAAGTACTGATCCCCAGATCACCAACGCTCATTATTATTGTTACAGCAACGATTGGCTAAACATACACATGTTGAATGTGTTAAAACTCAAAAAATCAAGACCAGGAAAAAATGAGCTACTCACAGTATGAAACTACAGAACTTGAGCATGAATACCAAGTGAAGAGAGAGAGAGAGAGAGGTCTTATAGTACATTTCCATAACTCGACAACACAGTGCAAGTGTAAATGTAGTCCAATATGACCAGCTCTAAACCTCTATGCCGCAATCAAAAAGCTCTGGTTCACTGAAGAGGTCAAAACAACATCCAGATACATCACCAACTTGAAACTTGGTTATACTCCAACAAAGGCCATATGGTTCAACAAATACATGCATGAACTGATTTCACCACCACTAAGGGCGTCTTTACAACTCCGTGCGTGGCTCTGAACCTCGTGACTATGAGTTGCCTTTCATATCATATAACCAGCCTCTCCGAAAAAGGCCATGCATGACAAACTGAATAGTCTCGAAATTTTGATCTTAAATCTGCCAAACCAGTTCTAGCCAAGCAAATCCTTAAACAAGTTGGGGTTCTGACTTGTGGGGTTAACACCCATCTGCCTTACAAGTGCATCCTTTTCCAATGAATCTTTAGGGTTAGGACCCTTGTTCAATTGAGACACCCCAACTTGAGAAGTCCTTGCAGCATTTGATAACTCAGATGCAAGATTAAAGTCATCTCTATTGGCAACACTGCTGCTGAGCCCACTGACAGCAGTATCTGCATATAATCCCATAAGTTCAGGTCTTCTTGAAGCACCTGATGGATCATTATTCACGGTTGATGTAGCTTCGGTTTGATCAAGAAGCACTTCCAACCGCTGGAAAGGATCTACAGTCGTAGTACTAGTAACAGCTGAATCAGTTAAGTCAAGCAAGTCAAGAGTGGGTTCACGATTTATTTTCTCCACTACAGCATCAGTGTGTGCACCCGCTGCCTTCCCTACATGCGACTTCTCTGCAGCCTTAGACACTTTATGGTTGCCCGACAATGCCCTCTTCTCGGTTCTTGATGAACCTCCAAAAAGTGAACTGGCCAACTTCTGCTTTTCTGGAGAAATTTCAACTGTTGGCTTCCTCGAATCATAAGTATCACGTCCTTTTGAGTTTGAAGTATTCACACCATCTGCCTGTGTGACCCCGTTCGTCGTTTTGTGGGAACTAGATGTTGAGGTTGAAGATGCAGAAGACGAGTATGTAGGCCTACCCCATTTCTTCTGAACACCGTCAAGTCGTAATTTAAGTTCTGATGATCCTGCATCTGACAACGGTGGAAATGATGCAGCCTGGTGTGTCTCCCTAGCATAAGAAGGTTCAGGCACCGGAAAAAGTTCAGTTGAGGATGCAACTGCAGCAGGAGGAACACTTACGGGCACCAGTGGTTTGGGAAGCTCATAGGCCTCAAATCGAAGACTGTGACTTAGAGATTCATGTTGATCTTGGTTTCTAAAATTGTTGATATTTAACATTCCAGTGCGCTCATTCTCAGAAACATATGGCTGAGCACCTTTTTCTAATGCTTGTTGGACATAACCATTGAGGATAGAAAGGTTCTTATCGATCTGCAAAAGAAAGATCAAAATTTCATCATTAGCTAAACAAAAGGATGTGAAAAATAGAATTGCCTGTTTTATTTCTTATTTATGAAAAGCAAAACTTTTTTGTAAAATCAGGGAAGGCAACTCTTTTGTAAAATCAGGTAAGGCATTTGGACCCCAAGTCGAAATTCCAGAAACATACAACATAGGGTCAAGTGAATACTAAAGGAACTGATCGTAAATCAGGAAATAGCATTCGACAATAAACAGAGATGAAACAAATGCCAAAAATCTAACCCCTATTCCTACAAACAAGTAAGGCCTAGCCTCCCCCACTACCCTTTTATTGCATGCCACAAACACCACCCAGAAAATGCTGGAATAGCACATCTCCCTGATCATGCTGCTCTTCATGACTCAATTTTTATTTCTTAAGTTCTGCCACATAGTAATGCATTGCATGAACCCACAGAAACCCAGGTCACATATGCCTTGATACAACTCATACCATTATGACAAAGCTGGATAGGAACAAAACTTCCAACTCTTAACAAATAACACACCAAAACACACTAATTTGCCTCCATATCCCCTGAACCAAGTCGAAATTCCAGAAACATACAACATAGGGTCAAGTGAATACTAAAGGAACTGATCGTAAATCAGGAAATAGCATTCGACAATAAACAGAGATGAAACAAATGCCAAAAATCTAACCCCTATTCCTACAAACAAGTAAGGCCTAGCCTCCCCCACTACCCTTTTATTGCATGCCACAAACACCACCCAGAAAATGCTGGAATAGCACATCTCCCTGATCATGCTGCTCTTCATGACTCAATTTTTATTTCTTAAGTTCTGCCACATAGTAATGCATTGCATGAACCCACAGAAACCCAGGTCACATATGCCTTGATACAACTCATACCATTATGACAAAGCTGGATAGGAACAAAACTTCCAACTCTTAACAAATAACACACCAAAACACACTAATTTGCCTCCATATCCCCTGAACCAAGACACTCTTAACTTAGGATCCCTCAGAATTGCATAAAGATACCAAAAATCGAAGAATCAATCCATTTACAGCTTCGAATAGGATTCACTGGAAAAAATATCTCCAAGTTCCATACCGTCTACCCGGTCATATAAGCCAGCCTAAAGTTATTTAAACATGCCAATAAGTCAGTTTCTACATGTCATGACCTCCAATCAAGCTATGAGCACAAGTACGCCTAGGGGCTTTGGGGGTGGGAAGGAAGGGCAGTGTAGGGGGTGGGAAGGAAAGGCAGTTACAGCGCTCTTTTTGTCATTTAAAGTTCTCAAATAGTCAAATTCCCATGATAAAGGATACAAAAGAAGACACATACGGGCATTAAGAAAAATGGTTCCCGCACCCAATACTTTTTCCATCACTTATGGTTAGGACCTGATAAGCATTTCACATACTGAAAACATGTCGGTATTCATCATTACTAAGATGAATAATAGATCTCAGCAACATTATATCAAGTAGACTATAGTGAGATAAATTAATGGAGACCAGTGAATTGTATATTCATAATGAGCTATGATCCTAAGTTCCTAGCCACTTTTACAACTTGCTTTCGACCAATATTTTTTCCCTTGGAGCATACATTGTCAGGGAAGAGTGAAAAGAGACTGCTTCCTAAGAGTATCTCCAACAGCTCTTGGAAATAAATAAATAAATAAAAAATAAAAATTCTATACATAGGAGAAAATACAAAATCTCTATTTATTCAAATCAAACCAAATCCCATGTTAAATGCTTTAAAAAACAATCCATCTTCCACTGGGGAGATGCAAAGTTTCTTTTTTTGGGGAGAGAATGAATTCTAGAAGGAAAGCAATAAATTTTAAAGAATTTTTATCATAAATATAAAAGTTTTGAGATTCTATATATATAAAGGATTCTGTTTTTCTCACTTCACTTTTTGTATCATAGAGACTGCTTTACATGAGCAGTTGGAGCAAAAAAAATGTCTTTCTCTAAACAGGAATTGTTGAAGTGCTCTAAGAGAATCCAGACTCAAGCATGATAAAAGAGATGTAAATTTTATATTAAAAAAATCAAAATACGGGTAAAACGATAATTTTCTGCTTCTGCCACAAGTTGCCAGATTAATTTCTCCACATGTAGTATGAATCCATAAAATCTTAGGCTACTGCTATTTGACAGAAATTGTCTGAAATTTCATGAAAGCTCAAGGATATGATAAACCAAACATAACATGTTACTAAGCCTAAAGTCACGCGCTTTTTCCGAGTCAAAACAAACATTTCCCTTTTGGATTTTGGATATCATAATATGCTTTACCAACCTATAATTATAGCCAAGCCAAAAATTTCTAGTGATAGTATGGCTAATGACCCTTGCAGCCTTGAAATTACCAAAGTATAATGGTATTCTCATACAATAACATTATCGTCCAACCTAACATTAATTTGTAATTAGAAAAATTACAAGACATCAAATGGCATCAGTGAATATAAAATCATGTAACGAAATAAAAGGAGAACATGTATGTTGAAGTTCAATGGATTATGCTGTATTGTGATTGTTGTGGGACATTTTCTTGTACCAACAAGGATAATGCTTCTGTTTCATGATAGTGACATAATGAGTAATGCTGCATCTACTTATTGGATCTATGAGACAAATGCATCTATCAGAACAGATGCATTGAATTACTTTTGTAGAACTAATGTAATGCACCAATTCCCAATGATGAATAGCAGAAAGAAATAAAAGAATAGTACAAGTAGATTCTGCAGTAAATTATTACCTCAATGTCTTCACAACTTGCATCTGATGGCATAATACTCTCAATGGCATGAGCATCTATGCCAATGACAGCTTGCAATTCATATGCACGCTGCTGGAGATCTGTTGAATGAGAAGCTGATAATTCCTCCACCAAAGATTGACACTATAACAAAACAAAGGTCCACTTAATCACATGTATTTCCATGACGAGCCACAACAAGATAATATAACCACATTTTGTTTTAACTACTTACGCAACCATTCAAAACATATTTCCATTCAGATTATGGAATGGAAAAAAAAGGAAAAAAAAGAGTCGACAGGAGATAAGACAACCGATTACTTCAAGCTAACCATTCAAAATAGCAACAAAGAAAATATGAGTGCCATAGCTAAATGAAGGTAGCTTTTTTAAGAGATCTTAACACGAAGTCAAAATTTTACAGTTATCACCAGCATACAAACAGTCATCTTATGCATGACAACGGTGGCCCAACAAACTATCATGCAGGAACAGTTACCAATCTAATTTACAGCATACCCTTCTTTGATAAGACATCAATGAAAATGATGCAATGCTTAAAATTTTATAGCATACTGAGACGATCTAACATTGGACATCTAAAAGCAATAGCTCCCCAATTAAATCTATTTTGGGAAGGGAGCCTGAACTATCTGGAGTGGGAAGCACTTCCCTTTCCTTGATTCTGTTATATGGTCGTGCTTGTGAGACACATATTGGCACGAGGATAACTATCTTTCAACCTTAAACATGAAAATGAATAAAAAATGAAAACAGAAAGAAAATAAAATAAAAGGTCTAGCCGCTTCACCCACTCTGTTACATGTCCTATTAATATGGTCAAGCTTGTGAGACACATATTAGCACGAGGATAACCATCTTTCAACCTTAAACATGAAAATGAATAAAAAATGAAAACAGAAAGAAAATAAAATAAAAGATCTAGCCGCTTCACCCACTCTTCCTCACACCAAAAGTAAAAAGTAGCTAGTGTTTAAAGATATTCACATGATGATATTAATATTAATGTCTACAGTCAGGAATCTAAGCCTCTCTCTTCTTGACACCTGCTTGGAGAGGGTATATCCTGGAAATATAAAGATATTAATCTAAATTGACTTAGGCAAGTGTTTAATAAATGCACCTCAGGTAGCATATCCACTTTTCTTCCAGCTGATATTTCAGATGCATATATTTTCATGATTGCTGTAACAGCATAAGCCTGTAAAAAACACAATCATAGGAATTATGGTTATGTATAAAAAAAATTAGACAAAAATACAGGTATTTTTTGATTAGATAACCAGTAACAATACACATAAAATCTCGAGTGATGTTTAAATTTATTAGTACACACAATTTGATTCTATCAACTTACACCAATACTCAGACCAAAATACAGGTATTTTTTTACTAGATAAACAGTAACAATACACATAAAATCTCAAGTGATGTTTAAATTTATCAGTACACAATTTGATTCTATCAACTTACACCAATACTCGGACCAAAAAAATACATACATCAGTGATCAGTAAGACAAACAAACTCCATAGCAACATAGTGAGGATCAGTTGTTCAAAGTGAAAAGAAACAAAACAATGAAAGAGGACTAATAAAAAAACATATGTAACCTAAACCTTGATATGTCGTGTCATAGCCTCAAAAGAATCTAATGCTGACCAGTCAAAGGAGTGAATCTGAAACTAACCAGTGACACTAGATACATGATATGCATGGGATTCTAGCAAGGATGCAGCTCATAAAATAATCAGCTCCACCCGTCAATGTGATGATGCCTCATTATCGCACCCAAGTTGAAAGTCACGGGTAAATAGAAAGCAGCACCAGAAATATTGGAGCTCCCTTATCAAATCTCACATCCAAACCCAAGAAATGGTCCCCCTTTTTTTAACACAAGAAGCTTTTTTATTCAGAAAGCTAAAGAGGCGGACACGGAGTCCACTTTAGAAAGCTAAAGAGGCTCAGCATCTTAGCTATTAGTGCCTAGGCGCTTATACTGCAGCTGCTAGCCAATTAAGACTAACGGAATAAAGATTCCAATCCTTTAAATTCTTAGAAGTAGAAGCCCATAGAAATTCCCAGAACTTAAATCTCTTTCACAGGTCTTCCTTCTCTACCCCGCCAAAGCTTTCAAATAGTTCTTTATTTCTTTCCATTCACACAGCCCAAACTAGTGCTACCACCCCACAACCTTAAAGAATTTTGGCCTTTTCCCTTCAAAAAACCTAGTGGGTTTTGTGTTAGCAAGTCACTCATTTCTAATGGAGTTGTCCAGTCCTCAATAACTTCTACCATAAGAAATTTGTCACTATACAATGCACATAGATATGATCAGCATTTTCCCCTTGAATTTTGCCCAAAATGAACCAGTGAGGAGGAAAACATCTTGGTCATTTCTTTGTGGTGGTCTTCTAATACAGAAACCAGATAAAGCTTCATTTGTTTATTTTTTATTAGACTTTTAGTTATACTAAAATCGATAATGAGAGTTTAAATGCCTGGAAAATTCTAAAATGACATGAGGCCATGGTCAGTCCTATCAAAGAAGAAAACTTGTCACCTCTTTAACCGAATGTAAAATGGGATTCTTTTTGTATATAACTTGTACTCCTTTTTTCTTTTTCTTTTTTACATTACAAATTTCAGAATAATGGTGCAAAGACCCATTACAATTACGTTACATTACAGACTGACCACCTAGTTTCTGAAGCATGGCAAATCCATCAACTTAACCCCTCAAAAAATGACGGAAACTGTAGTTACCAAAAAAACATCAGTTTCAGCGATACCTTGACAGTTTCATCATTTGAATATGCTTCAGCCACATCACACAACTTCCCGGTGATATACAACGCAGGATACTTTCCATCAGCAGTTCCATATTCCCCCAAAACCCAACAAATGACCTGCAATCACAAATGAACATTAACATATCAACCAGCATATACTTCAGTAAATTCTACATAAAAAGCAAACATAGTCTGAAGAGAACAGCTTACCTGAAGAAATACAGACGGAAGCTTTGGCTCTCCAAGAATGCGCAAATATGACACCACCTGCACAAAAAGATCTTCAATTGCCACACCGAAACAAAAAAAACAAAAAGCAAACAAATGGTCTAAAAGATAGGGAAGAAGATATGAAGGGATCAATTTTGTTAGTACTCCAACCTTCAAGTTATTTAGATAGCAGCCAAAAGGGACTAATGTAACTACAGAACTATATTCAACAAAATAAAAAGGGACTTTTAAATTCAGTTGCTGAAGGAATTTAGATATATGAACTTCCCAACCCATTGAACATAGTCACAAAAGTTAAAAATCATATCCCAAAGGATGTAGACTAAATTTAAGGCAAATGTACGATGCAGGTCTCGGATGATTGGCTCATACGTGGATCTATTAGGTAACCTAAGGGACAAGGATACATCTTGACAACCCAGCTTTGCTTCACTGAATTTGCTGAAGTAAATGACAAGACTGAGCACTAGCAGCAAGGCCAAAGGCGCATGAGTCAAAGTGGGATGCATGAACTCTACCGAGAAAGCAAGACAGGTGTCGGTGTTTTCTGCAAGGATGGTAGTCATGGGAAGTAGAAGGTGGCATTCAAGTCAGTAAATTGTAAGAACAATAGCAATAGATTGTTGGATTATATTCACTCAAAAGTATGGGGCATATTACCAGTAAGGTGTACAGGAGGTTTCCAGTACTTGATTGCTTTTTTAGGTGATTTTTCGAGGAAGATTTGAGTCTGCTTTATGAAGGAGAAATCTGAGGCTATCTTCAAGGTCAAGGAAGGGAAAAGCAAAGTAGGAAATCTGAGAGGCAAAAAAATCAATTATTTGATGAGTAGCAGTGGTAGCGAATATAGAAGGAAGAGGTTTTTGCAGATTTACAAGGTTGGAATACAAGATGCATCATGGTGAAGGATAATCTCCAGGAAGACGCGGCTGCTAAAAGGATGAAGAAAAGTCGCTATGAGGGAGAAAGAGACATGTGGCTGCTGCAAGAGTACCAGACGCGTTTTGGAAAGTAGTTAACCATGTGCATTGTTGGGTTGGTCACCATCAAAGGTCTTAAACTTCAAATGTGCAGAGGAGGTATGGTCTAGAGAACTAGTTGGCTATTTTAACTTGAGAATGTTTGGTAGCAGTGTGTGCGACCAAATTCAAGCCAAATTTTCTGGTTATTAAGAAAGGAGTTAAGGACTGCAAGTTATGGGATATTGTCAGCAAGTAAGTAGATATGTCATCGATGATGAGAAAACCAAGCCGTTTAATGAAGTGAAGACAAGTGAGGTGAAGAAGAAGACTGATGTTGTAGATGAAGCTACAAAAGTTCCTCTAACCAAAGTGATCATGGAAGAGACTCCAGCTCAGGTGGAGCAAATTGAGCAGGTGGAGCATGATAAAAGGGTTATGGAGGAAGAAGACTTAGAGCGGCAACAACAGTCACTAATAATAGCTCAGGTGGAGCAATTAGAACTGCGAACCTACGACTCAGTTCGTCAGACACTTGAGCAGAGTTATCGAGTAGCATAGCATTGGACAAGTATGCTCTAAGTTTCAGTCCAGGAGATCAAACCACATATCAGGAAGCTATAGCAAGATATATACGGGAAAGTTGGATGGGAGCTATGTTAGAACAGAAAAAGAGTCCATATAGGACTTTGTTCAGGAGTCGATTCCTAAGCCCAAAGAAACAAATCAGATTGGCTATAAATGGGTTTACAGGAAAAAGGAAGGAATGCATGATAACGAAGCCATGAGACTCAAAGTATGGGTATTGGCCAAGAAGAATTCGCATAAAGAAAAGGTCAATTATGACCTAATATCACCAGCAGCATGCATTTATCATCATGTGTTCAAGGATAGTATCGTTTTACTATCACTACAAGTCAGGATGTGTCTAGAATTCCGAAGTCAAAAGGAGGGAATTCAAGAAGGATCTAGAAGCTGCACAACAGATCCTAGGAGTGAAGATAAGGAGGGACAGAGAAGCAGGATAATTATGGATGTTTTCTGAACTCGTGTCTACTCCACCAGTAGCACACATTCAGTTGAGTGTGTAGGGATCATTTACAGTTAAGTTGGATGAGATGATGATGCATGTGTCATATGCAATAGTGGGATGTCTTATGGCTAGAATTTGAACAAGACTAGGTTTAGCCCAAGCATTGAGTATCGTGTCAAAGTATGTGGCGAATCCGGGTAGACGACACTGGCAGGCAACGTGGATTCTGTATTACTCGAGAAACACTAAGGTGCGTGAATTTCTGTTTGAAAAACAACAAGAACAAGCATGCATTGCTGGCCATGACGGTTCAGATTTAGTAGGAGACTTGGACAAAGTAATGGATTTACTTGTGGTGAAGGAAGTTGTAAAACAACTATAGAATCAGCTGAGATATTGTCTACCACTAAAGAAGATTGCATGGCACTAACAAAAGCTTCCGCATAGGCGTTATGGCTTAATGGGTCAATGACTGAGTTTGGGATTCAAGCTATGGTGAAGAATGGTGTCATCATTTAGACAAGGAATCAAGTGTACCAAGGAATGAAGCATATTAATGTTTGTGGTCATCACAGCACAGGTTGGGTCAGCTCAGGGAAGATAACAACTGAAGTACATTCCAGGGCCAATGTTTCAGATTGTTTGACCAGGATCATTGCCATGGAGAAGTTCAAACATTGGTTGGACTTGCTCAGTGTCACAGCTTGCTGAGTTGTGGTGGAGCACCTCCTCACTTGAGGTGTGTTACAGCAAGAGAGTTTTGCCTAGGTGAAGATTCGTAAAGGTTTGTTCGGGACTACTTCAAGAGAATCAAGATATCCTGAAGGGTGTAGCAATCATTTGGTATCAACTCACCAAGGTGGAGATTATTGTGTTTTTGGCTCGTTGATATGATTTAGAAGTTAGGATTCAACAGGTGAATCTATGTCAATAAAGGAAAGAGGATTTTCTATAAGTTCTAGGAAAGTAATCTTTCTAGAATCTATTAGGAATTGCCTACTAGGTTTAGGAGTCCTAAACCTAATTGTATAAGAAGCCCCTATTCAGTATAAATAGGAAAGTAATCTTTCTAGAATCTATTAGGAATTGCCTACTAGGTTTAGGAGTCCTAAACCTAATTGTATAAGAAGCCCCTATTCAGTATAAATAGGAGTTTCAGGGGGTTTTGTAGGGTTAACATAGAAAACCATTGTACTTGTAATAAGGATGTAGCAGGGAGTTGGGGATTAGCATAGGGATTTCAATAAGTACTTGTAATCAAGTTGTTATTCTCCATAATGCTAGTAATCTCTCAAGAGAGATTACATAAGTTGACGTAAGCTAGGATTTTGGCTCAACCACTATAAAAATTGGTGTGTTGTGTTTTGTTCTTCAAGTTCGTCTATCCTATAGCTTTGCTTAAATCGTATAAAGTATCAGTAAAGACCAAAAGAGATCCTAGGGCGCTAAACCACAATAATCACAACAAACACTGTCAAGATATGCCAAGTGTGGAAGTCACGTACCGCGGATGATCTCAATTGACTATCTGCAGTATCATCATCCTCTCCAAATCCCTCAGCAATCAATTTCATCAAGTTATGTGCCACCTTAACATTCACCAAATCTCCGGCATGTTCAAAGACTTTATTCATGGTCTGAAGACAAAAACATCAAAGGTGAAAGTCATTAGCACTTCACTAAGCATTAACGAAACTCTTTAAGGATTGAAATTCAAAGGGGTGTTACCTGGATAAACCATTGATTGCTTGGAGCAAATTGTTCAGCAAGCTCCACGCATCGAGATGCTATATATGTTTTGTAATGATTATCATTAATGCTTATCATGTAACTAATCATGCGGTCGACAATCACCTCCACATTTGAAGACTTGGTCATCTTGTATAGCAGTTCAAATGTTTTTCGCTTCAAAGTATCATCTGGGTCCTGCACCATGCATAAATTTCATTTAAATTTAAAGATAGGAGCTTGACAAGAAAACAAAACAGAACAGAACTGTCACCTCTAAGCAATCAATGACAGCCAACTGGTGCTGCTCAGCTATCTCCGGACTGATCTTAATCAGTCGACCAAGAGCATCAATTCCCATATATTTCAAATTGTGACTGTCACTCTGTCCACCAAACAGAAAAGTGAATAATTGGGATTTGATCCTCCAAACAGCCTAAGAACTATATCAATGAAAAATTCAACATGCAAACCTTCAAAAATCTTGAGATGACTTGAGCAGCCTGATCTAACAACTTCGGATTCGGATGTATTGCAGAAATGCAACAAATACACTCGTAAAGAACTGCATTTCCTATATTACTTGTGGAATCGCACTTCTTAAATATGTCGCTGACTACCGTATACATCTTCTCACTGGCTTGCTTATCCCCACTCCCCAACATTGCCAAAATCTTCAACAACCTGATCTGCATTCTCAAAATCCAATAACCAAATCACAAACAAAGCTTCCTCTGACTACATTTGAAACAAACAGTTAAGCTCGGCTCTGAAAGCAAACCTGAATAAAAGGCGCAGGAAGCTGATGGTAGTCATAAGTCTTCGGCAACCTGCGCTCCGCAACTTGCTTCAAAATGCTGACAAAGCTAACCACCAAATCCTTATAGGAATTCACATCGATCGTAATGAGATCAAACAACGGACAGAGCGTGGCTCCCATGACACCAGGATCATTATCACAGAGCCGTTTCCGGAAATTCGAAACCAGATGCGAAACCGACGACGGCGATTTCTGGTAAAACCGATGGAGCGCCATGATCGCCTTCTTCCTCACCGCCTCCTTTTGATGCGCCAGAAGCTCCACCACCTGAGGCAAAACGGCGGGGACCGTCTCGTCGTTGATGAGCTTACAAACGGCGTTAAGCGCGGTGCAGACGATTAAGTAGTTATCGGATTTGAGATCTTTCTGGATTGTGTTGACGATGAGGATGATGAGGTCGTGATCGTCGTTGAGGAAGAGAGATACGGCGAGGTAGCCGGTGCGTTTGAGGACGAGATTGTCGTCGTGAGTCATTTTAACGGCGTGGATGTAAGCGAAGGAGGCGTCGTGGCCGAGCATTTCGACGTAGACGAGGCGGATGAGGTACTCCTTCATCTTGCGTTTGGGGATGTCAGGCTCGGCGAGGCGGCGTTTTAGAGTTTCGATCTCGTGGAGGACGATGCGCTCCTCTTCGGCTTTGGATCGGGCTTCGCCGATGGACTTGACGAGGTCGAGGAACTCCTTGGATTGACCGAACCCGCCCTGAGAGCCCATGGCGAGCTCGCGGCCGATGGTCTTTAGCTGCTCCATTATCAGGGTTTAGGGAATTGGAAGGATTGGGATTCAGGTGAGGACTGAGAGAGTGAATTGGATTGGAGGAGAAAAGAGGGGCAGATCTGAGCGAGGTAAATAAGAGAGTGGGAGTACACTGGGCAAGGGTAGAGAGCTTCCGGGTGTCGGAGAAGCGCAGAGAGACGGGTTTCTCACCGTTTACTGTGAGATGTCTTTTTTTTTGTAAAATGGTGGACGAGTAAAAAAAGACTAGTTTTACCTCTTTCCATGGAGGCAGATTCTTTACACATATGCACACTTTAGTTTCGCCGTAACATTCATCTAACATGATGAATCCAGCATCTTTTATCAGATTAAATCTAAATAGGTATCGGGAGATATGTCTTTGCTCTATGCCACGCATTGTTTTTGTAGTTATAGTTGTTATCATAAAATGTAAATATGTGACAAATCTAACAATAAGGATTATAATTGGGCAAATTGATAGTTGCAAAAAAAATACATTTAAAAAATAAAATATTTATAATACAAAGTGAAACCGTATGGTTGAGCCTCCAGCTAAGCTTATTTCAAACCCCTTCTAAAACAGACAAACAATAAAAAATAAATACATTTTCTTGTTCTTATAAGAAGGGAGTTGAAATGTCAAAATCATGAATGGTATTTGGAATGTTCCTTCATTGGCCAAGATTTTTGTTTGGCTTTTAGCTAGAGAAATGTTGAAAACTCGAGTTCGAATTACTCGGTTTACAAATAATATTCAATTACAGTCAAAATTATGATAAACAAGTTTCTTAAGAAAAAAAAAAGAAAAAGGAAAAAAACACTTCTACACGATATGCATCTGGTATTAGATGCGATGATCAGCAGTGATATTTAGACTGTGGATTGATGCCCTTTCAATTGTATAAACAGTTTCACAACAAAGCAATTCCCCACAATTACTCTCAATTATAAAATTAAAGTAAAGTTGAACGAGAAAGTAAAATCTAAATCAACAGTACTATTAAGAAGAGTGTGATGAAGCAGTAAATCTATAGCAACAATCCTTGCTTAGATCAGACATTGGTTTCATATCATAGAAAATATCAATTCTAGGGACAACGGAGTGATTTCAGTAAAATTTTGCTAAAACAAAAGGCTTTTTAGTTAACAAATCAAGGAGACTAAACTGCCTCTTATAATAAACATCGTGAATGTGGTGCAGCTACCTGAAAAAGAGTGATGACATTTGCAGATTGGAACTTGTATGAAGATAGGGCTGCTTTGTTGAACATTATCAAGAGAACTGCAGAATGAAGGAGCAAGCACATAACCATACATGTCACATAGCTTAGAAGAATCAGTGACGCTACACAGAAAGACAAATGCTGATATCACATAGCACTAAGAAAGCAATGCGGAGTAGGGGTGGGCAAATTCGGACCGGACCGGTTTTGAGCCCAAACCGTATCAGATTCGAATCAATCGGATTTGTAAAATCTCCATCCGAATCCGAAACCGAAATCTGGTTAACCGATTATTCGGGTCATCCGAAAACCGGATCGGATCGGATCGGTTTCGGATTTCACCCGAATTTGGAGAGAGGCGAGAGGCGACAGAGACGAGAGAGGCGAGAGGTGAGAGGTGAGAGAGGCGAGAGGCGACAAAGACGAGAGAGAGGCGAGAGGCGACAAAGACGAGAGAGGCGAGAGGTGAGAGAGGCGAGAGGTGACAGAGACGAGAGAGGCGAGAGGCGACAGAGAGGAGAGAGAGGCTCAGAGGCGAGAGAGGCGAGAGAGGCGAGAGTCGAGATCGAGAGAGGCGAGCCGATTAGGGTTTTTTTTCCTTATATATGGTGTTTGTGATCAAGTGTGGCAGGTTGCATTGTAACCAATTAGACTAACAAATAAAATGGTGACACCTATTAAAAAAATAAAATATATATATTAAAAAAATTCGGTTTATTCGGACCGGTTTTTAATCAAAACCGGAACCAACCAGGTTCAAACTGGGTCAGATCGGTTTTACCTATTATTTGACCCGCTTTAAATGGATCGGTTATCCGGTCCGTTTTTTCGGATGGTTTTTTCGGTTTTCGGTTGAAAATCGGATTTTTGCCCACCCCTAATGCGGAGATCATATTTGCATCTTTCATTAGATCGATCAAATCCAAATAGGTATTGTGAGATGTGTCTTTGCTCTATGCCATGTACTTGTTTGTAGTTATAGTTGTTATCATAAAATATAAATGTGTGAAAAGTTTAACAATACGCATTATAATTGGGCAAATTGATAGTTGCAAAAAATACACATTTAAAAAATAAAATATTTAAAGACAAAGTGGAACTGTAGGGTTAAGCCTACATCTAAGCTTATTTCAAACCTTTTCTAAAACAGACAAACAATAAAAAAATAAAATACATTTTCTTGTTCTTATAAGAAGGGAGTTGAAATGTCAAAATTATGAATGATATTTGGAACTTGTTAGGTGAATGTTACAGTGATACTTCTGGTAGTATGAATGTCATTGGTTCTATCATCCGCATGTGTAAAAAATCTCCATGAATAGAGCCAAAGTTTAATATCTCTACGACTCGGAGTGGTAGTTCACTTGGCTACCATTTTCTTATATAAAAAATACCGAGAGCTAGCACATTGCCCACTGCGCCAATTTAGATTCATTGTATATGGAACCTATATCTATCTACAATGATGTTCACCTGGTTAGTGACTGACTAAGAAATCCATGGTTAGTCATCATTTGATCTAAATTTAAGGGTGAAAAACAAAACAGTCTTACTTAAAATTAATTTTCTCCACACTTGAATTTAGATCTAACGGTGACTGACTATGAATTTCTTAGTCAGTCACTGACCAAGTGAACACTACTCTATCTATCTATCTATCTATCTATTAAGGATAAAGGTGGGACTGTTTACGTTAATAGTGTCGTCATGGTTTTGCCCCTCATTTTTGTGTTATTTTCATCCAACCCGTCCAAACTTGATTTTATCGTTTTACCTCTCAATTTTAATTTATTTTAGTTTTGCCATTAAATTTGTTTTTAATGAGATTTTTTTTTGTTTTTTAAATTGAATTGCATGTGAGAAATAATAATAATAATAATAATAATAATATTCATAAAAATTATAATGAAAAGGAAATTGAATCACTCCAAACCTAAATAATTATGTTGATCAATATCGATTGTTCAAGGTTTATATTCATCTCTATCATGTTTTTCAAAATAGTAGTTTTAGTGGTGCATATGAATTTTGTTATGTGGTTAGGTTTGGTCAAGGTCTTAAAAATCGAATTTATCAACGATATTTTTATTTTTTTGACATAGCAATATTATCTTTGCATACAACAAAATATCGAATGAAATTGTAGAACTATCGCAATAATTTACGAAAATTCCGTTATTTTCCTGAAATTCGTGATAATTATTTTTTATTTTACTTTCAATTAATTTTTTTTCATTTTTCCGCCACCACACAACTGCCAGGAGTTGTTTAGAGGAGGAGGAGCCGCAGTGGAGGAGGATGAGCCTCGGTTGAAGAGATGGAGTTGTCGTCGGAGGAGTTGCCACCGGAGGAGGATGAGAAGGAGGAAGAGAGATGAAAGATATAGAAAAAAAATTCAATTTTTTTTGCGGGAAATTTGAAAAAATTGAGGATACTATAGCCGACGAAATTACTTCATTTCGTTGGCTAAAATTCAAAATTAGTGGCTGGATTTTAAAAATTTTAGGGTACTATAGCCGGTGAATTTAATTAAATTTTTTCGGCTATAGTTATTTATTTTATTTACTTTTTTATTTAATTTATTTAACTATACCCGACGAATTTTCTTTAAATTTATCGGCTATAGTTATTTATTTTATTTATTTATTTTACGAAAACTATCATTTGACCATTTAAATTATGTATTTTGACCGGACCTTCAATACAAAATAGTTTCAAATCGATGAGCGGGACCTTCAACACAAAATAGTTTCAAATCAATGAGACGCAACCGGTGGTATAAAAATTTATTGAAAAATAACTTCCGAATATAGGGCTACTCATAAGGAGAAAAAATGGTAAATTGCGTTGACTGCTATTATTGGCACCGAGACTTGACCGAAATTACGTGATTTTTCAACCGTAGACGTATTTCACCATTTTGGTCATATCTTATTCCACGACTTTTTTGCGTTTGAAGGTTCTGTGTAGAGTTATTTTTGAAACGGAATTTTACTTTAAATTTAGTAAACAAGTTATACAACATTAGTATGTATGTTGTGATTCCGATGATCAAACTTGAGAAACAAAAATCCGACCGTCTGATATGATCATTATGTCGAAATATGTATATGAGAAAACATTCAACTTGATCCGACAACGTTAAGGGCTCGATTCTTATGGTCAATCTCGTAAGTTAATCCCCTAAATGCACGGAAACGGTTATTTGACCATCTAAATTACATATTTTGGTCAGACATTTAATTGAAAATAGTTTCAAGTCGATGAGACGCAGCCAGTGGTATAAAATTTTTATTTTATTTATTATAGCATAACCGACGAAATATTAGGGTATTCGTCAGCTAAGGTTTATGGTTTTAGGTTTTAGCCGACAAAATATAGCTGATTTTGTCGGCTTAATTTTAAAATACAAGTTTAAAATATAAGGAACTTTAACCGACGAAATTATTTATTTCATCGGCTAAAGTTTACAGACTAAAGCCGACAAAAATTTAATTTTGTTGGCTAAAGTTGACTATAGCCGACGAAAAAAACCTTCGTTAGTTTGTTTTTTCGTCAGCTAAAGCTTTTCTTTTGGTAGTGGTTTGACTCACTTTTCGGCCTCACTTCCACATCCAACCATTAAGTTTGTATAACCTAATGCATAAATTACTTTTGCTAAGTTTCATTGAGTTTGATGATCGTTTGGGTATTCATAATTGTTATTTACAAAAACAGTTTTGGTTTAGATATACTTATGGTCTGTTCATTGATTTAATCTATTTCGGTATGGCCGAAAACTGAACGATTGAGATGTGGAAGTATGACCGAAAAGTGAGTCAAACAAAGAACTTCACACGTTAATTTCAGAGCGAAGCGTCGCTTTGGATTTCAGTTGTATTTTCACATCTCAACCGTTCATTTTGTAGTTATTAATGCATAAATCACTTTTGTCAAGTTTCATTGAATTTGATGATTGTTCAGATTTTTATAATTTTTACTTATATAGACAGTTCTGGTTAGGTACAATTATTGTTTCTTAATTGATTTAATCTAATTTAGTACCTAAATAATCACCAATTTAGATGAAACTTGACATGAGTGATCTATATATTATGTTTTAAAAACTAAATGGTGATGATATGAAAATTTAACCAAAAAGTGAGTCAAATAGAAAACTTCACACTTTAATTTTATATTGAAGGTTCACATTAGGTAAAGACTATATATATACATGCATTAACAGTTATTTTAATTAAAATATGAAAGTAAAAGAAAAATAAAAATTACTTTCTTATATAAAATAAAAAATAAGAAAGAATTGACACACGCGTAGCTTTTATTACGCGTCAGCTTTCGCATTGTCTAGTAGAAATTACGTGGGAGTGATTTTATTTATTTTTATTTTTTTGAAGAGAACGTGAGTAAGAGATGAATTGAATTAACCGCCTCGGCTTTTATTACATTTCGTAAGGTGGTCAAAAGCATTTTAGGTTAGATCCTTTGCCTCATTTCTCATCTTCTCCGAAACAAGGAGACAAAAAGCCCAAACCCTAACAACCTCTCCCAGAAACAGCAACGGCTCTGAAAACCCCAGCGATTTCATCAATCCATGGCTTCTGAACCCGGAGATCCTTACATCGGGAGCACCATAAGCCTAATCTCCAAGTACGAAATCCGTTACGAAGGGATCCTCTACGTCCTCAGCGTCCAGGACTCCACCATTGGCCTCAGAAATGGTACCTTCGCTTTCCATTTCTGATTTCTTCTAGCTCGTAATCGTATCGCGTTCCTTGGATTCATTGGTAGCGCTTAGAATCACTTCTTCTGGTTTCGGATTCGTTTTTTTATGAAATTTCTTCAAATCTGTTGCGTATGATTTGATTAGGTTATTGGGATCGTCTTTCTGTAATGTGCCGCTAAGGCGTGTTGATGTTTGTCTGTATGTTCTTGAGGATCTGATTCTGTTGTTTGGATTGGCGAGGAATCTTGTATGAGGTTTAATGAAATCGTGTCGATTAATTACAACTAAGTTGAGTATGAGTTTGAACATGATTAGTTTTTCATCAGTATGAGTTTTCTTTGTCCTTAACGAGTCTTGGATTGAAGTCTAATATCAGTCTAATGTTGCTACACATATTAATGTGCTGTTGCAAAAGATTGTGGAATATAGTTGAGGTCTTAATTTCGCCTTGTCTACATGGTGACGTTATGACTGAATTGTAATTTTGACATAGGAGTCTAGGATGATGGTCAAGTTTAGGGTAACAACCTGTAGGAGATGAGTGTTTTCTGGGAATGAAGGGAAGAAGAGAGTAGAGGAACTTGGGGTTAACTCACCAAGATTTGTCACTTAAGAGATGTTGTTTGGAGCAATACACAATGAATCTCATGTTCTGCTTTCTAGCAAAAGATTGTTCCTTTTGTTGAGTAACGGATACGAGAATACGTACCCCAACATTAATGACAGTAATTCATGATGTTTGGAGATTCTAAATGTATTATTGTCATTGATTTTCACATTTTAGTAGATGCCTCAGAAAAAACTAATTACATAACCAGAAGAAAGAGTGTGTCTGAAATGCTATATCCAGTCTACACATGAGACCTTTATCTCAACTAGAACAGTCCAGCTGATCTTAATGATTATTTCTTCTCTGAATTTCATTTGTCTATAGATGTTTGCATTATCCACGCTTCTATCAGGTCTGCGTAATCTCCATCAATGAGTTGTGTGCACATCCCATATACCAAAATGATAACTTGTATATGATGCTGTCTAGAATTCTATACATATTTTTGCATTTTATTTGTACTCTCATCTGCTAGGGTGCAAAATGATATAGTCAAGTACAAACTTTTTAAATGCATCACCTTTTTTAATGTTGCAGTTAAGTCATATGGAACAGAGGGGCGTAAGAAGGATGGCCCACAAGTTCCTCCTATTGATAAGGTGTTTGACTACATTCTGTTTAGAGGAAGTGACATTAAGGTATGCAGGAGTTGTAACATACCTGATTAAGATCTCAACTGTTTTTTAAGGTGCCTATTTGCCAACAGAAACATGTAGCTTTAATTTCTTAGTTCTTGCTTGTTAGTGCTATTTTCTTAATCTTTGGCATGAGACGTGCCTCCATGATGACACATTATGTGATTTTGTGGATAATTAGAAATAGAAGGATCGTTGATGATATAATTAGAAATAGAAGGATCATTGATGATATAAAAGGTGAGGACCAGATTGTTTATGGTTAACTTCCTTTTTTGTTTTGTTTTTCTGATCATCTTTTTATTTTTTATCTTTATGTGAGGATTCTTTTGTTTGTGATCTTTTAAATTATATTATCGATAAATGAATAAATTATTACTTTATAGAGGGTTTGCTGTCAAGAGTTTCCTTATTTTGTTAAGAGTTTCATTAATTTTCCATAATATAAAAGAAAGAACAAATGAATATATAAGGATAATTTGAAAATAATTAAATTGAGAAATTAAAATTGTTGAGAGTTTCCTTAATTTGCATTATGAACATTATTTACTCTCATTTTTATGATATTGATAGTTTTTATGATATTTTTATATAATTAATTAATTATTACTTTATATATTCGTTGGGACCTAAAGGAAGTCTAAAAAAGTCATTATCTTATGCATTTAGTGAGGTACCTATTAAAATGAATTGGTCCCGATTCGTGATCGGAGAAAATTATTATTTAATCGAGGTTATTAATTTATCAAACATTCATGTATCGAGGTTTCACTGTAGTAGTTTCTGTTAGGTTTTTGCTGTGACTTTGTATTAATTATTGTAGTCTTGCTAGTGTAAGGATCTTTGTTTTCTTGCTTCCCGGTGGACTCCTGGTGAGCTAACAGCAGTCATTCAATTTTTATTTAGAATGAAAGACATGAATGTTGCAGTGTCTGGGTGTGTGCAGTGTGTACATATTATAGATATTAATTTTTTTCCCCTATAACATCCTCATTGGTAAGTTGCTTCTATATCATGCATTGTAATTAGTTGAGGATTTAACTAGAAGCAGAGGATAAAAGACTGGATTAGTGAACCTAATAAGCAATATAAGGTTGGAAGGAGGAGGCGGGAGCAGAAACAGAGCCAGAGTAGGGAGAAATTGAGAGAATCCTATAATTTCTGTTAGAGGTTGAGAAGTAAAGGAGAGAGTTTTAAGAGATAAAAGGATAAAGACTGAGCAATCAGTTCTTTAAGATCTATTCAGATATGCGTAAGTGTGGAACCTTATACAAGGCCTATGTAATCAGGCAAAGCCCATATTGTTGATATTTCCAAAGTACCGAAGGTTACATAATTCTTCTGTAAACTTAGTCACCTACGACCGTAACATGATCTTAATCATATGAAGAATAAATCACTGGAACCGACAGTTTATTTTAACCGTTCTCATGAGATTCCCAATTTTGACCGATGTGGCCATTTTGAAGGCATGGCGATGCAGATGTAGAGTAATGCATGAACAAGAATATCCACGCCCAAGAGTAGTAGGTGCACAAGGACTGGGTTTCAATAGATTGTGATTCTGTCTATTTATTGGTTTGGTTAGTAGTCGTGGGCTGGAATAGTGAATTTTTGATTCATATTATTTTTTTTTCTGAAGTTCACTTGAGTCTGTAAACAGTGTTGTAGTTTACTTCCCATTTTGGCTAGGCAGAAAGGTTCTCAATGGGGATGCACTGATTGTGAGATAAGGATTATCTTATGTGAATTACCTCTGTGTCCGTATATGAATATCTTATGAAATATCTCGTGGATGAAGATTTTGATGTTTGGCATCATCTTTCTCTCATTTTGTTGTTTGTCCCATCATATTTTTCTTTAATGCGTCATACGTGATGAACTTCAATTCCCTCTCTCCCCCTCTCCCCTCTTTTTTCTATGTACATTCACATTTTATTTTTTAGATTCCTTTTGTTTTGGCCAAAATAAAAAATGATATTTTCCTAGCATTGAATGATCTGATGAATGATTACTGCAAATTCTAATAACAGCTTTTTTAACAATTGTAGGATTTGAAAGTTAAGTCTCCCGCACCTGCACAGAAAGAACAGATTCACAATGATGATCCTGCCATTATACAGGTATTGGATGAGTGTATTATAGTACTTACGATTCCATAAGCTCAGGAGTTCATCAGTTTGATTTCATACGTTTAATTTATTTCTCCTTTGCAGTCACACTACACTGGGGCACCTGCAAATTCACCACAATCTACACTTGTCAGTGGTAAGGGTTTGTCTGAAATAACTCAGTGGCAGGATACTCCTACTTTGATCGGTAAAAGCAAAACCAATGTGTTGCCTTCATATCAGTCTATAACTGAAGTGGGTCCATCAGGGCATTCCTTTTCTACTCAAATTGCTACTCCTCCAGCACTTTCTTTGCCGCTGTATTGGCAAGGATACAACGGGGCCTCACTGAATATGTCTCAACAGCCACATCACCCTATGCAAACCCAGTCTGCAATCTTACACCAGAATAAGGCTCCTGAAAGTCAGGCATCCATAGCTATTGGCTTGGCAGATACTTCAGCTCGTGTTGCCCCTGCAATCTCATCTTCTACATCAACTTCTGTAAATCCAAAATTTCCTCCGTCGCTTACTTCTGTAAACTACGCTTCTGCTTTTGATATGCCTTCATCCTTGGGCACACAAATATCATTACCATCTCATTCTACACCAGTGAATGCTAGTCAACTAAATATGCTTTCTGTACCTTCACCTGGTCAAGACTGGAATACGAGGGAAACACAGTATTTTAGTAAAGCCACTTCTGATTCAATACCAGTTCTTCCTGTGCAGTCCATGCCTTACCCTGCATCGTCTTCTATAGTTTCCGATACAGGTCCTTTGGTAGCACCACCTCCATCTTTGATAACTCCTGACCAATTCGCACCATCTAGATCACACATACTATCTCCTTTGCAAAAACTACATCTTGATCAGAATAATATTGGCGCAATGATACCAACACCACCTCAAATTTCTTCCTCGGTTCCTCATGTCACTCAAGCACCATTGTTACCGTTGCCTACACCACAGGTGAGATCAGACAAGTTCCACTGCATTTGAAGAGTTTTTTGAGACTAGATTTTTGGGAAAATGTCTATTTGCTACAGAATTTAGCACCCTCCTATTCCAACATTTGTTTTTTAAAATTGACCATTTGAACATTTCAAAATAGAATTTGTGCCCATTAGGTCTAAACTCTCAAGACACTCTTAAGAACCTATATTATTTTAATACTATTATACCCCTCACTTCTTAAACATGCTTAGAGAGAGAAGATTTCACTGGAATCTCACCTACTCTGATCACCGTCACCTGCCGTCGGTATCTGGTCACCGGTCACCAGATTCCGGTCACGGATCCCGGTCACCAGTCGTCAGAATCATGTGATTGGAATTACCGACTAATAAAAATGTTATTAACCTTAAATAATAACTTATTGACCACAGTAAACATGCCCGTTGACCGGAATTCGATTTCTGGAATCTAGTGGATGAATTACCGACCCCAGTAAACTTGTTATTGACCTCTAATACTAAAACACCAACCCTAGTAAACATGTTAGTGGGGAATTTTATAATTGATCCCAACTGGGTTCAGTAAACTTTATAGATGAACTTTATTGGGTTTAGTAAACTTTATAGATGAACTTTACTAGGTTTAGTAAACTTTATAGATGAACTTTACTGGGGATAGAAACGTTGAAATTAGTTTCCTGGAGGCAGTGTAAACATGTTATTAATTTTAATACCTCCAGTAATTAACTTTAATACCCCCAGTTTTTAACTTTATAGATGAACTTTACTGGGGATAGAAACATTGAAAATAGTTTCCTGGAGGCAGTGTAAACATGTTATTAACTTTAATACCCCCAGTAATTAACTTTATTAGGGGCACTAAATTTTCTACCCCTAGTAATAAAATTATTTCCTCAGTAAAACATCAAACAAAACACAACAAAACAATGTGTTGCACCTTGGTGATGGCAAGCAAAGGCAGAGTTGGCGGATGCAATTTAGTTGACTACCCCTTGGTGAATTTTGAATATGGAACAGAGGTTAATGGGTTACCAGGACTACGCTTCACCTCATCAACACCCTTGCCGGCGAGTCTTAAGGCTACCAAGACTTAATTCTCCCCCAACTACCTCAGATGAAGCCTTTGCTTGCAGATCTGCTACCGTCGTTTATGGAGGCAAGGGGGAGATCAGAGAGACGAAGAGGGCTTGGAACATGGAGGTCAGAGGTGCAGTCACAACGGGTTCCACTGTCGAGGTCTGCATCGTTTGGCGGCGATTTGATGTGGTGCTCGACATGAACCAGAAGGGCAGATCAGAAGCTTGATGCGACACCTGTGAAACAAACGCTAGGATAGGTGATTCAACAGATTGGCATGCTGTTGAGGTCAGATGATTTGCCCTCTATCTGATCTGGTGTTCATCATCTCCAGATCTAGGACGGAATCGGATTCAAGGTGGTCAGAGACCGATTTCGGCGACGAGATGGGCGACGATTCCTTCACTGCCACCGGAGAGGTGGAAGAGGGCGAACGATTTGCTCGTTGACACCAGATGTGTCAGAGAGAGTTGAAAAGAATAAGGGTATAATAGTAATTTTCTTGTGGATTGTTGGAATGGTCATTGCCAAACTTGTTTAGACCTAGTGGACATTTTTTCCCCTGTTTTTGTAGTGAATGGTCATTAGCCCTAGATTTTTTAATGTTTGTTCGTATCTGTTTTCTTTTGTATGCTTCTCAAAAATCTGGTGGTGCTTTTCTATAACATGAAGCTTGTCTTTTGTGTTAGACATGATGTTTCTGCTTGTTTAATTTCTTGTATGTTTTTCTATACAGTTTCATAACCTTTACCTGGTTTAGCTTGACTGATTGGACAATAACTAAAAAAAAGCTTCTTAACTTTAATCAATACAAGTATGACACTAATTTATGTATATTGTTGTGATGTTTCGGCAATTTTAAATGCTTGTGTTTTCCATACAGTATCAAACCTTTAGCTAGTTTAGCTTGACTGATTGGACACAGCAAAAATTTCCCTGCTTCTTAACTTTTGCCAATATAGAAGTATATGGAAAAATGGAATTTGGTGGGGTCAACAAGAATTACCAGCTCTTTTATAGTAATCAACTAGTTAATACTATTGGAACCTTCTCCATAGAAGTGATTTTTTTGGGCTGGGAAGTATGACTAAATGGAGGAATTCTATTTTGAAAAAAAATAGAGGATATACTTCTGAAACTTCATTTGTAGTGTACTGTAAGAATGTCCAAGTACTGCAGGAACTAGGTGATTTCTCTCCAAATTGAGAGGTCTGTGCTAATCTTTGAGGACCCGTTGCTGACGTGTAATTAACTTAATCCAGATAGTTCTTGTACTATTAGGGAATGAAATATTGATTGTGTTTGTTTTTTGATTTGATTTTTTTATTGAACCTTTGTTTTGTATGCGTCCCATGTCTCTGGGAGATTGGGGGGATAGAAAGAATTTATGTGCTTCAGAATTTATTTGCAGGTGTATGTAGAATTTATTTGTGTGGTCCCGCAAGTAGGCATCCATCCATTCCCGCAATCCAAGTAGGCATACTTGTGTGGGGTGTGCTTGCACGTTCAAGTGTTTATTATGTTTAGGCGGGATTGCGGGAATGGATGGATGCCTTCTTGGAGGTGTATGTGCTTCAGAATTTATTTGCATACATAAAAGATGCATTGCCTAAACCTAATAGAACTATGGTGCACGTCTTGAACTGCACCTTTTCACATAAGTTGTAGGTGCATTTGACTTTTGAATTTTAAGTGGATTCTTGACCCTTTTGAGATTACAAGTCTTTCTCTTAGCTTTTCTATTCTTTTTTGTAGTAACTGAAGATATGCATGCTATCTTAGCAAAAAATTCAGGTGTAGAGTAATTCTGATTATTGATCTCTGTTCTAACAGTTTCCTTTATCATGTGTGTGTGTATAGTAGCTTTGTATTCATGTCAGTTTCTAATTAATTGCTTGGCTATGCTTTGTAGTCTCAGTACTCGACTAGTCAGTTCAATGAGGAGTTTGACTTTCTAGCCATGAATGAGAAGTTTAAGAAGGATGAAGTATGGGGCTACCTTGGTAAGGAAAAACAAAGGGATGAAAAAGAGAGGGAGGATAACAGTGGAACTGGTCAAAGCTTGGATGAAAAGGAAGGTTCCACAAAGGTAGGAAAACCGTTCTTTTAAACTGAATGTTTTTGCTGTCCTGTGGAATGTGTTGAGTCTTTATTTATCTTTTCTTGATTGTTTAATGCAGACTGCATATAACAAGGATGAGTTCTTTGACACAATTTCAAGTAATTCTCTCAACCGTGGAGCAAGAAACGGACATAGGTTTTCTGAGAGAATGAGGACAGATAGTGAGGTTTGCCAATTTATAAGAAATTTGATTTATGATTACCAAGTGATAATTCATAGCTGGGTATGTGCTTATATAGTTTAAATGTTTTGTTTGGCAGGCATTTGGCAATTTCCAGCAGAGATCTAATCATGGTTATGATGGCTATGGGCCTGGGCGAGGTGGTAATTATAGGGGCTCATATCAGTCAGGAAGGGGTTATGGTTATGGTGGTAGGGGACGTGGTGGTAACATGCCCAAGTGGTGGTAAAATGTCATTCTGAAGGTAGCTTCTGTTAGAGCTCTCCTCTGGTTTCCTTTTATTTCCTCAATCTTGACTTTGTGCGGTGACTGGTAAGGTACTGTTGTAGACATCCCTATGGAATACTCATGTTCTTGTAAGGATTCTTAGGACTACCAGTTGGGTTGGTTCATGCTTATTTTTGTGCTCATGAGTTGGCTTTGGCCATTTGCATCCTTTTTCTATGCAAATACTGTCCCTGATACGATATTGGTAAAAAGAGAATGAAGTCATGGTGTAGTTTAAATTTGTTTACTTAAGCTGCTCGGATATATCTATCATGTACAATTGATTTTACTTGATAATTGATTGAAATACTACTGAGCAGTGAGCACACACACATTCTGAGCATTCTTAAAACTAGTGTATTTTCTGACAAAAGATGCTTGAATGTTGATCAAATTCTCGTTTGTAGTGGAATATGTGGTTATTATTGTGTTTTTTATTTATTATTTCACGCTATTTCATTACCACATAAATATATGAATTACAACAGTCATTTCAAACTTTTATATTTCTGTAGCTATCCAGAGTTGGCAATGTAGCGTTTACAAAAGAATGAAAGGGTTTATCTCCAATCGTTGCCCTTAAATTTTATTTTTATTATGTCCCTCTCTAAGCTCTTTGATTGTAACCTTGTGAATTGTTATTTTCAGCCCAGGGGAAAATATTCCAGAGAAAGATCATCAATCACCTAATGTGGGGCTTTTGTTAGTGCTCGTTGTCATTTGTGGGTTTCTTGGTATTTTGGCTATCCATGTAAACCACCCTAATTAAAAACCAACTAAAGAAGAATCTCCTTCACTTTGAAAATGACTTCTTTCTGGTACAAATCTACTTCCAATCACGCCCTTTGTATCTGTATTTCTATACAAGTAATTGGGGCTATACATTGTTTTTGGTATTGCTGTCACGTTGCCTTTGGGGAATAGCTGAAAAGGTTAGAGGGATATCTCTGCCTTTACAAAAAAAGGGCTCTTAATCTATCTAGTCTACTACAACTTGGTGTTCAACTTTCTTTGCTCTCCTTTAAAGCCTTCTTCAACTTGACTCTTCGTCATAGTCGTGATCACTAAGCCTAGTGTGGAACCAACAGTAACCAGGATCAGAGTTCCCGAACCAATATAGATTCCTTGCTTGACAAGGTAGCATTCACCATCCAACCATTCTACCCCATAGGACTGCTTTCTGCTCATGCTAGCGGCCGTGCTTATCAACGTCACTGCCATCACAAAGCTCACCCTGTAAACTTAGGCCATTTCAAAATCCCCTTCAAAATCATTCTTTGAATATTTTAACTAACAGTTTGGAGAGTGGTTATGGATTTGAGACTGTTCCAGCTCGTGTTTAACCATACCCATACTCTTTAATATGTCTCATCCCCGTATATTTTAACCATGCTCATACCCTTTAACATGTTTCATCTCCGTACTCGTTCTCATACCCGTAATTAGATAACGGGTATTGCCCGTCCCATACCTGCTGGGGATTACGTTCTCATACTCTCCCCGATCTCTGTTAAGAATTATGTATTAAATATTTTTTTTAATACAATATATAAAAATATAAAATTTAAATCAAATACCAAATAAATAAGTTTTATGCTTCAATCTAATGAAAACAAATCAAAGTTTCATTTAAAAAGAACAATAACTGTAAATTAATATATTTAATTGAGAGAATGAAAAAGTATTTATTACATAAATATATTTTTATAAATTGATATATATATATATAACAAATTGTATATATTAATATTTTCATAATAAATGGGTGGGGATGGGTACAAATATCAAAATACCATACCCGCCCCGTACTCGATTTAATTATCTGAATACTGGAGATATCCATACCCGTTACCCGTGGGTACCCTACCCGCCGGGTATTATTGTCATCCCTAATTCCTCCCATCTAATAGTTATCCACAATTAAAACGGCTTCCACCTCTATTTCTGGATAGATTATAGCAATAACCTTAGCTATAATCTATCTAGAGGTATGAGATTTAGACATCTTTTTGCGTTTAACCTTGCTATCCTAACAAAACATGGTTGGAGATTACTTCAAAACCTGAATTCTATACTGTTGAAAGCTATCTATTTTCCTCATTGTAATATTTGGGAGGCTGAGTTGGGAGAGCAACCATCTTATGCGTGGAGAAGCATATTAGACGGAAGGGATACCCTTCGTTCTGGAGTTCGGCATTTAATTGGGAATGGTGAAGACACTGTACTTTCTCGGCCCACAAAAACTCACAAGAAAAACATCACGGGCCTCTAGATAACTCACGAGATCATCGTTATTCTCGGCCTAATAAATAGATCTCATATGAATAGTATGAACCACTATTGCGGGCCCACACAACCAACTTCTTTTATCACATATCCATATCTTAAACAATAGCTCTACCAAAAATATAAATATCCTTCCATGTCTCAAATGATGCATAACAATTATAATTAAATTCCAAAAAATCAAATAAACTCACGGAAAATGCATAAAAATCTTTCCCGGCCCACTAAAATATAATCACACCAACTGATTCATGCAATTTATCAAACCATAAAATTTTAACTCATGCATATACTAGCTAGAAACATAAATTTACCGATAATACCACTCCTGGTAATATCTCTAAACATGAAGCAAATAAACATATCTAATCATAAATTTATTCATACGCCAATACCACTAGTGGATTATGGCTCTTAGCCGACGAAACAATTCTGTCTACTAAAAGTATTTTTCCGTCTCCTAAGCTCTTAGCCGACGAAAATTCTATCGACTAAGATTCGTCGGTTAAGATGCGTCGGTGAACACCCTAGCCGATGAAAAAATTTATTCCGTTGGCTAGGTTGTCTACTAGGATCTTAGCAGACATAATTATTCTGTCGATTAAGTTATTAGTAGACAAAAATATTTTAAAATAAAAACAAATTAATAATCATCTTAGCCGACAAAATTCAAAATATTCTGTCGGCTAAGAATTACTTAGAAGATGGAAATTTCGTTGGCTAAGATCCTAGCCGACAAAATTATTTAAAAAAAAAACTCTTAGCCAACGAAATATTCCATCGGTAAACCTAAAAAAATAATTTTAAAAAATGAAGATCGATTTCCGGAAATCCATCTCCTGTGATCGATCTCTAACAATCCACCGGCCATTCCGATTCAACCACCACACCACCACCACACACAACCATTCCAAAAACCACCACCATACACCATCATCAAAAACCACCACCACACATCATCAACAAAAACCACAACCACCACACACCATCACCACCCACCATCACACACTACCACACACCATCACCAAAAACCACAACCACACACCATCACTACCCACCACCACACACCACAACCACCATTTGTAGAAGAGATGAGAGGGATAGGAGAGAAGAGAGAGTTTGGAGAAGAAGAGAGAGTTTGGAGAAGAGAAGATTTAAAGAAGAAATTTTGATTTTTTTTTGAAATTTTTTTTTCGGAAATTTAACGTGTGGAAATGAATGTTGAAATTTTTATCTCTTAGCCGACAGAATGCAATAGTTCCGTCGGCTAAGTGATAAATATTTTTTCTGAAATTTTGCTCAGGAAAATTGTTATGAATTTTTTTTGCCCATAGCCGACAAAATTAAATAATTTCGTCGGCTAAGTGATACATTAGAAGACAAAATTAATTTAATTCTGTCGCTAAGGGGTAAAAAATTATTTTTTAGAACTTAGGCGATGTTATAATTCTAATGATCAAACTTGAAAAACGAAATTCCGACCGTCTGATATGATCATTATTATAAAACATGGATATGGTAAAAAATCAACTTGATCCGGAAATGTTAAGGGCTCGATCTGAACAGTCAATCCTGTAAGTTACACCCATAAACGCAGGGAAACGGTCATTTGACCGTCTAAATTACGTATTTTGGCCTGACCTTCAATTAAAAATAGTTTCAAATCAATGAGACACAACCAGTGGTATAAAAATTTATGAAAAAATAACTCCCGAAGATAGGGCTGCCCATAGGGAGAAAGAATGGTAAATTGCGTTGACCGCAACTATCGGCACCGAGACTTTGTCGGAATAACGTGATTTTTCAAACGTAGACGTAATTCACCATTCCAGTCATATCTTATTTCAAGATTTTTTATTGCGTTTGAAGGTTCTACGTAGAGTCTGTTTTTGAAACAGAACATTTACTTAAAACTTAGTAAACAAGTTGTACAACATTAGTAGGCATGTTGTAATTCTGATGATCAAACTTGACAAACGAAAATCCGTCCGTCTAATATGATCATTATAGTAAAACATGGATATGGTAAAAAATTAAACTTGATCCGACAATGTTAAGGGATCATCCCGGACAGTCAATCCCGTGCGTCAAACCCCTAAACGCATGAAAACGATCATTTGACCTTCTAAATTATGTATTTTTGCAGGACTTTTCAACTGAAAATAGTTTCAAATTGATGAGACGCAACTAGTGGTATACAAATTTACAAAAAAAATAAACCCTGAAGATAGGGCTTCCCATAGGGGGAAAGAATGGTAAATTGTGTTGACCGCAACTATCGACACCGAGACTTAACCAGAATCACGTGATTTTTCAACCGTAGAAGTATTTCACCATTTCAGTCATATCTTATTTCACAACTTTTTCGCGTTTGAACGTTCTACGTAGAGTTTGTTTTTAAAACTAAACATTTACTTAAAAACTTAGTAAACAAGTTATACAACATTACTAGACATGTTGTGATTCTGATGATCAAACTTGAAAAAAGAAAAATCCGACCGTCTGATATGATTATTATAGTAAAACATGGGAATGGAAAAAAAATTCAACTTGATCTGACAATGTTAAGGGCTCGATCCGGACGGTCAATCTCGTAAGTCAAACTCCTAAATGCACGAAAACGGTCATTTGACCGTCTAAATTACGTATTTTCACTGGACCTTTAATTGAAAACAGTTTCAAATAGATGAGACGCAACCAGTGGTATAAAAATTTACAAAAAATAACCCTCGAAGATAGGGCTATCCATAGGGAGAAACAAGTTTAAATCACATTGACCGTAACTATCAGCATCGATACTTTGCCAGAATTACGTGATTTTTCATCCGTAGACGAATTTCACCATTTCGGCATATCTTATTTCATGTCATTTTTGCGTTTGAAGGTTCTACATAGAGTTTGTTTTTGAAACAAAACATTTACTTAAAACTTAGACCTAAGAGCCTAGCCGACAGAATATGAAGAGCTTAGACGACGAACTATTTCTCCTAGCCGACGACGTCAACTAAGAAAATCATAGTCGACGGAACAGTTTAGATTTCACCGGCTAAGAGTGAAAATTCACTAGTGTACGTACATACATACATCACCATGATATGACAACCCAATATTATCACTATCTACATATATACGCCATACTGTCATTCATCTAATTCCAGAAAGGCACATGTTGCCACAGTCGATATGCATAAACGAAATAAATATTGTTTCCGGGTAAACTCGCGGCCCCTTTAGCGGGTTGCACGGTTCCAGAAATAGCGAACTTCCTCGTACTCCGAGTTTTCCTGTGTAAAGAACAAACACGTCAAAGAGGCGTCCCCGGGTTTACCGAGGGAAGCCACTCCGATGCTTAAGTTAGACACTGTCAGTTAAGCAGAAAACTCAAGAATAGTCAAGAAGTTGCGCGTCCTCTTACCGGGAGGCCCACGCTGGTATTTATGGTAGCATTAAAGGCAACCTGCCTTGTCCTTTTCCAATGTGGGAACAAACTCCCTTGCTTTTCCTTAACTTTATGATGAACTGGGCCCTGACAAAGGACCCAGAGTGGCTTCTCATATCTGATTGGGCTTTTACCCTGTAAACAACACTTCAAGCACAATAAACAATGCATATTTACTAATTGACCAGACATTTGGTGGTTCTTTCTTGAGTTGTAACCCAGTAAAAGTGAAATATTAGGTTCCACCTATAAACAAGTTCCCCAAGTCCTCAGTCAAGGGGCACGCTTGGGTGGGGACTTAAAATCTTTTCTTTACCGGGTTACAAAGTTAGCAACCAAACCCGGGGTACCCAGTCCCCCAAGTCCGTACGCAAGCGTGACCCGTAGACACTCTCTACGTTGAGAATTCAGAACGACGTCTCCGGGTTGTAGTGGGGGGAAACTGAAAAGTTTTTCGGTTTTGTGAAGCGGCATGCGTGACACGTGTCGTTTTCCTCGAGAAACTGAAACGTCCCTTCAGTGCACGCCCCTAACTGTATAAATAGGGGTTGAGGGTGACAGTTTTGTCTCACCTTCCAAACCGATAACTTTTTCGTGCTTTTTGCTTTTGCTCTCTTTGTCGCTGTTTCTTTGGATTTCCCAACTCAAATCGATCTCAAAAACCCCCTCAAACCCTCACAAGTAAGGTACTGTTTCTTCTTCCCTCCTTTTTGAGTGTTTTGGGACGATTTTGTGTACTGTTTCTGGGTTCCCACGAAGGTTTTCTGGGTTTCTGCGTTACTGTGGGAATTTAGCTTTGTGGCGCCGGGTTACCTTGGTTTTGTTGACGCCCCCGTGTTTTTGTGTTTTGCAGATGGCCAACGAAGCAATGGACACTCACGTCCCCGAGTTTGCGTCTGTAACCTTCACTGATGGGACCGCTCTCGACCCTCCCTGGTACTCACTGATAGCGGAGGAGATCGTGGAGCTAAGGAGCAACTGGAAAATCCCCGAGTCTGTTGAAATACGGCCTTTAGAACCCGAGGACCAGTTCTTCGCTCCCGGGGATGGATGGACGCTGTGCCACGAGTATCAGCTACGCTGCGGGCTGTCACTCCCGCTAAAAGTAGAGGTGCAGTACCTCTTGGCTGCGAGCAACTTCGCAATCGGGCAAGTTGGCCCGAACATGTGGAGGCAGCTACTCGGGTTGTGCGTCATGTACAAGGTGTTGAAGCAGCAGATGCCAACCTATCACGAGTTACACGCCATGTACCGGGCCGAGTACTCCCGGAAGGCGGGTTTCAGCGGGACCATCCAACTGAAGTCCAAAGCGGTTTTCAAGAAGATCGTCGAGGACCTGCCATCTTCGGTGAGCAGGACTTGGAGGGAGAGAAGTTTCTTAATAAGGAACTTCCAAAACCCGGACTACGCGCTCCAAGTACCGGTCGATTTCCAACAACTGATGAGTAAGTCTTCTCCCTCAGGGTTTCTTTCTTTTCTCCGTCCCGGGTTATAATTATGTTTTTGTGTTGCAGACGTCCCTGACATTCCTCTGGAGCCGGTGATGGAGAAGAGGATCCGGAGGATGTTATGGGCCTTCCGGGGTCAAGATGATCGGAGTTCATACCGGCTTTGTAGGCTGTATGTGTACAGCAGGTGCCGGTTGATGGAGCTCCCAGGTTTGTCTCGTATCCCTCCAACTTTTGTTGTCAAATGTTCTTGTGTAACGGGCTATATGTTTCCTGCAGCCCTTCTTCCGATGGAGTTTACCAAGCGGAAGAACCCGGGAATATACGACGGGTTTGAAGATAAGGGTGTTTGGGCCGGGATCCGGACACAAGCAACGGATGGTCAACGATACGACGTTAACCTGACCACGAAAGCGGCTTTCCTGCGCCCAGAAGCAGAGCAAGGGGATACTGAGAAATTCCTCGTGGACACGTTACACTTCAATGAGATCCCTGGGTACCTGGCTGAGGTACTCAGCACGGAGGTGTACCCGGAGTTGGATGAAGAGATTGTAGGGAACCCCGCAGAGGAGGTGGCGGAAGACCCGGTGACTGAATTCCCCTTGACAGAGGAAGAGGTGGAGTTCGAAGAGCCGGTGATGAGCGCAGTTCCCTCATCTGTGCTCCCGGGTGAGGAGGAGTTTACCGAAGAGGATAACGACGGGGGTGAAGAGGTTGGAGGGTTGGAAAGGGTGGTAGGGAGTGAGAACCCGGAGGGGAGTGACGGGAGTGACGAAGTTCACGAAGTGGAGCCCGTTCCCTCTCGCAAACGCACCCGGGAGGCATCCAGCTCGGCGAAGTCCGAGAGGAGGAAGAGAAGGAAGGAGAGGAAAGAGAGGAGGGAGAGAAAGTAGCACCGGGACACGGATGAGATAATGGAGGAGTTGGCGAGCGGGGGAATGACGGACGTGGCCATCCAGAGGATGGTAGCGGACTTGAAGAATTGTGCCGCCGACTCCTATGTCCTGGAGCATGAGGACCCGTTGATTGTAGCCCGGAGGACACAGGAGAAACTGATGCGGGTAAGTTTTTCTTCTTCCCTAACCCGTTTTTTTTTGAATACTAACCCGTTATTTGTTTTATGTAGGCTGTCAGGATGTCGTACTTGGCAACTGTCCGGCTCATAAACGAAGGCATCCCCGAGAGAGAGAGTGCTTAGGGACGACCTCCGGGCGGCCCGGGACCAGGTGACCGCGAGCGAAGAATGCCTGGCTCGGGTCCGGGAAGAGGCAAGCGCATCAGCTGTTGCGTCGTGGGCGGAGTTGGCCAAGGCAGAAGAACAAATAGCAGACTTGGTGGCCAAGAACTCGGAGTTTGAGAGAGTCGTCGAGGGTCACCGGGAGGACCGGTGTGCTCAAGATGCCGCCATTGCTCAGCTGACTCAGCAGAATCAAGCCCTGCAGCAACAAGTGACTTCTCTAGAGCAGCAGAAAGGAGAGTTGGTGCAGGCTGTTTCCCGGGCCAGGGACTCTGATGTCTTCGAGTTTCTAGCGAGTCCCGAGTTTGAACTGAAGCTGCGGTCGGCAAGGGCTGAGGCTCGAGCCGAAATTGTTAGCGCCGGGATTCGCCAAGGCTGGCTCGACAAAGCCGGGTATGACGGTCACCAAGGTCATGTCAGACCCGACGAGGCTGTAGGCACCTCCCGGTCGACTCCTGCCATGGCTGCAAACCCTAGGGCTCCTGCAAACCCGGCTCGGAGTCCCCCGGTTCGTTCTTCAGCAGTCCGGAGAGGTATCTCCCGTGGTGGGATTGTCGGTGGTCCTCGAAACCGGCCACCGCTCCGTAGGGGACAGTTTATCATACAGCCCCAGGGAGGACGTGGCGGCTCGAGCACTGGCGGGGGTAGCGGGTCTGCAGCGCCATGAACTGGAGCCTTTAGTATTTTTGTTTTTATAGATTAGACTTTACTTGTAGCGGTTTGCTACTTTTTGTAATTGATCTTTTTGAAGTAATCAAGCTTTTCCTTCGCATAACTCTTGCTGTGAAATAACACGGTAACCTGATGCACAGTATAAAAATTTACACATAAAGCCGGTTTGACATGTAAATAAAGATAGTGCCGCTAGGATATACGGGTCCGTTAGGACTTCCATGGGCCGCTAAGGCCTTGCGGGGGAATGTCTTTCTATAACACTTTTTTCCTGTAAAATAACACGTTAAGTTGATGCATATCTCGCAAGTGTAGACAATTGACACATAATGCCGGTCTGGCATGTTATCGTCATAAAATAACAATAGGCCCGGTAGGGCTTTACCGGTCCGTTAGGGCTTCCTGTCAAATAACACGGTAATGTGATGCATAATATATAAGTGTTGACAAAATGTACGCATATTGCCGGTTTGGCATGTTAATAAAAATAGTACCGCTAGGGCTGTACGGGTCTGTTAGGACTTTCAAAGACTGAAATAAGGCCGTGAAAGGCTTGCAATATTTCAAGTTAAGGAGATTACCAGAGATTATCGGAGATTGCCGAGTTTGACAGTGAAATAAGGCCGTTAAGGCTTGCAATATTTCACGTCTTGTAGACCGGAGATTATCGGAGATTATCGGAGATTGGCGAGTTTGACAGTGAAATAAGGCCGTTAAGGCTTGCAATATTTCACGCCATGTAGACCGGAGATTATCGGAGATTATCGGAGATTGGCGAGTTTGACAGTGAAATAAGGCCGTTAAGGCTTGCAATATTTCACGCCATGTAGACCGGAGATTATCGGAGATTGGCGAGTTTGACAGTGAAATAAGGCCGTTAAGGCTTGCAATATTTCACGCCATGTAGACCGGAGATTATCGGAGATTGGCGTACAAGTAGGGCCACTAAAGGCTGCATTCACTCAACAAACTGTTTGATAAACATAACCCGGTAGGGGTTTTATGCATTGTGGGCCTGAAAGGCTTTATATATAACATCATAGATAATAAATTTGGGCATTCATAGATAACTTGTTACCTATTTGGGGAAAAGATGTAGATGTTGGGCGTTCCATGGTCGTGGAAGCGTAACTCCATCTGTTCCCCTGATGTAAAACGTTGCCGAACCCACGACTTCAACAATTTCATATGGACCCTCCCATTGAGCTTTCAACCCGGTTGGCTTAGGGATAACTTCCTTCATTACCCAATCCCCGAGTTTGAGTGGGCGCTTGATAACCCGGGAATTGTAATGTTTGGCCACTTTTTGCTTCTTGTTGATATTTCGGAGATGTGCACGCTCCCGGCGTTCCTCCAGGAGGTCCAAGTTAAGGCGAATGTCTTCATTATTGGTTTCCCTGTCCAACAGTTGTACCCGGTCACTCGGGACTTCCATTTCTACCGGGATCACTGCCTCAGAGCCGAAGGTCATGAAAAATGGGCTCTCCCCATTGGCTTCTGTCGGAGTTGTTCTAAGTGCCCACAAAACCTCTGGAAGTTTCTCAGCCCATAAACCCTTTGCGTCCTCCAGCTTCTTTTTCAGAACTTGCTTGATTAGCTTGTTAACAGCTTCAGTTTGTCTATTAGTCTGCGGGTGTGCGGGGGAGGCATATAGCACCTTTGTCCCATTGGAATGTAAGAATTCCCGGAACTCGTCATTGTCAAACTGCGTCCCGTTATCTGTGATAAACGTCTCCGGGATTCCAAACCGGCAAAAGACATTGTTCCAGAGGAATTTCTTAACATTTGCGGTTGTGATCCGAGCCAGGGGTTGAGCTTCTATCCACTTGGAATTATAGTCCACTGAGACAATGGCGTGTTTGAGCTGTCCCGGAGCTGTGGGTAGAAGTCCAATGAAATCAATCCCCCACATGCAAAATGGATATGGAGAAATGATTACTGATAGTGGGACCGATGGGGCCCGGGGAAAAGTTGCAAACCGGTGACATTGAAGACAGGAATCTACCACGACTCTGGCATCCTGTTCCAGAGAAGGCCAGTAATATCCCATTCTGAGGGTTTTGAAAGCCAGGTTACGGGCTCCAAAGTGATTTCCACATACCCCGCTATGAAGTGACTGCAAAACCCGGTCTCCCTCCTCGGGTGTAATACACTTCAAATCAGGGAAAATATGTCCTCGTCGATACAGTTTCCCATCACGGGTACTATACTGTGCCGCTCGAACCCGTAGTCGTTTGGCCGCTACCGGGTCCTCAGGTAGGGTTCCATGTTAGATGAAGTTAATGAACTCATCCATCCAAGATGGTGGCGGCTTTGCTTCCACTGCGAAAATCTCAGAAAAGGAGAGTGAGATACCTGGTTTCTCCAACGTCTCGACTAGTAAGCATTTAAACTCGGCATTGGGATCTTCCCCTGTTGCAATCCTAGCCAGAGTATCTGCTCTCACATTCTGCTGCCTCGGTATCTGAGTAATCTCGAAGGTGTCAAATTTTTCAAGCAAGAAAGCCGCTAACTTTTGATAGGAGGAAAGATGTGCCTCCTTTGTCTGAAGTCCGCCGTTAACCTGCTGCACTACCAGTTGTGAATCACTCAATATGCGGAGATGCCGGGCGCCCATTTCTTTAGCGAGTTGGAGCCCTTTGATTAAGACTTCGTACTCAGCCGTGTTGTTTGACGCTTTGAAGTTAAAGCGTAAAGCATAATCGAACATGTTACCCTCCGGGTCCACCAATGCAATTCCTGCTCCACACTGCCTCTGATTGACTGATCCATCTACAAATATTTGCCAACTCTCCGGTTTAGCTTCTGTAGGAAGAGTTTCAGCAACTGATGAATCTGCTGGGATTAGCTCGGCAATGAAGTCTGCTGCTGCCTGCCCTTTGATTGTCGTGCGCGGTTTAAAGTGCAAGTCATGTTCCCCCAACTCAATTGCCCACTTGACCAATCTTCCTGAAGTCTCCGGCTTTTGCAGAACCTGTCGTAGTGGTTGGTTGGTGAGCACATGGATAGAATGTGCCTGAAAATAGGGTCTTAACTTTCTTGCTGCTACGACCAAGGCCAGGGCCAGTTTCTCAATATCTGGATAACGAGTTTCAGGATCATTGAATCATTTTCCAGTATAGTAGACCGGCAGTTCTTCAGACTCTGGCTTTCTTACCAAGGCACAGCTTACAACCGTTTGAGATACCGCCAGGTATAGATAGAGTATTTCCCCCGAGTTAGGTCTGGATAAGGAAGGAACTGATGCCAAGTATTCCTTCAACTTTTCAAAAGCTTGATTGTGCTCTTCCTGCCATGTAATCCGCTCTCGGTGTTGACTCTTGAGAATTTTGAAGAAGGGGGCACATTTATCTGTTAACCTGGATATAAACCGGGATAAGGCTACCAGCCTGCCAGTAAGTTTCTGGACTTCATTCCTGGTTTTTGGTGGTTCCATGGCCAAGACGGCTTGAACTTTGTCGGGGTTTGCCTCAATTCCCCGAGCGCTGACCATAAACCCGAGAAACTTTCCTCCTGAAACACTGAACACACACTTCTCCGGGTTTAATCTCATTCCTTTGCTCAAGGCAATGTCAATAACGGTCTCCAAGTCATCCGGGTGTTTGCTTGTTTCCCGGCTCTTGACCAACATATCATCTATATAAACCTCCATAGTATCCCCGAGTTGGTTCGCAAACATGCCCACTACTAGCGCTGGAATGTGGCTCCTGCATTCCGGAGTCCAAAAGGCATCACTTTGTAGTAATACATCCCCTTGTCCGTTGTAAAAGATGTGTGCTGTTGATCTGCGGGATCCATCGGAACTTGGTTAAACCCCGAGTATGCATCTATGAAACTCAACTGGGGGTGGCCCGCGGTTGAATCCACCAGTTGATCAATCTTTGGAAGGGGAAAACTATCCTTCGGGCAAGTCTTATTCAGATCTGTGTAATCGACGCACATTCTCCACTTTCCGTTTGCCTTCATGACCATCACCACATTGGCCAACCAATCCGGGTATGTTGCATCTTCGATGAACCTGATGTCCTTAAGACGTTTAACTTCTACTTGAATGGCCTTGTACTTCTCTGCACAAAATGCACGACGCTTCTGTCTTACCGGTTTAATACCCGGGATAATATTGAGGGAATGCGTCATAACCTCTGGAGAAATCCCGGGCATGTCTGCATATGACCATGCAAACACCTTCTGTTTCCGGGTTAGCAGCTCAATCATCTGGGTTCTGACCTCTGGGTCAAGGCCTGTGCCAATGCAAATTTTCCTCTCCGGGTATTCTTCTGAAATCTGAATCCATTCTGTTGTTTCGATTGGGGCTGGCCGGGGGAACTTGGCAGGATACTTCTGGCTCTTCTTTTGTGCCGTCTTACTGATGGGCAAAGAATCCGGGTCATCTCTGGGGTCATCGGGTTTGTCAAATGGGGATAAGGGAAAACCGGCTGAAAACATCTCATGCTGGGACTGAGCTGTTGCTACCGCGTTGCATCTGACAGCGGCTTCTCGGTCTCCGCGAATTGTAACCCAACCCCGGGTGTAGGTACCTTCATAAGTAGCATATGACCCGCTATAAAACTCTGTAGGCCCCAAAGGGCATCTCTCCCAAGTATGGCATTATAGGATGATGGGCAGTCCACAATTATGAAGGGAACTACAATTCTTGTGGACTGGTGCCCGGTTCCAACTGTAACCGTTAGCTGATCTGACCCCAGCGGTTGAGTTGTCTCACCTGAAAAACTGATCAATTGCTCATGGTTCCTATAGAGCTTATCTCTTCCTCTTTTAAACCCCCTATAGCAACTGCTGAACATGACGTTGACAGCGGCTCCCGTGTCTATTAGAACCCTCCGAGTTCGCCAATGGTCAATCTGAAGAGTAATAATGAAAGGATCATTATGATGCATTTTCAGCGTGTCTTCAGACTGAGAAAATGACACGGTATCCCAAGGAACCAGTTTTTTGCGGCATTCCTGACGAAGCTGCATTATCTCTAACTCCGGGCCTCTTGGGCAAAGTCTTTTGGCCCGGTGACCTGACATTCCTTGGGTGCCACCACCGTGAATCGTCATTATCTCCCCATATACTTCAATCAGGTTGACACCTGTAGCAGGTGACTTATACTGCTGTAGCTTGCCGTTCTGAATCATATATTCAATGCTGTTTCGAAGGGTAAAGCACCGGTCGGTAGTGTGGCCAGACTCGTTGTGATAGGCACAATGTTGCCCATTGTCTGGCCCTGCCCTTTTGGGAAACTTCCGTTTTGGGGCCGGGGGAATGTCATTCCTATGGCGGTTCCAAATTTCTTCATAGGAGGCAGTCAAGTTGGTCAACACTTCATATCGAGGGATGTAAGTGGTTTTTTCCTCCCGGACTGGATGTCTTGGGTATGGAGCCTCTCTCGGTTTCTCCCTTGGTCTGTTTGAACTTTTGTCGTAGTATCCCTGGCCACTCTTATTCTGCCCTTCCTTTTTCCATCCATCAGCTCGCTGGCTTGTGAACCCGGTATTCGTCCGGCGTTCCTCAAAGGTGTCATACTCGGCTTGAGCTTGCCAAGTTACTTCATTAATCAAATCGTCGTAACACCTGAATCGCTGCAACCTGAGCTCCACCACAAAGCGGGTTGGCTTGAGCGCCTTTGGAAGTCGTGGATAGCCAACGGGTTACAAAGACTTTCAAGCTCTCATCATCCCTTTGCTGGACTTTGAATAATGAAGTGGTGCTTCGGTTGGCACTAGACAGCAGGATAAACCGGGAAAGGAACTTCTGTGTCAGCTGACCATAGGTTTCTATTGACAAAGCCGGTAACTTGAGGAACCAACTCAATGCCTCCTCACTGAGTGTTTCCTGGAAAGCATGGCATGCTTGGGCATCCGTGAACCGGGTTGAATCCAACTGAGACTGGAACAACTCTAGGTGTGCATATGGGCAGCCCGTTCCGGCATATTTCTTGATTTTGAATGGCTTTGCTTCTGGTGGCTTTTTATCTGCTTGAACCCGGGTGGAGAATGGGCTTGCGCGGGTAATAAATGGTTGGTATTGCAGTGGTCATGTTCCTGAGTTAAGACGCTGCTCAAGTTGCGTCACAGTTTGCATTAACTGTAAGAGAAGCCGGGTCTGAGCATCGGCTGGGGGAAGTGGTTGATTTAACACCGGCTCTGGAGGTGGAGGAGGTCCTGAAAGATTGTGATTAAATAAAGGATTGGAGAGATGGATAATTTGTGGATTTGGGTTAGGGTGGGCAATGGGTGGGAGAATAGCGGGTGGGATGTATGCACTGTCAAGAGTTCGCGGGTTTCCATAACCCGGAGGATTCCCTTCTGGGGTAATGACATCAGCAAGTCTGGCTGACGTCCCAATGGCATTCGCCCTTTGAGTTAGGGTTGCTTGAAGAAGCCCATGCTCGGCCTGGATAGTCGCTAATTGCTCCCTTACCGTCATTAACTCGGCATGTTCTCGAGTAGATTGCTCCTTCTGAGAGAGAAAATCCTTTTTCAAAAGTTCAAATGCTGCTGCCAAATCTGTTTGGCCGAACTGGGTCTCTGAGGCCCTCGGGTTATCATCCCCTGAGAAATTTAGCATCCTAGTTGGATCTTGTTCTGCCATTTCTACCGTCCTTGAAAATATTAAGCGAGAGGTCTTGAGTTCGACTCTCAACGAGAGCACCAATTGTTTCCGGGTAAACTCGCGGCCCCTTTAGCGGGTTGCACGATTCCAGAAATAGCGAACTTCCTCGTACTCCGAGTTTTCCTGTGTAAAGAACAAACACGTCAAAGAGGTGTCCCCAGGTTTACCGAGGGAAGCCACTCCGATGCTTAAGTTAGACACTGTCAGTTAAGCAGAAAACTCAAGAATAGTCAAGAAGTTGCGCGTCCTCTTACCGGGAGGCCCACGCTGGTATTTATGGTAGCATTAAAGGCAACCTGCCTTGTCCTTTTCCAATGTGGGAACAAACTCCCTTGCTTTTCCTTAACTTTATGATGAACTGGGCCCTGACAAAGGACCCAGAGTGGCTTCTCATATCTGATTGGGCTTTTACCCTGTAAACAACACTTCAAGCACAATAAACAATGCATATTTACTAATTGACCAGACATTTGGAGGTTCTTTCTTGAGTTGTAACCCGGTAAAAGTGAAATATTAGGTTCCACCTATAAACAAATATGAACTATAATCTGAGGTATTTAACCAACACTCTCTGACATCAAACTCTACATCCCAACCACAGGGCATTCATGAGGAATCATATCCCCGCTCTGATACCAACTATAAGGACTCACCCTGGATTAATCCCTTTAATTCGAGATAAATCCTTCAGGATTCACTTCAAATGATATTTTTACCGTAACCTCCTTTGAAATAGATAACTTTTAACTACTATTAACCAGCACACCCTGAAACTTTAGATTATTTCTAATGGGTATGGTTCGAGGGACATCACTTTTTACACAGTTTTTGACACTTTTTAATAGTGATTAGATTTTAAAATGTTTAACGACCTAGATTAAATATGAATAGATGTCAACATAAAACAAGATGATATGGCAAGTGACATGACATTTTATATTTTCATAACAAATTAAATTAAAATTTTCTTTTAACAAAAGAAAACAAAAGGAGAACAAGATCAAAGAAAAAAAAGAATAGAAACAAGGCCTAAGATGAACTCCATATCTCTGTCATCTCCTACAAGATCATAAACAAACTAGTTAAATGACAAAATTCTATGAACTTGTGAGTATCAAATTTAATATACAATGAAACTAGTTGAAATAATCTTGTTTAATTTCATATGTTGAATTGTGAAATTTGATCCTTAATAATTTGAGAGAAATTTTGAATAATAACCACTGCAAATTGATTTATAACCAAGTAATTTTAAAAAGTTGAAAATGATCGTATCGTGAGATAAAAAGTCATAACTACCCTAATGAGTTTTGTATTCGAACTTAACTTTCTAGCATATGCTAATCTCTCCCTCGTTTGAACTTGTTCATACTTATTGCGAAAATGTTCATCTCATACTAACCAAACATAATTGAATTATAACCATATATATGCAGATAAATCGACAAGAGATTAACGTGAACTTATTAGTTGAAATTGGATTTACATGTGGGTCTGGAATTGACATTGCAACACTTTTCTGTTGCACAAGAAGGATTATATGTTTTTACAGAACAACTGAAGCTATTCATGGCTGTTAATGATTGTGAAAACCAAGCTGCCTATATATACATGGGGACATGCTATTTTGCATGCGGCAGTATTAATTCGTTTGAGGTCCATAGGCAACAATTAAAATTCCACATCCCAACTTGCTATTGGGAGTCAGTCCAATATCTCCTATCTACAGATTTTTGGTTGTGCCACTTATGTGCCTATTGAACCGCTAAAACATTTAAAAATGGGCCCTCAACGACGATTGAGAATCTATGTTGGATTCGATTCACTATCAATTATTTGATATCTTGAACCCTTGACGGGTGATCTATTTCGTGCAAGGTTTGCAGATTGTCATTTTGATGAGACAATATTCCCGCCGTTAGAGGAAGATAAGAAAGTTCCTGAAGAACGTCGTGAATTATCGTGGGTGGTGTGTACATTGTCTCATCTTGATCCTCGTACTAAACAAAATGAAAATGAAGTACGAAGAATTCTGCATCTTCAAAACATTGTCGATTAAATGCCTGACGCATTCACCGACACAGCAAAAGTGACAAGGTCACATATCCCAGCAGTTAATACTCCTGTACGAATCGATGTCCTGATTGGACAAAATAATGTGACAGCAAATGAGCAATCTAATGCACGCATGAAGTTTGGCAGACCTATAGGTTCAAAAGATTCAGTTCCTACAAAGAGGAAAACAAAGGCACATAATCGCTTCTGAAAATACTATTGGGTAAGACGTCAACGTCCGATCCACAATTTATGATTCTATAGTTACAAAAAACCTTGAAGAGGCACAAGTACCTGAAAATAAGGAAACTTCCATAAATTATGTGTACATCAATGAATTCTGGGAACGTAGAGAAATGGCCATAGATGATGTATTTTCATTCGCTGTAGCTATCGAAATAATAAAAAGCGATGATACTGAATCTCGGTCTGTTGATGAATGTCGATAGAGATATGATTGGCTCAAATGGAAAAATGCAATCCAAGAAGAGTTAAACTCTCTAGAAAAGCGCAGTGTTTTTGGCCAGTTGTCCAAACACCACCTTGTGGGACCCTGATAATTTTATTTAATTTTCTGACACATTTAGGGTTTAATTCCGATTACTTTTCGGTACGTCGTAAATTTTGTCTAACGTTTTTACGTTAGGACACACGTCGCCACATGCGTGAAAATATATACGGAATATTTTCCAGCACTTCACGTATTTTCCGTACAACTTTTACGATTTAATTTGACATTCGATTATTTTAAAGGAATTTTTGAAAAGGAATTCGGTTTAAAAATTATTTTGAAAGTGTGATTGAATCGTGACCGTTGATTCGATCGTCGAATCGTGGCCGTTGATTTTTCTTTAAAACCCCTTATCCTCTCCCCTTTTCTCTCCACATTTCCTTTTTCTTCTTTCTTCTTTCTCCCTCTTTCCTCTTTCCTCTTCTGTTCCTTTCCTCTTCGAGGGAAAACTCTCTCTCTCTTCTCCTCGACACATCAGCTCAGCTGCTCCACTCAAGGCACGCGTCGACCCTCACCGCCATCGACCTCGCCATGCCTCAGGGACCCAACACAGACCACCAACGACGCCAGCGCCGCCCAACAGCAAGGAGAAAAGAAGGAAGCAATGTGCAAAGGAGGTCGAGTCGATCCAGTGCATTTGAGGAGCAAGGAAGCTCCCAGGCGCCACCAGAAGCTGCCAGGAGCAAGGAGGAAGGAGGAGGAGGCCAGCGGAGCTCCGCCTGAAAAACAGAGGAGAAACTTCGAGGTACAAAACTCGAACATTTCTTGTGATTTTGGTATTGTTGGATAGCTTAGGATATGATGAAGGAGAAAAGAGAAGCCTAGGGACTCGATTTTGGTATTTTTACCGCGTCAGTTTCACTTTTACATTTTTACCAAGAGGGTAAAGTTACCAAATTACCCCTGGTAGATTTACTAATTACATTCACTGTTTTACTAGTTACATTTACTATTTTACCTTTTACCTTTACTGTTTTATTTTTACTATTCACTAGTTGACTTTTGTTATTCACCAGTTGACATTGACCGTTGACTTTTCACTATTCATTGGTTGACTTTTGACAGTTGAGTTTTCACTATTCACCAGTTGACTTTTGACCGTTGACTTTACTGTTACCTATTGATTTTCACTATTTCAAAGTTGACTTTTGACTTTTACCGTAGAACACTTGCTTTTACGTTTTTGATCACTACGGTTAAATGTTTTAATGGTTTTTGAATTAAAAACGCGACGAAACGACAAATACTGAATATGAAATAATCTTGAATTCTCGCCGGTTCGAGAATCGGAGTGTCAAATAAATTAGACTCTAATGTCGGAAAGATAAATAGAGAATGTTTATCAAGTCGTAATTGTAGACAATAAATCCTCGAATTACATATATTTGACTACGTCATTGTTATCTCACCCACAGACTCAGGAACACATCGACGTTGGTTTCAAGAGGACCTGGAGTTGGAGCTCAGCCAGTTGTATCAGCATATTAGGTAGTAGGGGGCACGCCCAATGGGTGAGCTGAAACATTAGATAACTCATGTGAGTTTATCATTGTTATTGTCTTTCTTTGGAATGTTTTGAAATTCATTACTCGATTTTCAATAATATGCTTGTTGCTAAATCTCATTATTCTTTCATGATTGAATTCTTACCGCAGATTGAGTTTAATGGACTAGAGAGTTTTACTAGAACTCACTTTGTCACATTTCAAAGCTTTATTCAGGACATGCCCTGATTGTGAAAATGATTGAGGCACAAAGGGTCTCCACCAAAGCTAAATTAGCTTGTGTCCCTAATTGTGTACACAAGATGTACACCCTTAGATTAACCCTATTGAGCCTACATGTTAAACCTTTTTGTCATCGCCCTTGTTATCTTAACCTTGAGCTTTAGTATAGCTATATTTTTACCTTTGTTCTGGAATCTAGTAGAGCTATACATGAGAATTATGCGCAACCAAGGTGATATGAAGCTGATGAGAAAGAACTAGTGTGGGGGAGGATTCAAGCTGGATTGCAATCCTTGGCAGTGTAACAAACAAAACAAAAAAGGAAAGAAAAAAGAAAGAAGAATTTGCACGGCTAGGAAGAGAGAAATAAGAGAAAAAGAAAAGTTACAGATTAAGTCTTTTTATTGTGAAATGGGAACTTTGCAAATGTGGAAGGTCCAAAAACGTTAATACTTCGTCTTTGTTCTATTTCACGATTTGGTAGAGACGTTTAAATTGATGGAAGGGCCCAACAAGACGACATTTGACCCTTGCTTTTGGCGACAAATGGTGCATCTGAGTGCTCTACTAGGTTTCAAGATACTTGTTTGAATTCATATCCCGCTGTTTTTGTAACCCAAATCCTAGCCCCATTACAACCTTGAGAAAGACCTACTTGATCCTTGAGATGGGTTAACTATGATATGTGGAGTCAGGTGAGTTGAACATATTGTGGTCCATTTGGCAAGTATTTGATTTCCTTCATGAAAGTAGAGGATCGCTGAGACAATTTGTAAGGGCATTAGAGTTGTTTAGAGTCGAGTTTTTTTTAGTCTTTGATTTTGCTAAGGGATTAGCAAAAACTAAGTGTGGGGGAATCTGATAAGAACACAAAAGTGCTGTGTTCTTAATGTATTTTCGACCTTATTTAGATATGTAATTCCTTTAACAATTTCAATTTAACTTATTTTATGTTTTCAGGTCTTAAATAGGTCCATGAGCACAAAAGAGGCAAAAGAGGATAAATCTTGAAGAAAAAGAAATTCATGTATTGCAAGGAAAGAAATCCTAAAATCTGTCAGAAATCATAAGTCAACTTCGACAGAAGATTGTGATAAGCTCACAACAATCCAGGAGATGGGTCATACATCAACGGAAAGCTACAAGAGTGTAATTTCCATAACTTTTTACGGATCATCAATATCTATTTTCTAAAAGAGTTATGACTGATTGAGTGGTCAAAGGTCATGTCTACCGAAAATCTGATATTAGACCGAAACTTCAACTTCAAGGCCCAGACCAAATTCGGGAAGCCCATGGAAGAGTTTTGAGGGTCTATAACCCTAATAACAACTTTAAAACCATAGAGGACGAAAAATATTAGCCTCCAAGAGACATTGCAACACAAGAGATCATCAACGAGAAAGCCGCCAAGATCATCGACAATTCTATCTCCATCCACAGTTCTTTCTTTCTCCTTTGTAATCTTTTGGATTTTTATTTGTTTTGTATGACTTCTACAACTATGTGTGGCTAGTTTTCCTTTGTTAGGGGTGAAGGTTTGATGCCCTAAATTATGCAATAAACTTTGTTTCACAACCTTGATTTCATAATTGCTTAGCTATGATTCATTTATTTGGTTTTGTTTTATAGAGAACTTTTGCTTGTTTATGTTCATGTTTGGCCAACATAGAATATTATGAACTTGTAATTGGGGCTAGAATTAGGTTGTTTAATCTCCTAAACGGTTAATACGGCTTAGTTCAAAGTAGTAAAATCTATAGGACAATATGTGAAACCAAATAGAGAGACTCGCATGCTAGGTTGGCGTTCCACACTAGTTTTGCATAATTGTTCAATCAAACTTCCAAAGTTCTTCTTAATGCTTAGGATAATATGTTGATAGGATAGGCGTCCTATACCTTGATCTATTATTCTAAAGGCTTTGGTAATAGTGTTTCATCTTGCTTTAAATATTTAAAGGAAGTAATAAGAATTTACGCAGTGCGTTCACGGTTTATTCTTGATTAAACCTTTTCATGACTTGGTAATTAAAATCTTGGTTATGATACATTGTTTTGTAGCATATTCGACGGTGAATTTCTGAAATCTCTAACCTTATCTTTATCATATTTTTCAACTTAGAATCATTCTAGTTTTCTTATTCTGTTCTCTATTTTTAATGATTTATTTATTATAGTAAATCAACTCCAAATCTCCTCAAATTTTGTATGCATATTCTCTGTGTCTAGTATAGGTCTGTTAAATTTCATAATTTTTTGAGTCGTGTAGCTTAGGTAGTTACGTGTGTTTTCGTCTGCTGTTCGATAGGAACAGTAGACATTTTTGTGACATTGTTTTCTTTGTACAAGATTAAATATCCTCAATTCGTGACATCGAACGATCTCTGCTTCATTATACAATAATTGACAATCTTTTGTAGGGTTAAATTGTGAGGTCATTTTAGTCGTAACAGGATCTTTGATACCCTTAGAAGCAAAAGCAACTTGATCGAGGTTAAAATGATATCCTTCATACATTCGCTTTTGCTTGAGAACCCTCATGGGTCTGGCCTTTACGGCTTCCTGGGCAGGGCTAGGGCTTGTCTTCTTGATCTGTTCCACATCAAGCTTCTTGATCTTCTCGTCCACTGTATCCCATGTTTTATTAATTTGTTTCTTTCCAAAATTAATTAATTAGCACAATGAATCCAAACCCTAGAAACAACTGAATTGAATTAAACTAACAGAGAGAAATAATTTTCTGTTGCGGTAAGGTAATAATTTCGATAACCGGTTAACAATTTTAAACAGTTAATATCGTTAATCTTCAGAAAATCTGAAACTCAACCGACGTTAATACAAAAATTACGAAATTCCACCATTAGACTCTCCTAATTTTGTACTATTTATTATGCATGAAAACTGCCCAAAAAACGCATCGTCGCCTCCAACTCGCCGGTTGCGACGGCGGCCGACCACTGGATTCTAGCCAGCTCGAATCGCTACCGAACTTTCATAGAATGTTCCTCTAATCAATCCAAACAAATTTCATGTTCAACCCTAAGCTCAATTATATCTCTAAACAGTCAAATCAAGTATGAACAGTAAGACCTGATATGGAGCTAAGGCTAAAACCCTAAAAAATTCTCAAATTCTCCTCACACACTATTAATCGAGTTACAACCTTCTAGGAATATAATACAACTCAAACCTAACCAAACCATATATATATATATATATATATATATATATATATATCATCGGATGGTGACCTGAAGGGGGAGAAAATCTGGCGAGACTGTGTTGAACACAGTCGCACATTCTCACAGTATTTTCTCCCAAACAGTGGCGAGAGGGACGTTGTAACCACCCTAGATCGATAGGTCTCCTCCTTAGCTTCATGTTGATACTCGGATCGCTGCCTAGTTCGACCCGACGGTTGCGCACCGGTGAGAGCCAAATCTGGCAGAGGAGAGAAAGAGAGAGATCAGGGAGAGGAGAGAGAATCTGAGAAAAAATCTCATTTTTCATCCTGGTAAACCCCTATTTATAGTTATATTACCGCACAGTAACTTTACATTTTTACGAATAACTTTCGCATACGAACTCCGATTAAAACACAAGACATGTCCACGAGTTCGTATTAAAGGCCTTTACGACTTTCCCGAATGAAACTTTTCCAAATTATCGACTTAACTAAATGTCATATTTTATGGTCTCTTATGGTAAAACAAATAGTAATTGAAAATTACTGTAATATTCATAAATTCACAGAAAATTGCTCGTCACTCCGAAAAATAATCCGGACAAACCGATGAGCTCGCATCAATGCGTATTACGACTTCAGGGCATTAAATCCACTATTTACTGATTTTAGAAAAACTCAAAAATAAACTTGAGCGATAACTTATTAATATCTCCGAACATTGTCAAGAATCCTCCTTAATAATTATAACCCATAAATAAATAACATTTTGGGTCCGGGTCATTACAACATGCTTGAATTTCTCAATCTTTCACTTGAGATGTATAAATTACATTTTATTTTATTTTTTAAGAAGATAGAGTGAATTATAAAAGGAAAACAATAAATTTTAGAGAATTCTCCATGAATTATACAAATTCTGAGAATTCTACAAATATAAAGGATATGTTTTTCTCTCCTCTCACTTTTTCTATTATAGATGATGGTTTGCACGAGTTGTTGGAGCCAAACATCATGTTTTTTCTTCTAAAATAGATATAATTTTAGTTTTACATGAGATGTTGAAAATGCTCTAATTGATTGATGCGATATTATGATAGGGTGCTGCTAAATGTACCCAACAAATTTCTATGTAGACCCAGCAAAACAATTTTAATTGAATTGACAATTCAATCCCAATGCAAAATGTCATTAACAGTCATGATAATTAAGATAATAACGAAGCAAACCAACAAACTTGAAACTCTTCAACCCAACAATCTCCTTACCCAGCGGTACAACTTGAACACAATTCGAGCAAAACCTTAAACCTGCGAGGACTTGAAACAACAATTGGAAGGCTGAATGTAAAGACAAAAAATTAGGAGGGCGATCTTGAAAAATAAAAAAACAAGGGAAATTATTTTTTGTCCGCTGAATACTATGTGGTATATGGTCTTCTTTAATTTTATTAGTCCAATTGTTTTATCTTTATCTCTGATTGATATATTTAATTATATATATATATATATATATATTTCACCCATGTTGGTCTCCTTATAAATCTGAACAATATGATTAGTTAGGAACACTAAATGATAGTGTCACGTGCTGTTCTAAGTACAAAAAATAACTACTCGAAAAACAAACCCACAAATCACAATAAGTCCCGCAAATGAAAAAGGTGAAAGAATTAGTTTAGGTTCCGCCATTATTGCCAGCACTCATTAAACTTCCATCATCCAAAAGTCTCCCAGAAACAGATCAGGGTATTTTAAGTGAAGGAAAAACAACACGAACTTTACAGAGAAGGCACGAGTCAATAAGCAAAAGTGTAAGGGTTACGTATTCAAATCAAGAGGCCTCGGTCTTTTCTTTTAGAATTGATAATTGGGAATTTGTTGTATATACACATTAACACACGCTATCAGCAACAATATTCTTCGATCCATGAAATTCTCATTAACATGCTCTTCTTTAATATGGGTTAGATTGTAATAAATGATGAATAATAATTCAGCTTTTATTGGAAAAATTTGTTGAAAAAGATTTTCCCCTGAGTTTATTCTTCCTCCTTTACTCAAGAGTCGATAAAGAAATTCAATTTGCTTGGTTTGCTGGTGTGAGTTTTGGACGTGAGTTGCTGGGTTTAATAAAAGAAGGGGTAATGTTGGAAAGTTGCTGGTGTAGTTAGAGATTTTATAGTTTTTTTGGATGCATTTAGATTGCTGGGTCTGTTAAGTAATTTACTTGGTACATTTAGCAGCACTTTTATCATATGATTTGATGAGATATTTCATCAAGAGCATTGGTGAAGTGACAACTTATTTCATCAAAATAAGTCTAATCCACCATACACATTAAAATTTATTAAATAAGAATCTCACATCCTATCTTCTTTGTTTAATTTTAATTAATTCTTTCTTTCTCTTCTCTCTTATCATTCTCTTTCTTCGAATCTCTCCCTTCTTTTTCTCCCACCAAAAATTATTGTGGGTGGTGTTGCAGCAACAGGTACTATAAGAGGCGACAATGCTCCCCATTGTGAAGAGCTAGAGTTACAATGATGCAGTAAGGCCGGAGAAAAGTAAAAATCTTTAGTGGGTTCATGGAGAAGATTAGAGAGGATGGAGATGGGAGACATGAGTGATGTGAATAAATGTGGTGTCATTAACATAATACATGCCAAGATGGCAATTGCCTCCCGTGTCACTTGAAGGAATAAACAAGGATTCATGTTTCACACTTTCACTACTAAACAGTGTTCTTGAATAGAAGTTTTGGTCATAATCTTAGGTGTTGAGTGCTCCTGTGTTTATGTCGATTTTCCCATATTTCTCAAGAAATCTGAGCTCCAAGCCTCCAATATTGGCAAAAGTATATTTGATGAATTCTTCATCCAGATTTTGTCGTACCTCGTTTACATACAGGGTTTCTTCATCAAGAGTTGGTCTACATATATGCATGATTTGCCAAGCATTTTCGCTGTAATTCCTGTCCCAGAAATGAGCTAGATGAGATATGAGTCCAGAGGCATTCAGTATTATTCAAAATCAAAACCAACACTGGAAAATCGGTGCATTGAGATGCAATGTTGTTGTTCTTAGGCCTATTTGTTAAGAGTACTCTACATCAACCATGTCAAACCAAGTTCAAGTTGCAGTATGTACAGCAATTATCAGTTGGATATGAACTACATTTTCTAACTGTTACATACTCAACTACCAAGTAGAACAGTTGCAGTGATACACAAAAGTAATATACATTACCACATAAATGTTCTTCCAGGTACAGTCTCATTTCAAGAAAAGATATATACCTGTGTCTTTAGTCTCTATTCTTTGAGCTTAGAAAGTAAAAGGAGGCAACCAGAGGAAAGGAGGATCGAGGCTGAAAAGCAAAGCAAGTCGAGAGGAGATAGTATAACTGCTAACATGCTCTTTTCTAACAACCCGATTAAAAGGAGCATTACAATTACATGGCCAATCTTCGTTTTCAGTTCATTGACAGTTGATATGTCTAACCACTTCGGTCGTGCCTGTAAAAGGAAAAGAAAAATTTCAAAACTGAACTGAACATGTAGCAAGCACCTCATCAGAGTATCTTTGCCTATGAATATTCAAACTGAATTAGTCGGTCACAGGGTCAAATCCTCAGCATTGGCCCATAAGAGACATATGAAAGATGGTCAGTAACAAGAAAAGTCAGTCACACCTTCAGAATGAACATGCCAAAAAGACTCGATGTATAAGGTTCTTCATCCTCTGAGAGTGCCTTCACTGTGTCGAGGTTGCTGATGAATAGCTCATAAAGACCCATTCCAAACACCAACATCACTGTTCCCAAAAGATAAACATCTACATGCCATAAGACAGTAGTTAGTGACTCATTTCCAATTTTGTAATAAAGGAAAACATAGATCTGTTGTCCGAACAATAAATTCAACAAAGTGCATCAACTCGATTTAAGTATTCAACTTTTAAGAGAAACAGTGATGCATCCAACTCTAACTGCCGATCCTTAAGATGCTCTTTACAACTGGAAATTCAATTTCATTATCTTTAAGATACTGATGCTCAAATATATAGCATGTGCGTGAAAGATAGACAACTGGCACTCTTTTATAACCAACACTCTGTGACCTCCTTCCTCTATCATTCTCTAACATAGCTCATATGTCGGGAATTGTCATTGTAGCGGACTTACAAGTCTTGTTTGGTACTTTTAAGATGAACTATTTTGCTTTCTTTGCAATTTTTTGAAAGAAAGTCAACTCTTGGAAAAAAATTGACCATCCAGTTCACGTTTGGGTTTCCTGGCAGCCAAATTGTGTTTTTTTGTAAAAAAAATTAAGAACAGTACACGAAGTTTGATCGACTCCTAACTTTGGTACATTTCGTATTCATTTTTACAAAATAGTACATGATGTTAGCAATATGATACATTATTCATACATGTTAGATCCGTTAAATATTGTTGATTTCGTCAAATTTTGAAGGGCAATCTCGTCTATTTAGAGAATAATCCGAAAAAGAAAGAAAAAATATATATAGGGTTAGAAAAATAAACAGAGGCGGCATGCCCTGGAGCAAGCCGGCGCAAGCGCCGATGTCAATGGCCTTGGGCCGGGCCAAGCCACGGAGAGGAAGTGGGGTGTGAAGGATTGGAGACTCGACGGGAGCGGCTGTGGATGTGGATGAGAGATGTGAGAGTGAGGAGAAGATCGACGGCAGGGATTTGGTGTAGAGGAGGCGGTGGATGAGGGAAGAGGGGACGACAGTTGAGGGACGGAGAAGGGTGCTCGACCCCACAACGATAACGATGGCGACGACGCACGTCTGAAGGCGCATGCTTGAAGATTCACAGGGTTCTAGGGCTCGTTGGAAGTGGCGGGGAGGGCTGGCGGAGGTGCAGAGAGAGAGAGAGCGGTGAACTCCGTCACTGGTTTTGGAGCTTCGAGAGAGCGGCGAACTCTGTCGCTGGTTTTGGAGCTTTGATCCACGCTGGCTTATCGACTTGGAGGCAAGGTCGGCGATCGTTGGCGACAACAAGCGTCAATGAGGAGAGAGAGAGATGTTAGTATGCAAATACAATTTTACCACTCAATTATTTCGTATTGGCATATCTTGTAACAGAGTGTATAACGGTGTGTACAAAATATGTATCAGATTAGAAACATCATGTACTGTTTTGAAAATATATATATATATATACATATATATATATATATATATATATATTAAATGTACCAAAGTTAGGAGTCGATCAAACTTCGTGTACTGTTCTTGAAATTTTTCCTTTTTTGTATGTTCTCCTCTTGCTTGCTGTCTAGCTTGAAAAATTATCTATTACAACCAAATTATTTTGTATTCTTAAATCAATATTAATTGAAGTAACAAGTTATAACTTATAAGCTAACAAATAACATGGAACACTCACCAATGGCATCAATCAGTAACATGATGACCTTACTACGATGTGCAAAGTATTCCATAAAAGATTGTACAACATACGTGCAACCCTGCATATTCAACATCACAAATTAAGGCATCCAAGAGAAATTCACCAGGTGTAAAGACATTGTGGACAGAGTACCAATCTTTGTTGCATTGGGTGTCATAGTTATAATCCATGCTAATAAAATTCAGTATAGAACATAAGGTGATACATCCAAACTACCATAGCCACATGCAACTGTAAGCTAATTGTATGTTGGGAGATGAATATCCAGCCGTTTTAACCAACCAGATTACCATTACTAAAAATAAATATAGACACATTCAGTACAGATACATGTATAAATAGAGTAAAAAACTGAAAACAGTCTGATTCATTATGGGAATATTTAGGGAGGCAGGAGTGGATTGGTCAAATGCTTGTAAGAGGATTGATTTGTTAGCAAGAAGCTAATACTTTTGGTAAAGTTGAAAGGCCAAAAAAACCTTAGGGATGTGGGTATTAGCTGTGATCTGGGTGACTGGATGGAAAGAAATAAAGCACGTTTTAAGACTTGCGACTCGTGCTGGTTATTTACAAAATAAGATATTTAAGCACCACATAAATGGGTATGGGGATGTATAACTAAACTAAGCACTGTCGGCACTGATGTGAGACTGTTCAGGGTTTTTAAGAATCCTTTGATGGTGTCTCCTTTTGGTCTCTGAACTTTAAAATTCTCTATACTGACCAATAAGTTTTGCATTGTGTGGTATCGACAGATTGCAACTTCGTTGATCTAACAAGATCACTTTGTTTGAGAATTATCAAATCATTTTATTTCTTTTCTGAACCAATTACATATACAATAGTTGGATTAGTTTGCACTTCAGTGAAAGCTATCTGCATCACCCAACAAAGATTTTCTTCCTCTTCTCTGGGCACTTGCTGTTCACCAAATTTATCTTGTGTAATGTATGCGATCATTACTTTGAATAAAAAAATGATAAAAACAAACTGCAGTGTGCGTGTGTGTATATATATCCACTTTTAATTAGTTTTTCAATGCACAAAATGCGTGTAGATGAAGGATTGAAAATTTGCAGAGATCAATTGGATTGTAGATCAAGATGGAGGAAATTAATAAATGAATTACCAGTTAACAAAGGATAACAAGGGTTATCTGATTCTTAGGAGGGACTGAATGACTAATTTTCCCTAAAACAGTGACTGTTTGGTATTCCATCTAAGTACCACAACGGCACAGCCCTATTACAATTTGTCCTAATTTTCTACACAGCTCAAAGTGTAAAGAATTCACATTTTGAAGTTATGGAAAAATATTAGAGGCAGGGCATAGTCCCAGGGACACTCATGAATTGAGCATGTAAGGTTTCCAAGTTTTAGTTTGGGTTTCCTTATTTGATTTGTTATACCTCTACTGCCTCTGCGACCACTAGAAAGCTCGCTGTACCTCTAGTCAAGTGCCCATCTTGCAAAGCTCCCATCACCACATCAGTAGTACTAGTACCTTAGAAAACAGGCCAAACAATCTGTAATGCCTAACCAATGACGTGTTTAGGGTGAATTCTTTCTCACACATCCATCGGTCACCAGATTATAAACTTCAGCAACTAAACCTACACATCTGTACTTCAAACAGAGGGAACCAAAAACCCCACCCAACACCATGCTCCAACCACCTAAACATTCTAAAGCACATTACATGATCATTTCTCCTTTGTTTTCTTCGTATCACTTACCATCTAATTTTAAAAGGCTTAATTCACACTGTTATAGTTCCGCACAGTACCCTCCATAATAAGGTTTCTTATACTTTAAATATCACATTTCTTCTGACCAAGCTTAACTTTTTTGCATGAGTTCTTTCACCCTTACAGGGTAGTATAAGCCTGGCTGTTAGTCTCGACATTTCAATCTACAAAATATTAGGTGATTGCTCTTCACCTATCAGAACACCCTAGAAACACTTCACCTTATACTTCTTTTCATTATAATAACACCCTAAAACTTGAGCTAATTACCATGGATTATTTAGTGTGCAGAATAAAAAAAAATTAACATCACAAATCGGTTCAGAGTTTACAGTTCAGATAATGCAACAATCAAATCTCTAATAAGATCAATTCGACTATAGGAATAAAAGGATCTGATCTCTAATAAGATATAACACACATACCTTGATGTAACACAGAAGCGACCCAATCAAAGACCCCAAAACCGCCATAAACGCCATGAACCGACATCCATATATAACCTGAAAACCACTCAAAACACCTAACAATAAAAACCGCATCGACTCCAACAACATTAGTTTCCTCAAAAAATGATTAAATGAATACGATGATAATCTTCAGTACCTTCTCCAAGTCTGCCTCAATAGCCTCTACTCTACTCGGCGAGTTCTGCGAGGTGGCGGCGGAGCCGGAGCCGACGGTGGGATGGATGAGCGGCGACGGCAACGAGGAGTGTGGCGGGGCGGAAGAAACGCCGGGTCTGGAGCTGGCGGCAGCCATGGAGACGATGAGTTTGAGAGAGTGGGGATTGAACAAGGCATTGGGTCTTGAAGAAGGGCTCAGAAGCGGTGTTCTGCTGCTGCTGCTGCTGTTGATGGGTTTGGAGAGGAGAGGGCGAGGCAGTGTCATCAACTCAGTTAGGTCTGCGAGTCTGTTTCCAGTTTTGACTTCGGTTCCAGTTTTGGAGAATGGGCAAGTTCAACTTGTCTCGGATACTTTATCTATCGTTTCCAAGACCGTGGCAAATATAAATACGTACTTGAAAATAACAACCGTTTCAAATAAACAACTAAAATGATACAACCAATTCATCATCTTTCTTATTTTTAAGAAAAATTAATCTAAGTATCCGATTTGTTAGATAAACAAAATTTTGATGTTTCACGTTTTAAAAATTTCAGAACGGTATTTTATGTTCTTATCTCGACTGAATAAAGGTATCTAAAACCCTTAAAAAACTAACGGCTGACTTTTTAACGTAAAAAATTGATTTATCCTTTATTTTTTTAGAACATTTGTTTTTCTTTTTATCTTCAAATAATAATACAAAATCAATATATATATATAATTTCTTATTTATTCTTTTTTTATTTCTAAAATTTCATGTCTTTAAAATTAAAAATAATAATTAATTAAATAAATAAAATAAGAGTGAAAATAACCTAATAAATAGAAAGAAAAGAATAAAGATTGTCATTTTCATCCCCACAACTATGCCAAACTGGGTCTAACACTATCTAGAGAAATGTTGCTGCCACTACCAAACAACACTTCAAAGGTCATTTCCTAAATTGACAATATTAAGAAAAATTATATTATAGTTATATTTGATTCTAGATAAATTGATACCTCTCTAAATTTAAGTCCAATTGTAATATGCAAAACAAAATCAACATAAATAAATAAATAAAACATCATGGTCTTGTCATAAGTTGATCATTTACTGCAACGTAACTTTTTCATGAAAGCATATTCTAATCGAATCAATGATTTACCAGAACCTGACTTGAGATGTTAATTCTCGAAATAGATTTTGGTAAATCATAGACCGAGTAGAAGTCATCTCCAATGGTCTGTATAGTTCAAGTAAATCATACTCTAAGCATTGCATGATAATATAACAACTTCATGAATCTAAATTGGATTAGTGTTTTACCAGTAAAATATCTATTGCAAAAACCTTATGCTTTGCTGGTGAAACACTAACCAACTAGATTTCATCTTCAAATTTACGTAATTTTAACATGACCAAACTATCTTCTCTATGGAAGCAAATTCTAATCGAATCCATGGTTTACCAGAAATCTGATTTGAGATGTTGATTCTCCAAATAGTTTTTGGTAAATCTTAGACCGACTAGAAGACATCTCCAACTCTAACAATTGATGGTAAACGAATATTTTCATGAAAGTTGTGTAAATATGCATCGCATGTCAAGGTATATATAGGCATCCTAAAAACCATTTGTAGAACTCTCATTAACGGATATTCCCAAATAAGTAAATCTAAATTATAATCTGCAAAAGAAGAAGACAGCCACAAAATATATCACATTCATCCCTAGATTCCTTATATGTCGATTGTAAAAATCCAGAATTTATTTATTTATTTTTTTTCAAAAAAAAAAGAATAGAGAGACAAGTCAGACAACCACATAATATATCACATTTATTCACAATTCCTTATTAGTGGATTTTAAAAATCCAGAATTTATTTCTTAAAAAAATATTTGAAATCTACTAAATAAGGTCACGCATTAATGTTAAAATGACCAAGAGAATTACGGACTCATTGTTTACATACATTGAACAGCCTTTATAGGTTCACATTATTTGTAGTTGGAATTGTCAATTTATTTTGAAAATATTGAAGCCATAAACTGCGGTAAACCCATATCAATCTATTGTACACGTAGAATGACAATAAAATTTGAATCATATTATTTTCATGGATCCGGTTCAAGAGACATTAAATTTTACATAAATTTTGATACTATTTATTAGTCATTAGATGTTAAAACATTGAATGGTTTAGATCAATTCTAAATATGATATCAACATATAATTTAGGGGTAATGCCCATTTGCATAAAAAATAAAATCAAACCTCAGTCAAATGAAAAATAAGACTTTGAAACCCAATTGAATTATATATACACTTATTTGTACCCAAACACATAAATCTATATTAAAAATCATATTAACATAATTATTTTCAAAACATTTTTTACTCTTGTCTCTTACTAAAGAGAGAAGACTTTGTCTGAGCATCGCCGGATTCCGGTAAATCGGTTACTGACACTCAAGAACTCGGATATTCCAGTTACTGACCTCTAGTACAAGTAGATTTGGACTCTTCGGCGACAGAACCATTACTATTCCATCGGCTAAGAGTATTTTAGGAGACAGAACTATTTCTGTTGGAAAAGAGAAATTTTCTATCGACTAAGATTATCATAGCCGACGGAAATTTTTCGTCGACCAATTTCGTCGACTACGAAACTCCTAGCCGACCGAAAAATTCAGTTGGTATATTTCGTTGACTAGGATACACTTAGTCAACCAAATTTGATCTGTCGACTAGGATAGTCCTAATCAACGGATAATATTTCGTCGACTAAGTGTATCCTCGTCGACGAACTATATCTTAGTCGACCAAAATTTATTCTTAGCTGACAGAATATTTCGTCGGCTTAGAAAATAAAATTCAATAATTCTCTGACATTGTACAGAACGAATATTTTTAATCGACAGATTTTTTCCTTAACCGACGAAATATTTCGTCGGCCAAGTGGAATCAAATATGATAAATACAGAACGCATGAGTTGAACTCTATATATCTTTCTTGATCATGAGTTTCCTCCATTCCTCTGATCCATCCCTCCATGCCATTTCTTTCATGTCTATTCATCCATTCTCCATCAATATTTTTTGATTCATGAATTGAAGTTCTCTATCCATTTTAATCATTGGTACGTATTATTTAACTTTTCTTATTTATTAATTTTCGATAAAATTCGTTTAATTTTTGGGTATATTTTCGTCTAGATTTGTTTAATCCATGCATATATATGATGTTTAATTATATATATTTGTTAATTTTAGGTATATCATTCTAGATTTGTTAATTTGTAAATTTTCGTGTATATATATATATATATTGATATATATATATATATATATATATGAATTATTAATTATGTATATATATATATATATGTTGTTTAAAATTTTGGGCTAAGTTGAATAATTATTTGCATTAAATTTCATTTATTTTCATGATGATGATGTTTTCTTGATGATATATCCATGCATATATATGATGTATATATATATTTGTTAATTTTTTAATTTCAGGTATATCATTCTAGATTTGTTAATTTGTATATTTTTGGGTATTTGTTAATTTATATATATATATACATATATTGTATATATGTGAATTATTAATTCTGTATATATATATATGTGTGTGTGTAAATTATTAATTATGTATATATTATATATGTTATTGAAAATAATTGTCTGTTTAAATCATTATTTGTATTAAATTTCATTTATTTTCATGATGACGTTTTCTTCGTGATAATTTTATAGTTTATGATCGATTATATAAATTTGTGTTTCTAATAATAAGCTGTAACCTCTTTTATTACAAGTTACAACATAAACAGGAGCTGGATGCAGTTAGATAGAGAGTATGTGTTATACATGAGAGGAATTTTTGAGTTTATTGAGTTCGTCCGTCGATACACTCTTTCTGGACAAGTTTTGCACATTTGCCCCTACACAAAATGTCACAACAAATCTTCTACTCATGTAACTTTTGAGGACATGTATCTTCACCTGTCACAATACAGTATTTGTCCCAGCTACTCATGTAACTTTTGATTTTTTAAATGTATAAACATTTTTCATATGTATAAACAATTTAAATTATTAATGTATAATTTTTATATTAATAATAATTTAGTATTAAGTTTAAATATTATAATTATTTCTATAACAACAAAAACCAATATGAATTTTATCAGAAAATAAATTAAAAATCAAAACAAATAAATAACAATTTCTGAAAAAAATAAAATAAAATAAAAAAGAATAAATGAAAAAATAAACAAATATTTTTATAGTCCTTGTCGACGGAAAAAACGATTTTCTATCGGTAATAATCTCACTTTTACCGACGGAACAATAGAATTTTCGTCGGCTAAGATTTAAATTTTGTCGTCTGCTATATCTTAGACGATGAAATATTCCGTCGACTATCCTAACCGACGAAATATTTCATCTGCTAAGAGTAAACTTTTTTCGTCTGCTATGTCGTAGACGACGAAGACATTCTGTCGAGTAAGATAGTTGCTTCTTAGCCGATATAATATTTCGTCTATAATGAAGAACTTTTTGGTCGTCTAAGATGTAAATATAGTCGACGATTTCCTAACCGACGAAATGATTCTGTCGGCAGTACTCTTTACCGACGAATATTTGCGTCGGCCAAGATGAACATAATCCGTGTGTTAGCAGAGGTGGAGGCGAGCACATTAGCGTTATAGGTTTTTTTTTTCAATTTAGGGGCGAGAGAATGCGCTGAGTTTTGTTACATACCCTTGACGTTTAGCAGACAAAATAAAAACTTGTCGGCTATAGTCACGAAACTTGTCGGCTATAGTCATTTTTATTTTTAATTTTTTAATTTATTTTCATTTTATTTAATTTAATTAATTTATTTATTTAACTATAGTTGATAATTTTTTAATATTATCGTTAGCTATAGTCCTTTTTATTTTCAATTTTATTTTAATTTATTTTCATTTTATTTAATTTAGTTTATTTATTTAACTATAGCCGACGATTTTTCAATATTATGGTCGGCTATAGTCCTTTTTTATTTTCAATTTTTTAATTTATTTTCATTTTTATTTTATTCAATTTAGTTTATTTATTTAACTATAGCCGATGAATTTTCAATATTATCGTCGGGTAAAGATCTTTTTATTTTCATTTTATTTAATTTAGTTTATTTATTTAAATTTTGCCGATGATTTTTTAATATTATCGTCAGCAATAGTCCTTTTTATTTTTTAATTTATTTTAATTTTATTTAATTTAGTTTATTTATTTAACTATAGCCGACGAATTTTTAATATTATCGTCGGCTATAATCCTTATTATTTTCAATGAATGTTGTGATTCTGATAATCAAACTTGAGAAACGAAAATCCAATCGTTAGATCTGACCATCATGATAAAATACATGCATGACAAAAATTCAACTTGATCCGAAAAATTTAAGGACTCGATCTAGACGGTCAATCATGTAAGTCAAACCCCTAAACGCACGTAAACGGTCATTTAACCGTTTAAATTACGTATTGTGGTCAGAGCTTTAACTGAAAATAGTTTCAAATCGATATGATCAACTAGTAGTATAAAAATTTTATGGAAAATGACCACCGAAAATAGGGTTACCCATAGGGAGAAAGAATGAAAAAATGCATTGACCGCAATTATTAGCACTGAGACTTTATCAGAATTATGTGATTTTTCAACCGTAGACGTATTTCACCATTCTAGTTATATCTTATTTCATGACTTTTTCCATTTAAATGTTCTGCGTAGATCAGTTTGTTTTTGAAACAGACTATTTACTTGAAACTTAGTAAGTTATACAACATTAGTAGACATGCTGTGATTTCGATGATCAAAATTCACAAACAAAATCTGACCGTCTGATATGATCATTATGTCGAAATATGTCTTTGGCAAAAAATTCAACTTGATCCGACAACGTTACGGGCTCGATCCAGATGGTCAATCCCGTAAGTCAAACCCCTAAACGCACAGAAACGATCATTTGACCATCTAAATTATGTATTTTGGCCGGACCTTCAACTGAAAATAGTTTCAAATCGATGAGACGCAACCAATGGTATAAAAAATATATGGAAAATAACCACCGACGATAGGGCTATCCATAGGGAGAAAGAACGGAAAATTTCATTGACCGCAACTATCGACACTAAGACTTTACCGGAATTACGTGATTTTTCAACCGTAGACGTATTTCACCATTATAGTCATATCATATTTCACTACTTTTTTGCGTTTGAAGGTTCTAAGTAGAGTTTGTTTTTGAAACGAAACATTTACTTAAAACATAGTAAACAAGTTATACAACATTAGTAGACATGTTGTGATGTTAATGATCAAAATTCATAAACAAAAATTTTATTTTATTTATTATAGCATAGCCGACACAAAAAGTTTAGGGTATTCGTCGGCTAAGGTTCTGAGGTTTAAGGTTTAGGGTATTCATATCTATGCAATTTTTATGTTATTTATTATATCATAGGCGATGATACTTGACCTGTTTCATCGGCTAAGATGGTATTAACCGATGAAATTAGCCATATTTCGTCGGCTATGATGGTTTTATCCGACGAAATATGAATAATTTTGTCGGCTAAAGTCTAAAAAATATAGAAAAAACAGGCTGCTTAATGTGAACCATACCAATTTTCTATTCTTATATCACCAAAAATCATTTAAAATAACATAAATATGAATTCAATATATGTAAACTATAAATCATATAAAATATTTTTTATTACAAATTAATGGATTACGCCCTCTAAATTAAAACTAAGGCTCGTAATCGGAATCATCCGATGAGTCTTCTTCGGTTTCAGAATTAATTTCTGGAAATCTATGTCTTTCCTCATCACTAGAGTCTTCGTCTGTTTCTTGACTTGATCAACATCAATAAGCCTTTGCTCTTCATCACGAATTCGAACCGAACGACCCATTTTAAAATTATTAAGGCGAACGGTAAAGGAGTTCAGAATACCTATTATGCTGGACTCTTTATATGCAACATCTTATTCCTCATCTTCGGCCTCTCCAAGTGTAGCCGCCCGGTAAATGTTCAAGGGTGCAAGAGATTGACTACTTTAGTAAGGTCATCAAGATAAAACACTTGTTTTACCGATATGACAAAAACGAACGTGTCATCTTCGTAACAGCTAGTAATAGTGGTCACCGATAATATTCCGTACTGATCGGTCTTCATGCTCTACGAGCTAGTATCAAACCATCTACTCTTGAAGAGGTGCACTGTCATGCCTTGCCTATAAACGAGTTTCACCACTGAATAGAGAACATTGTAATAATCAGCTCCATTCCGCCCACCATGCGCCATTACCTCAGAATTCTGTGGTCGCCGTCTGCCGTCTATCTGTTTACATATAAATTGCACGTCATTCACCTTGCATATCGGATAAACTCTTGACATTATCGGCTTCATTCCTAGAAGTCTTAGTTTATGAGACTAATTTGGGTGACCATCAAATTCAATATGGTTCATCTGCAACCAACCATTCAACTATAAATATGGATAATTATGTAATAAACATATATACAAAAATATAGAATTACATACCCAGCCGTCAAAATAGTTTGAACTCACTGTTGTGGTACTCGAGATCACCTTAAATTTCTAGACAGTATAGATGGATGTCTTTCCATTATTCAACTTCTGGAAATTTAATCAATATCCACCAGTGCGCAATAACTAGCTCATGTGGTTGCAACTTGTAGGAGTATGGCAAAATTCTATAAACTTCAACATCACTGGAGGGTATGAAAAGATTGAACTTCGGTACATCTACCTGTATGATTTGCAGAGGTTCCTTCAAGGCTCCTAAATACAACATCATGTAGGTGACGCACTCATGCACAATATATGTTTCAGCTATATATTTTTCAGGTCCGGATTTATTAGCCACATAAGCTTTGTAGTCTCCAAGTTGTCTATAAATCAAGTTGCAAAGTGTTATGATTATTGAACATGTATATTGAGGAATTCAGGTGTAAAAAACATACCTTTCATAGGATACATCCAAGTGTAGTATACTAGACCGGTAAGCAACAATTGTTCGAGAAGATGGATCATCAGGTGAGATATGATGTCAAAAAAATTTGGAGGAAATATCCTCTTAAATTTACACATGATATAAATGATGTCCTCTTGCATTTCCTAGATGTCTGATTTTTTCACTTCATGTGTGAATAACTTATGGAAGAATCTTGACAACGCTACTAACGGATCCACGACCTGACGAGCAAGGAATAGTCAAATAAAAACAGGGAAGAGACATTGTAGAAGGATATGACAGTCATGACTATTCAACCCGTAAATCTTATTGTCCTAGAAGTTCACACACCACCTATATTTCTTATATAGCCTGAAGGATACTTCACACAACTCATCCACCTGAAAATTACGTTCTTCTGGTCAGGCTTCACGGTGTAAGGAGTTTGAGGCATTTTTTCTTCCCTTCTTTCAACCACATATATCTTCTTATAAAAATTTATTTAGATCAATGCGTGTCTTAGGACCGTCTTTCGTTTTTCCAACCAAGTTCAGCACTGTGCCCACCACACTATCACATCGTTTTCTACGGTCCCAACAAATGTCTTGTCATTGAACCGCCATTCGTGATCATATGGAATGAGAGTATTGTAACCCAATTTGCAATGGCTGCAACTCCCCTCATTGCTAAAGCACTCTGGACAAGCCCTCTATCCCCTAACAATGTTGCTCGACAACATCCCACGGGAAGGAAAATCACTAATGGTGCCAAAAATCATGGCATGCATCTGGAACATCTCGTTCTTCTACTTGTCATAAATGGGATGACCAACGTCTCAAAAAAACTTAAGCTTTTCAATCAAGGGTCTCAAATACAGATCGAGACACTTCCTTGAATAACCGGGCCTCTGAATCAACAAACTCAATATATAGTATTCATTCTTCATGTACATCCATGGAGGAAGGTTGTACGGTACCAAAATCACCGGCCATACACTGTATTGAAGACTTATATTGCCAAAATTGTTGAACCCGTCGGATGAGAGTCTAAGCCTCACATTTTGGACCTCTAAAGCAAAATAAGGAAACTTCATATCTATATACTTCCAAGCCTTCCCGTCATCAGGGGTTTTAAGGGTATATTCATCATGAAATTCCATATCAGCGTGTCATCTCATAACTTTAACCGTGTGTGAATGCATGTACAACCGCTCTAGCCTATCCCTAAATCGAAAATACCAAAATATCTTCACAGGTTTTCTATTGCCTGCAAGAGTCAGCTTATACCTGTCAGTGTGACATACCGGACATGCGTCAAGGTCACCAAGGTCATTCCCTTCTAGATCTTTACCTCAGAAGAGAACGCAGTCATATCTGCATGCATGGATCTTGATGTAGGAAAGCCCAAGATCTTTCAGGATGCATCAGACCTTATGATGAGTGGTAGGAAGACGATGACTGTGGGGCAGCATCGAAGCAGTGTATTGTAGATAATTGTCAACAGCCTTCACAGTCGATTTTGTCTCAACTTTAATCTTCATTACGTCCATCACACTTTCAAGAACAGTTTTCTAATAACCGAGATACACAGGAGTCTGTTGAAAAGCAAGCAGTTTGTTGTACTTGTCAATACCAGTAGTGTTGACACCTCAAGGGAAATGCTGCATCGACTCAACAAACGGGAACCCTTCAACGGCTGCAGGCATATACTTTCCTTGAGCGCATACACCGCTCTCATAAGGAAACATATCGTTGATGAAGGCTGTTGTTGGATGTACTGCCCGTCTCAGAAAATTGACCATGATCATGCTAACCCCTTGATGATGTTTCACCGTGATAAATCCGGCATGTGTACTTCTCCCAAAACCCTTTACTCTTCAAGTGTTGTCAAACTTTTTCAATCGCAAATCGATACATATCGCTGCGACACTGACATTTCGTGCACGGGCAACAAAAAATTGTATTTCCATTTGCATTAGCCAGCACATATTCCAGAAAATATATGACTCTTTTATCATATCTTTTGTCTCATTTTGGAAGCGAAATCCAACTCTTATCCATTACCTGAAAATAATATATATATATATATATATAACTCTAATTAATTAAATTCTATATATAAATTCTCAATTCATTTAATATTCTACTACAACTAAATAATAAAAAAATTAATTAACACACATATATATATATATATATATACTTAATAATTACATAAAAATATTATATATCAACATCAACACAAAATCATCATCATCAACTCATATCATCAACAACTTTATATCATCAACACAATATTATAACTTAATTAACATATATATATATATATATACACATACACTTATTAGCAACAATTTCATATAGATTATCGAATCATCATCCAAATCGATCAATACACACACACACACACACACACATATATATACATCCAATGTACACAAAATCAACTCAATCACCCTTAAAATCGATCAACTCAAATAAAACTCTAAATCAACTCATATAAAACTCTAATCAACTGAAATAAAACTCTAAATCAACATATATGTACTTATATATAGCTCCACAAACTAATTTTGGATAGATTTCGACAACACCTAAACTTTTTCTTTCGTTTTTTTTTTGAATGATTGCTGTCCAGACTAAAGCCGACGAAAAAATAAATTTAGCCTACAAAAGTTTAATTTCGTCTGCTAAAGTTGACTATTGCGGATGAACTTTTAAATTAGCCGACGAAGAAAAATTTCATCGGCTAAAGTAGGGGTGGGCGTCGGAACCCAAAAATCCAAAAACCCTAATAAACCCGATTCGAGCCAAAACCCAAAGCCCTAAACTCGGTTTGGTCCAAAACCAGGCTCGTTCTCTAAAAACCCGGTTCAAGTTCGGGTTTGAAATTTAAAGGGGCTTTAAGCCGGTCCCGTTATAATTTTAATAATTTTAATTAACCATTCTCTAAAAAACCAGTTCGGGTTCGGGCTTGGTTTGTATCAAACTTGTGGAGTTCTAATCTTTATTTAATTATTTTAGAACTTGTACATGTTGAATGAGATGAAATTTGGGAGAATAGATGGAATATGTGAAACTAGATATTTGGGCCCGAAAAGCCCGAAGCCCAACTCGGCCCAAGTTATGTTTTGCTCGGGTTTGGATTTCATAAAGCCCGAGCCCGGACTGACCCATTTAGTTCAGGTTTAGGCTCGGTCCTTGAAAAATTTGGGACTGGTCCGTGCCCACCCCTAGGCTAAAATCCACTTTAGCCGACGAAATAAGTCTTTGTCGGCCTATTTTTTTTCATCGGCTAAAGCATTTCATCTGGTAGTGAGTCTTCTCCCCTTTTCAAAGCATTTGTAATAAGACATCATTAGTATGTCATGGTTAGTTCAGTTGTTTTTGAACAATTTACTTTTTGAGATTTCAGTGTAGAAGCATTGCAGGTGTGTTTGGGATAAAAAAAAGTTATCTTTTTCGATGTTCTTGTCTCCCATGTTCGATAAATCCATTAATTGACATAATCCTTAGTCATACATGACCTAAAAGTCTCTCATACGGAGATTAGATGCTGAGCATTGTGTTGATTTGGACTTATGTATTAGTTATAGGGCGCTGACAATGCCTACTGAGCGTCGTGCACATCCGTGTGGACTTGCTGCCAAGTGCCATACACTTCCTACCAATCACTATCAGCAGCTGTCGAGCGCTGTGCACTCCAATGTGCACCATCTGCCTAGTGCTGTCGAGCAGCATGCTCACGGCCACCAAGTGCTCAGCTGCCGAGCAGCTCACGGCCACCGGTGGCTGTGCCCGTATGGACTATCTACTACGTGTATGCACACCTAAGTGCTCAGCTGCCGAGCAGCATGCTCACGGCCACCAACAATGCATTGTGACAGAAAACAGACAATCTATCCCCTTATGGACAGTAACTTTAGGAGAGTTTTCTGAATAGCTCCAGATGAACTAGAATGCAAACTTGATGTTAATGGAAAGATACTTTTGTCTAGTTTACAGAAGTTTTCGAGGTTTGTTCATACATATCATAACGAACGAGTTATGACTGTTTCAGTTCACAGAGGTCATCTTGAACGGAATATTTTTGTGTGCACTCAGGATTGCAAACTACTTTGTATCTTTTTCACATGTTTATATGTGACTACTGACTCATGTGTCTACCTTTTTTAGGTATGACTCGTGGAGAGCTCGGGTGCCTTGTAGACAGTGGATCTACGCACACCATATTAAGGGACTTGCAACTTTTTTCAGAACTTGTGTCATATAAACTTCTATGATAACCATGATCGGTTCTAAATCTATGATTGAGGGGTGCAGACCTTTTTAGTTCCTGCTACCAAATGAGACCTTGATCAATGTTGCAGATGCTCTGTATGCACCTAAAGGCAATCAAATTTTACTGAGCTTCAAGGACATCCACGCTAATGATTTTCACTTGAATACGCATAATGAGAATGGACATGAGTTCCTCTGTGTTACTTCTTAGGTCTGAGGGCATAAACGTACCTTGGAGAAGCTACTGAGTCAGTCATGTGGTCTGTACCTCACCACTATTAGAATCATCGAATCCAATGCAATTGTCAAATATGAATTCTGAGACTCTGACTCTTACAAGCTCTGACATGACCGCCTCAGTCATCCCGGAAGAGACATGATGATTCCGATTTTATGTAACTCGCATGGACATTCTTTCTTCAAGTCTAAAGACAAGGGTTTGGAACGCGCCCTCACCATTTATGGTAACCGAGCCATGATTGCCAAGGGTAAACCCTAGCCAACCTCTCGGTCATCAGTGCGTGGTGACGACCTTGAAGTGTCATTAGCCTTTTCTAATGCTCATCACTCCTTTTGTACAGCTTGTACTTTGACTAAGCTTGTGTCTACGTCTTCTTTTGCTAAAGCAAAGAACATCTCATTTATCCAACTTATCTAAAATAATATCATTTTTTCCTAATTTCATGATATTTGTTTGGCCAGTCGGGGGAAGAGTCGGACTTTAAATTTTTCGAGAAGTTGAAAATTCTACGGACCTGTAAAATAAAACTGTTTTTTACTCAAAATACTACACACACTCGACACAACTGAGCCGAACATGGCGGAAAATGACCTCTCCGCCTTGCCGGACTCAACCACACCAACGGCCAGGATTATCTGCGAGATCCTATTCCGTCAATCCGCTCACCAAATCTGCCCCGCCCTCACCTCCACCGGAATCGTCCCCACTCTCGACCTCATCCTCGAAGTCCTCACCCTCTCGTACGACTACCCTTTCTCCGCCATCAAATTCTTCCAATGGGCCGGCCCGGCCCACGACCGCTCCCCCGCCGCCTGGAACCTCATCGTCGACCTCCTCGGCCACAATCGCCTCTTCGATTCCATGTGGGACGCCATCCGCTCCATGCGCGACCAATCCACTCTCTCCCTCTCCACTTTCTCCTCCGCCTTCTCCAACTACGCCGCCGCCGCACGATTTGACGACGCCGTCATGACGTTCCAGGTCATGGACAAGTACGGCCTCCCGCCACGTGTCGCCGCCGCGAACACTCTCCTAGCCGCCATGTGCGCCAAAAACGGCGGCGTTTTGAAGGCGCTGGAGTTTCTGGAGACGATGAAGGGGAGCGAGAAGTTCGGACCCGACGGGGATTCGTTTGGTATTTTGCTGGAAGCTTTGGAGAAGGAGGGAAACTCGGCGAGGGCGAAGACGGTGTTTGGGGAGATGGTGGTGAGAGTTGGGTGGGGCCCGGAGAACGTTTCGTCTTACGATGCATTCTTGACAACGTTGATGAGAGGCGAGGAAATCGAGGAGGCTGTGAAGTTTTTGGGAGTGATGAAGAAGAATGGCTGCTTGCCAGGTTTGAGATTCTTGTCGAATGCTGTTGATGTTCTTGTTAAGAAAAAGAGTGGCAAGAATGCTGTGTTGGTTTGGGATATCATGGTTGGTAATGGGTTGATGCCTAATTTGGCAATGTACAATGCTATGATTGGGTTGATGTGTGATTGTAATGAGGTGGATCGTGCTTTTCGGTTACTGGATGAGATGGTGTTCAATGGTGCTTTCCCTGATTCTGTTACTTATAATGCTATATTCAAGTGCTTGATTAAGAACAGCAGGGTTCGCGAGGCGGGGAAGTTCTTTGCCGAGATGGTGAAGAATGAGTGTCTGCCGACGCATTTTAATTTTGCTGCAGCCATCACTATGTTTTTCGATGGGGATGACCCTGAAATGGGGGTCGAGATGTGGAACTTTATGGTTGAGAACCGTGTGGAGCCGCTTGATGTTGCTGCCAATGCCTTGCTTTTGGGTCTTTGTAAGTTAGATAGGTTGTCCGAGTTGAAGAGGTGTGCTGATGATATGCTCGATAGGAGGATCAGCATTTATGAATCGACTATGGTGAGCTTGAAGAGTGTTTACTATAAAGATGGCAGAGGTGCAAGGGATAAATATGACGGCTTGGCAAGGAGGTGGAAGACGTCACTGGCTCGTTAGGGATGGCAACTTCAGTTACATAGTTTCATCTGTATAGAAGTTCTGCTGTTGTGGGTGTAGAAGACCTTACTGGCTCGCATTCAGTTTTTTGTTTCTTTTGTTTGAGTGCCAGGAATGTAATTAACTAGTGTTCGGTTTAATCTTATCTTCTCTCGTTTCTTGTTCCTCTATTATTGCCTTTGTTTGCATTTTGCTCTTTTATCCTTCTTGTAGCTTGTTGTGTTTCCAGAACACATTAGGAGTTTAGCATATTTGGTGCTTGTGCTCGTATTGATTTGATGACAGTGGTTGTTGGATGAGGCTGTTATAGGATCGTTAACTCAGTACATTGGCAGTAATCACACTTGTTTTCAAAAATTGGTGCATCAATCATGTTGCTCGAGTCATTGCTGGATTATTGTTCCAAATGTAGATCACACAATCCTTGAGCAGATTTGACACCTCAGGAATTAATGCTAGGAATTTGGGAGGAGAGCCGTGTGGGTAAAAATGCATAGGCTAGTTGTAAGAACAATATTTGTGAACGTATCATATTCTATAATTTAAGAACCCTAACAAAGAAGCCATGCTGAGACAAGTCGCTACTTGTATTAAGAACCCTAACAAAGAAGTTTATTTTGATCGACTAAACCCATCACTAAGACTAGGAATTGTTTTTACTAAATACACACAGTTGAAAGAGTATTGGCTTAGAGGTAGACATTGTTGATCTGCTAAAACACCTCCCATTATATATCCATGGGAACATGAAACCCAATATCCATGGGAACATGAAACCCAATGGATCAATGCATCAACAGATGCAACCAAAACTCCATAGCAAGTTCCATTATAGCATACCCAACATGTACTGAATTTTACAAGTCTAAAAGTTGGGGTCGGCTGCACCAAACCATAGCCTACCCCTAGTTCCGTGCATTTTATCTGTTCTTTTATTGGATTTCTAACCCCTTTTTTGTGTTCAGTCGCAAGTGTCCACCTAGAGGGGGAGCAGCTCGAAGGAGTATGTAGTGTCCAGGTGAGTGAATGAGAAATCACTCATGAACTAGTAATGCAACATTCCCCCTCAGGCCTTCTCTAGAACAAATCATACCTCCCAAGTCCCAACTCATGAATTCCAATACATTCCTCTCAAAGAACTCGACTACTCCAATGATCCTCCCTATCTGAGCTACCCGGTCGGGTGCCCACGACATCATGATCCTACAATCCTTCAATGGCGGAAGGGAGTGCAGGTAGCCGAGATGAAAGGGATAGGGAATGGTGAAGGTGATAGATATAGAAGAGGGCAAATAGCTAGGTTTGCTTTGACAAAAAAGTGAGAGCCAATTGGTTTTCTTTGACATCTTTTGTATATTTTAGGTAAATAAACGTGTATTTGGAGGAGCTAAGGCAGCATTTAGAAAGCCAAAGAGGGCAGGTTGTCTTTGGAGGAGCTAAGGCAGCATTTAGAAAGCCAACATATGTCCCCATGCAATGAATCAATGATCTACCTGAACTATAGATTTTAGGGCTGAATGCACGAGTCTCAGTTTTGTTGTTTGTAAGTATATGATTGTGATCCGATAATAATTAATCAATGAAGTACTGCTTTTCTTTCTTCACTGGCACTATTTGTAAAAAATTATGATTCACTAGAATAATTTTTTATTGATACAAACGGGATATATATACAAGAGTATCCTTGTGAAACAAGATAACCTAGAAAGTAGTGGATTACAACAAAGGTAACTTACAAATCCAATTACAATCTACTTCCTAAATATATTCGAAGACTTTTAACACTCCCCCTCAAGTTGGAGAATGTATATCTAAAATTCCCAACTTGCTCACCAAAGTCGAGAATTGGTCTTTACCAAGAGGCTTGGTAAAGAGATCAGCTACCTGTTCCAAAGTACCAACGTACCGAGTAGAAATAGTACCGTCCATAATCTTCTCCCGAATGAAATGACAATCCATTTCAATGTGCCGTGTACGCTCATGAAAGACCGGATTAGCTGCAATGTGCAATGCTGCTTGATTATCACAAAACATCAATGTTGCACCTTGATGTGACAAATGTAAATCTTCTAACAAAAATCGCAACCATGTGATCTCACAGGATGTGCCAGCCATGGACCTGTACTCGGCTTCCGCCGAGGATCTTGATACTGTCTTTTGATGTTTTGTTCGCCACGAAATCAAGGACGTTCCCAAGAAAACATAGTAGCCCGTGGTGGAGCGTTAGTGACAGGACAACCCCCCCAATCGGAATCACAATAAACAATCATATTCAAAGTACTTTCAGAAGAATAAAGAAGTCCCTGACCTGACACATTCTTCAAATATCTCACTACCCTCAAGACGGCTTCTATGTGTGGTTGTCTTGGTTGATGCATGAAGCGACTTAAAACATGAACTGCATATGTAATGTCTGGTCTTATGATGGTCAAGTAGATTAACCGACCAACTAACCTTCGATACTTGGCTGGATCTTGAAGAACATCACCCTTTTCCGAAAGTTTTTCATCTTCCATAGGAAATTCCACTGGACGAGCACCAAGATAACCACAATCCTTAATGATTTCAAGAGCATACTTTCTTTGAGAAATAGTAATACCCTTGCTCGACCGACAACACTCAATACCTAAAAAATATTTCAGATTTCCAAGGTCCTTAAACCGAAAACGTGTATGAAGGAACTTCTTGAGAGTGTCAATAGCATTCAAATCATTCCCCATAATCAGAAAATCATCAACATAAATTAGTAATGCAGTAAAAGACTCCCTATTCTTACAGATGAACAAGGAGTAGTCGACTTTAAACTGAGTAAAACCGACAGCTAATATGGCCTCTGTAAACTTAGCAAACCATTGTCTTGATGCTTGCTTAAGTCCGTACAGGGATTTGTGGAGACGACATACAAGATTCTCCCCCTGTCGTCAAAGTTCGGGAGGAGGGGACATGTAGATTTCCTCATCAAGATCACCATGAAGAAATGCATTGTGAACATCCATTTGATGAATATACCAGTTCTGACTGGCGGCAACAGCAAGTAAACAACGCACGGTCACCATTTTGGCCGTGGGAGAAAAATTTTCGTGACAGTCAACTCCTTCAGCTTGAGTGAAACCACGAGCAACCAAACAGGCTTTGTACCGTTCAACAGAACCATCAGCATGACGCTTGATTTTATAGACCCATTTGCAGTCAATAGGACGCTTGCCTTGGGGAAGAGAGGTCAACGTCCATGTATTGCTGAGGGCAAGAGCCTCGAGTTCAGAATCCATCGCTTCACGCCAACGGGGTCCTGTTTAGCCTCTGCAAAAGAAGAAGGCTCCACATCTCGACTAATTTGAGCAACAAAAGTAAGATGTGATGGTGAGTAACGATGATAGGAGATAAAGTTGCATAATGGATATCGGGTACCTTTTTGTGGAGATGGTGACGGAGATGACGAATATGGATGTGGTGGCAGAATCACCTGCGAGCATGCATAGTCCTTAAGACGGACATTGGAAACCGGTACTCTTTGTGAACGTCGGGAAACAACGTTAGAGTTCAATGTGAGAGGAGACTCAAGATGTGGAGAAGGAGCGGATTCAATAGAGGTGGGTGACGGATGAGACTTAATAGAGTTGGATGGCGGAGGAGACTCAATAGAGGTAGATGTGGAGGACGGATGAGACTCTGATACCATGTAAAAAATTATGATTCACTGGAATAATTTTTCATTGATACAAACGGGATATATATACAAGAGTATCCTTGTGACACAAGATAACCTAGAAAGTAGGGGATTACAACAAAGGTAACTAACCAAATACAAATCCAATTACAATCTATTTTCCTAAATATATTCGAAGACTTTTAACACTATTCACACAACATATTCCCAATCTTTGAATGCTAGTATCGTCAACTCTTTTGTTTTCGTTTCACCAGAGCACAAGACAAACTTGATGATGTTGAACGCAAGTATCCTGATCAACACTGATATCTTTCATTCTAGCAAGTATTATCCTGCTTATGGTTTTTGTTCTTTATACCAAGTAAATTTGAAATGTAACTTATCAATTTGATTTATATCTAGTTCTGAAACAGTGAAGTATCTCTCAAGCTTTTAGTGAATTCCTTCCTGTTTACTTCTGTTTGCAATAGAATCATCTAATGATTATTGAAAGAAGGCCAGGCTTAATGAGTGCCAGCTTTGGTACTTGGCCAAATGTATTATTGAATATGGAATGAATGTTTCAGCATAGTTCTGTGTATGGAATCAAAGTTACTGTTGATTGTTGTGTATTTTTGGCAATAGAAGCCTGGCGTCTATTGCAAAGCCTAGCAGTGAAACTATAATATTACGCAAATTAACATTCTAGCTTTGGTGTTTAATGGGACTTCACTATTTTTATTTACCGCGGTAGATCTAGTAAATCTTTGGGTTTTTATCTCGGTAGATCTGATATTTTTACTATTTACAGCAGGTGTGAAAGGTCAGAACTGCCCTTGTTAGTTTGGAGTATTTACAGGACTGCCATTGAGATTGAAATCTCATAAATACCCCAGGTCATTATGTTTAATTACAGAACTACCCCTAAAGTTAAAAAGACAATACTGTCACTGACAGTGTTAGCTGCTCTAGAGAGTGAAATTCCTAAAATGCCCCGGTAGTTCATATTATTTACCAAACTACCATTGAGGTTGAATTGACTATATTGCCCTTGATAGTTTAAGATAATTACAAGGGTATCCTCTAGTTCATATTACTGTTATATCCTTGGAGGATTTATTATTTACATGGATGTCACTATGTTATATTTAGGGCCTGTTTGGTACAGCTGTGGCTTTGAAAATAAGCTGGCTGTGGCTTATTCTGAGAATAAGCAGCTGACAAGCAAAACTGCTGAGTGTTTGGTAAATTGACTTTTTATAAGTGCTGTGAATGATAGAAGCAGAGACAGACTGTTTGGTAAATTAGCTTTTTCAAAGTGCTTTGAGTTTGTAAATTACTAGTTTAGCCTTACAATATGTTTGTAAAAGAAGGTACAAATTTTCATATATCCTATAGGTGATAAAACTGATGAATTGCCCAGATTCTGAGTTTTAGGTTGCCACACTTAGAGTTTCAGGTTAAAACCTGTACTACCAACAAAAACCTAAGAAACCTTGATCGTGTGACCCCCAACCAAAAACATATATGTTATCCTATACAAAACACACATAACCTTCTTATTCTACAACCCTGCACCGCAAAACCATGTTATAGCAAATAAGGTCAAACATCAAAACAGTCAACTTTCACAGTGAACACAATGGATCAAGCACAAGAAACTGGCCGATTGGTACTGCTTTTCTATTTCCAGTTGTACTAAGGACTTGGGTAACTGGCTGCAACTATCTTTGCACTTCTAACATCTTTCTTCTGAAAGAATGTGACCCAACCTATTTTCTTGTATAAGGACATATCATAGAAGCATAAAAACAGCCAGTTCTATGAATGACTTTAAAATAAGTTGTACTGGACATATCTGATGCACCAAAACAGACCCCTACCACATCATGACATATAACCAAAAGCATCTGTGTTTAGTGTTTTAAGGTCTACTGAGCCCATACCACTGTGTTAGAAGCTGTAACAGTTAAACAGTTCAAAATGTCTGAGACTTTCATCCCAAACATTTTGGCTGACTTTCATCCCAAACAAACAGTTCAGTAAACTAATATCTAATCAGCATTTGCTAAAAAATTCATACTTAGTTTTCCCAAAGATATAACTGCTGAGAGGGTGAGTAGGATGGAATCATATGAACCCACGCGAAGTGTGAATTAATTCCAAGATATACATTAAGAAAGGAAGGCCTTAGAGGTCTAACCAAGGTACTTTTTAACTGGCAAAATGTATGAACGCAGAGCTCGCCCCAAGAACTCTTTCCAAAGAAAATAAAAATTAGAGTTAATCATAGGCACTAACATTCCTTTCATGGCAAATGATTCACTACAATAGTACATAGAAAAAAATTTAGCAAGTACATACTAATCTGACAATACCATAATACAAGAAAATCTATAACATCAATCAGGTAGAAGTTCCATATTCTTTATCCAGAAAGTTCAAACTAAAAAATGCTCACCTATTGACAAGCTGCAGCCAGTTGTAGAAGCTCATCAGCTTCTGAAAAATTCATGAACAACTGGGTCAGGGGATGATCTTTCGTGTCACCTCTTTTTCCTTTACTTGGGTCTTCAACTGGCACTGCATGGAACAAAAAGGAATATTATAAATCCACAACAGGAAAAACAAAGGATTGCAGACAAGAAGGCAGAAAGACTTATACCAGGAGGTGGCAAAGTCAAACAAGTGGTAATCTGGGAGAGACTATAGCAGGGTGATTCTAGACAACTTCAAATGATGAAATCTGTGAAGAAATTGAAACACTAATAATTTAGAAGACCGATATTTTTCCATTTCAATGCCATAGAGCTTTGCATATGTATTGTGCATACATAATCACCAATATCTTATATTTGAAACAGTTACAGACTACAACCATCACCAAAAATGCTGAAAAAACAAAGATCTTTGTTTGGTTCATTAGAATTGTTTTGTTCTATTTAAATTTAAATTTAACATCAAACTAAAATGAAAGTAAAGGTACCCTAAAACATATCAATAAATTGGAATGAACAATAAATAAAAATCAACAGGAATTTAATCAAACTTCTAGTCTGTACATTGATCAATCAATTAAACACATATGAAGAATAATTGAAGACTGATTCACACAACAATATGGTATATAGTAGGAGGTGGTGTTTATGGAGAATAACTTGGAGATGGTGAACAAGCATATTGACATCGGAAATTAAAGCCAACTAAAGTTGCTTCTCTGCAATTGGATATAAAAATCCAATTTCCTCAAAACTCAACCAAACTTGAATTCAAGTATATAAAGAGGTAGAACACGAAGAGTAGATCATCTTTCATACCTCACTTTCCTTCGCCGGTGACCGGAAGACACAGAACCATGGACGAGAACTCCTTGAGCTTCATCTCTTCGAATCTCCCTCCTCAAACCTCCTTTGACGAAACCAACACCACAGCTAGGTCCACAAACTCGAGGTGAAGCTACACACCAATTTTTCTTGCCATCGTAACCCGGATCAAAAACTCGGTCACCTTCTCTCCTCCTTTTCTCTCTCACCGAAGCCCATCTCTTCAAATCGAAACCACAGAGAGGTCGGGGACGACGAGGCGAAGTCAGGGCTATCTCCGGTGTGCCGAGAGGCGGCCTGAGGCGGAGGGAGCGATCGAGCTCCACCGCTGTAGAGAGATGATGTCGGGGTAGAAGCTTTTTTCTAAGCAGCTTTCGGCTTTTCAAAGCTGGGGGAAGGCAGCTTTCGGCTTTTGAAAGAAAGAGCCGTGCTTTGAAGCGAAGCCAGGTCTTTTTCTATTACCAAACACTTCAACCTGCATCGCTTTGTAGAAAAGCCGGTTGGAAGCCCTGCCAAACGGGCTCTTAATTGTGGGAATGTTGTTTATAATTGTGGTGAATGTTCGGGATAATCCCGATAGATAGTGGGTCGGTGAATACCGCAGTGAGGAAGTTAAACTCCGGTTATGCTTTGGGCGTTAGCAATCCATTCATAGATTGACCGATAAATAGAAAAGAAGGATTTGCCCGGTTTAGACGTTAGTAAATGCAAGAGCTACGTGTGGCTTGATCCATGAGGACAGGGTACGTAGGCAGCTTGACTGGGATTCAGGTGCAGTCACAAATATTATTAGAACCCTAGGTCCTCTAAATGTTTGGTTAAAGATCCAAATGCGGAAATCGGGATAACCTCCGACTGTGAGGTCTATTCCGGTTTCGTTTGGACAGTTTGAAATTGGTTTGGTAATAAGGGTTATCCTTTCTCAAGGGGAATTTCGAGTTTCGAGTAAATCTCTTTTGAGATGACTCCCGCACATCCTAACCCAGGTAAAGATAAACTTAGGTCGGGCGTAACACTTACTCCTCCTCCTTCAAATATTATCAAGATAAATTCAGATAAGGGGTGGAATGCCAACTCCAATCTTGGAGGAATAGCACTTTTAGTAAGAGACATCACATGATCAATCATCTCGGGGCTTACTAGGAAGACTTATGCTTGTTCTGCTCTTGCTGCAGAATTGATCGCAATTTGTGATGGCCTCGATCTCCAGAACTCTCTTCCTCAAGCTTCGGTGACCTTTGCATCTTAATTGATGCTCTCAAATCAAACTCTTCACTGAAGGATTGGAAAATTGCTAACATGTTCTCTCAAGCCCGGTATCTTTCTTCAACCCGGCAAATCAGCTGGCTTTGGACCAGCAGGAAGACGAATCGTGCAGCAGATCATCTTGCCGCCCTTGCCTTGCGTGACTCTTGCCCTGTGGATTGGATGGTAATGAAGGAATACAAACAATCCCAGCAAAACACTTAACATAAACACGTTGAACATGCAAAATCAATATACATGATACATGTATGTAATTGTACTGTTACCAAAGATTAAGAGAATTACCTTGTTCAATGTTGTTGAAAGCAGCCATCACTAATATGCGACAGAACAACAATAAGAATAATAAGAATGTCTTCTATGCAGCACTCTCCTGATGCCAATACACTGATGGAAGTGTTTGATCTGTTTTTGACGATGTTTTTGAGTGTGCATAGGGACCTCCTTATATACAGCTCAATAGATAACTTAAACTCTTATCCATCATAAGAGTTTGAGTTTGTTTGTATTTCATCTACTTGAGCCTATCTCTCACATCTTGTTATACAAGATAAATAATTGTATTTCATACATATTATCTATCCAATTCAAATAGATAATATTTACATGATTTATATGACATATTAGTCTCACCTTATTTATTCTGATAATTATAAAGAAGTTGTTATGTCCTTATGACTCTAAATGTAAAGTCCATTCTAACATTCTCCCACTTGGACTTACATTTAGGTCTATAACAAGAATCAATACTTGGCTCAGATATAATAAGGTTCCTTTGTGCACTTGAGACTAACACTCATAACTTAATACAATGTCATTAGTCTGTCATTACATATGAAAAATGCAGAACCTCAAGTGAACAACATTCAGTGAATGTAGACAACAAAAGATCACTCACATATTCAAAATGCAACACATGACCAATCAAGAGATAAAGAATTGCAAAATGTTATCTTGTTGAACTGGTAATTTATTTTGCAAAACAGTCCACCTTATGATTCAGTATGCAAGAATCTGAACACAATGTCTCATTACATGAGAACATTTATCCGTGTTCCTTTAATCTGCAAATGATGATGCAGCAAATACATATATATATATATATATATCACATATAAATCATTACTTCATGGTTTCTAAGCATTATACAAATTACAGTAGTGACAATACAGTCATTAACCATTAATTCATTGTATGAACTTCAAAATCAAACTGTAATCAAATGATGGAGAAACTGAATTTTATTTCAACTCAAAGAAGGTGGCAGAATGCCAATCTTTCAAACCAAAGCTTTAGTGCAGAAACAAATATCAAACAATAAGCAAAGCTAAAAACTCCCACTAATCTCCACATTTCTCAAGCATCAAAACCAGATAAGACTCCAATATCAGTAGTGTGTTGCTTGAAAGCTGCTACTGTCATTGCCTTGGTGAATGGATCAGCTAACTGAGACAATGTCCCAATTTTAATAATTTCAACCTCACCATGTTTCACTTTCTGTCTGACACTATAATACTTGAGGCTCAAATGTTTTGAATTGTTAGACCTCTTGTTATTTTTGGTAAAGTATACAGCAGCCGAATTGTCACAATAATATTTCAAGGGTCTTGAAACAATGGAGTCAATCAGACCAGTCTGAATCAAAAAGTTTTGAATCCAAACACCTTCACACACTGCATCATATATTGCAATAAATTCAGCTTGCATTGTGGAAGTGGATATCAAATTTTGCTTCACACTTCTCCAAGTCACTGCACCTCCAGCCATAAGAAATACATAACCAGTTGTAGACTTATTTGAAGCTGGAAAATGGGAAGCAAAATCTGAATCACAGTAGGCTATAATATCTAGCCCTTTCACTCTTCTGTAAACTAACATATGGGATTTTGTTCTCTGCAAATATCTCAACACTTTCTTGCCTCCTACCCAATGTTCATATCCAGGATTAGACTGAAACCTAGCTAAGATTCCAACAGCATAAGCCAAATCAGGCCTAGTGCACACTTGTGCATACATCAAACTCCCAATAAGCTGTGAATATGGTTTTCCCCTCATCTTATCTTTTTCCAACTCAGTACGAGGACATTGATCCTTTGTCAGTTTATCTCCCTTTGACATAGGCACATCACCAGCTGAACAGTCCTGCATCTCAAATCTTTTAAGCACTGTATTAATGTAACCCTCCTGAGACAGCCCCAATACTTTCTTAGTTCTATCTCTTTTCACCTCAATGCCAAGAATAAACCTAGCTTCTCCTAAATCTTTCATGTCAAAATTCTTTGATAAGAAAGATTTAGTGCTTTTCAACAGTGTCAAACAAGTGCTTGCTAACAAAATGTCATCCACATAAAGAATCAAGAAAATGATGTTTTTACCCTCAGTCTTCATGTATACACATTCATCAACCAGATTTTCCACAAAACCAAACTTTCTAATTACTGAATCAAACTTAACATACCACTGCCTAGAAGATTGCTTCAATCCATAAATCGATTTATTTAATTTACAGACCATTTTCTCAGTTCCAGGCTCTATAAACCCCTCAGGCTGTTTCATAAATATCTCTTCCTCAAGATCACCATTTAGAAAAGCTGTTCTAACATCCATCTGATGTAGCTCCATGTCAAAATGAGCTACAAGTGCCATGACTAATCTGAAAGCATCCTTTGTGGACACTGGAGAAAAGGTCTCATTGAAATCTATCCCTTCTCGCTGAGTAAAGCCTTTAGCTACAAGTCTGGCTTTAAACCTCTCAATACTACCATCTGCATTCATCTTAGTTTTAAACACCCACTTGCATCCTATTGCCTTCTTATTCTCTGGTAAATCCACAAGTGACCACACATCATTTGCCTCCATGGATTTTAACTCAGAAACCATTGCCTTCTCCCATTGGTGAGATTCTTTACTTCCAATGGCCTGGTTGAAGGTGATAGGATCACTAATCTCACCAATGTCATAGTCAGCCTCCTGCAAATAAATCTGGAAGTCTTCAGCTAAATTTGCAAGAGCTGACTTTCTTTCTCTCTGTGATCTTCTTAGTACAGGCTGAGGTGGTGCTACACTGTCAATTACTGATTCATGACCTACTGGGGGAACTACTGTATTTTGGTTCGGCACAAAAACATCTGGACAATTTTCAACTAGGGGTATAGGAATTGTAACAACTGGTTCAGAAATAACAGGCATATCAATGTCACACAAATCAGTTTCAGGCATTTCTTCAAACACAAAGTCTTCAAACTTGTCTGTAAAATTCATCTCATTGAAAAACACAGCCTTATTGGTCTCAATGGTTCTGCTGGTATGATGAGGACAATAGAACTTAAATCCCTTAGATTTTTCAGGATATCCAATGAAAAACGCAGAAATAGTTTTGGCATCTAACTTGGACTCATGAGGATTATAAGCCCTTGCTTCTGCTCTACAACCCCAAACATGTGTATGTAAAATGCTCGGTTTTCTACCCTTCCACAACTCAAAAGGTGTTTTGGTCACAGCTTTGGTTGGAGTTCTATTAGTAATGTAATTGGCTGTTTTGAGGGCTTCACCCCATAAGAATTTTGGGAGGCCTGAAGTGCACATCATGCTTCTAACCATATTCATAAAAGTCCTATTTCTCCTCTCAGCAACCCCATTCTGTTCAGGTGTGCCAGGTGTTGTGTACTGTGCCTGAATGCCATTTTCTTGTAAAAATAAAGCAAATGCGCCTTTGTGTTGCCCATGTTCACTATGTCTACCATAATACTCTCCCCCTCTGTCAGTTCTCACTACTTTAATCTCAGCATTCAATTCCTTTTCTACTTCAGCCTTGTAAATCTTAAACTTATCTAAGGCTTGGGATTTTTCAGAGATCAGGTACACATGACAGAATCTTGTAAAATCATCTATAAAAGTGATAAAATAATTATTTCGGCAAATGGTTTGAATTTCAAAAGGTCCACATATATCAGAGTGAATCAGTTGCAAAATGCCAGTACTTCCAACTGCAGTTTTCTTTTTCTTCTTGGCAAATTTTCCCTTCACACATTCTATGCAATCAGACAGATCACTAAAGTCCAGTTCAGATAAGATCCCCTGCTTAACTAAAATCTGTAGTCTTTCTTTAGACACATGTCCTAACCTCCTATGCCACAAAAAAGCTGATTTTTCTGAAAATTTTCTCTTCAAACCAGTCACATTGTTATTCTCAGCCAGAACATTTTCAATCATCATAACATCAGAAGAGGCAGTAAAAGAGGCAGACAAATCATTCAAAAACCAGTAATCATTAACCAAAACTGCAGAACCAATATACTGGGAACCATGAGAGATTTTTATTCCAGAAGAGTCAATGGAAAAACAATACTGTTCTTGAACTAAACTTTTAACTGAAACCAAATTCCTTCTCATCGAAGGAATATAGTATACATTATTTAAAATAATGAAATAGCCAGGCCTAACTTCTAATCTAACTGTCCCTATGTCTCGGACAGCCACTCTCATTCCATTTCCCACATGGATTCTAGCCTCACTTCTTCTTGTCTCCCTGCTGCTTTGGAACCCCTGTAAAGAGTTACAAATGTGAATTGGTGAGCCTGTATCTATACACCAAGAACTGGCCTTAACATCAACCAAATTAACCTCAATAGAAAGAGCTAACTTATTACCTTGCTTAGCCTTCCAATTTTTAAACACATCACAGTTCCTCTTCAAATGGCCTGGCTTTTTACAGAAGTAACATTGGAAGTTTTTATCCCCACCATTCCACTTCCTTTTCATATTCTCAGGTTTCTTATGCAGAATTGGTTTATACTGACCCCCAGGTTTGTTGTTTTTCCACTGTGGCTTAGTGACTAGGTTTACAACAGTTGGCCTGACCTTCTTAAGCCTCTCGTGTTCTTGAACACACACTGCTATCAGTTGATCTAAGGTCCATTTTTCTGTCTGGGTATGGTAAGTGAGAGAGAGATTATCAAACTGTGAGGGCAAAGACTTCAGCACTTGGTACACCATAAAGCCATCATCTAAAGACATGCCAAGATCCCTAAGCTGAGCTGAAATGCTAATCATCTGCAAAATATGCTCTCTCATGTTCATATTCATGCTAAACTTAGTGTTGTGTAGCTTGTCCATCAGCATGCTAGATTCAATCTTATCATTAGTCTGGAACTTGTCAGTAATACACTGCAGGTAGTCTACAACATTAGCCATGTCTGGTATAGCCCCTCTCACAGTATCAGATAATGTTTTCTTGATGGTCAGAATGCATTGCTTGTTACATCTAGCCCATTTTCTCTGACTTTCAGATTGTTCAACAGTGGGATTCTCAACTAGCATAGGTTCAGGGGTGGTGAAGATCCAATCCACACCTTGGTTCAGAAAAGACAATTCTAACTCATTTCTCCATTTTTTGAAATTGCTACCGTTCAATTGAACTACTGTTCCCATGCTAAGCACTGTGAACAAAAGAAAAGAAAAAAAAATCTAAGTCTCTGCCTTAAGGTTCCATTCACATATATGTATGAACTATAAATATATGTATACACTGAAGCACACATTTCTATCATATAGTAATCCAATTCAGTTTTAGAAACCCACATATCAATTCCAATTCATATATATATAGTTTATTCATGCATTCAATCCAAAATGAATGCAAAAAGTATATCAACAAAATTGACATGTTCCTTATGCATACTTTCCTTTCAATAACTTGACTACCTGCATGGCATAGTACTAGTTATTCCTTAGAATCCTTTAATGTCCTACCATATGTTCAGTACGTTTTATAATTAGACAAGTCAGTACCTGTATGGCAAAAGAAAATGTCCAATTATATGTCCTTATGCACTTCACACATGATATACAAAACCATAAAAGTTATTTAGAATTCAACTTCATTTAAAGCCATCTGTGGATGGACAAAAAACATTCTAAACAGTTTTATGCAAGTTTCCAGTTTTTAGTGTCATTGTGACCAAAAAATATTTTGAAGATCTATGCTGTATGCAATATGATACCCAAAATACTCATTTAGTCCTAAAACTGTGACTGGTTCTCTAATCCATAAAATTTGCATTTTGTTGGAGAACTCAGTCTTGTTTATGTTCAGGTTAATCATAAGCAGAAATCATACTATCAAACATCATACATACCAGGATCGATATCAATATGAAAAACCAAACAGAAATCATTCAATCATTCTATTCAGCACCAACAACACACAAAATACAAGCATGTTTCACTCAATTCAGATATCATCATTCAAACTTTTCCACCTAAATCTATCACATAAGTTTCATCTGGGCATCTATCCTAAAACTTAAGCACCCCCCAGGAGAGCAACTAGGGTTCTTGCATTGAATTCAGAAAGAAATTTCAATAAATCCCAAAAGCCTATATGAGAACGTACCAGGATGCTCCCGCGCTGCATAAACAAGATTTTATCTAACATATAGATCGATTCTTTAACATACAGTCGTAGCAAAACATCAGTTTTAATTGAACGAAATACCTTGAAATCATCCATGCCAAAGTCGCAACCCAAAGCAGAAAAGCCCCAATTCTTTTCCCAGAATTGATCGTCATGTTTCAACGATCAAGTTTTTCAGTATATAGGATCCGTTTTGCAAAAAAAAACGGGTCAAGGCGATCCAATTGTTTTCTCGTTCCGGGTCAAATACATGAGTGTTGGATACACATATACGGGTTTGCAAACATATATACACTGGAGACACGTTTTTGGGCTTTTGAACAGTAATCAAGGTTTATGAAAGTATTTTGTTTGCTCTGATACCACATGAAGGAATACAAACAATCCCAGCAAAACACTTAACATAAACACGTTGAACATGCAAAATCAATATACATGATACATGTATGTAATTGTACTGTTACCAAAGATTAAGAGAATTACCTTGTTCAATGTTGTTGAAAGCAGCCATCACTAATATGCGACAGAACAACAATAAGAATAATAAGAATGTCTTCTATGCAGCACTCTCCTGATGCCAATACACTGATGGAAGTGTTTGATCTGTTTTTGACGATGTTTTTGAGTGTGCATAGGGACCTCCTTATATACAGCTCAATAGATAACTTAAACTCTTATCCATCATAAGAGTTTGAGTTTGTTTGTATTTCATCTACTTGAGCCTATCTCTCACATCTTGTTATACAAGATAAATAATTGTATTTCATACATATTATCTATCCAATTCAAATAGATAATATTTACATGATTTATATGACATATTAGTCTCACCTTATTTATTCTGATAATTGTAAAGAAGTTGTTATGTCCTTATGACTCTAAATGTAAAGTCCATTCTAACAGGTAAACCCCCTGTAGGTCTCATGAATGTTTTAGTGGCCGACGGTTTCCTCCAAAGCTTTTATTTTCTTTCAATATACTTCTCTTTTCACCAAAAAACAAATGAATATTGAAAGAAGGCCAGAGGCTTAATGAGTGCCAGCTTTGGTACTTGGCCCAATGTATTATTGAATATGGAATGAATGAATGAATGAATGTTTCAGCATAGTTCTGTGTATGGAATCAGTTACTGTTGATTGTTGTGTATTTTTGGCAGTAGAAGCTTGGCGTCTATTGCAAAGCTTAGCAGTGAAACTGTATAATATTACACGAATTAACATTCTAGCTTTGGTGTTTAATAGGACTTCACTATTTTCATTTAACATTCTAGCTTTGGTGTTCATTATAAGCCTTCCATATAAACAATCACTTCCATTCAGACTACACTGGTGTTGTTCCAGTGAAGGTAACATTATCCAAAGATGGTTCAACAACAATTTTTGTAATCAAGTTGTTGCTGCTGCTGTTGGGTTATCACACGACTTGTTGCTTGTTACTGTCCTCTCTAGTTTTTTTCTACTGCTGCCATTCTCTGTGTTCATAGAACAGGGATGCAGGTACGTACTACTGAAGCCGTTAACAGAACAAATTAATAGAGTCGATGACTTGCTTGCTCCTGAATTTGAAACTCTAGATCTAAGATTGTGAAACTGCTCAATGATGTTTTAGAGAATGGTGAATATGGCCATTGATACTTCGAGTTGTACTGCAATTTTTTGCAACTAGACTATAGTTTTATATAGATGAGTCATAATAGGGTGATGAAAACACATGCAAGCAAAGTTAGTGTATATTATAGCGTCTTATTTTCATGTTTGGACCACGCAGTTAGACGCTAGTGAATTTTAATTTGCACCGTTACTTGTATGCAAGCAAAGTCATACTACAAGTTATAAGGACGAAAGCTTTGTATGACCCGAGAAAAATTGTGGCATGTCTGCTGCTGAAACCTTTCCAAATTTTTCCCCAATATCTAATTCAATATGATCTGATTAATAGAAAGGAAGAGATTTCCCTAAGGTTTTGAGAATTAAACTATGATCTGATTAATAGAAAGGAGATATCCCACCGAGATTTGTCTCCAACTTCCCAAGGAGGGAAGTAAGAAGGATTAATCGGGAGGCAAACCCCATTTTTACCAACTTCTAATACGTGCGAGTTCCTTGCTCGCATTGACAAGACTTATCCAATTGACATAAGCAATTAACCTTTCCATGAATAAATAAAAACAAAAAAGCAATTACCCAAACCAATTTGCAGATTTAGTGATATAGTTACTTTACATGACAGGCATACAGAGTAATGTGATCTTAAGTAAAATTGACATTAACATAAATAAATACTAAGATAGCACTCATCCTCAATCCAGTGTGCAATGTATATAATGTATTTCAACGGTTTGAACCATTCACATTATCAGTCTCCCAGGTCTTCCAAGTGGTGAAACGATGCTGATAAATAGTGTTGCCAGAAAACTGTATTGGAAAACCTACATCCAAACTGCAAAGCACTACGCAGAAATTGGTGTGGTGCTAAATTGTAAATTCATTCCATCAACAAAACAGAGACCACATATAAAGGCAAAGCAAGTAAGATGTAACGAGTTTGTGAACCTACTGATTCACACCTATTATTTGGCAAAACATCAGATCACATTTTTTTTGAATTATATTTTAAATGGCATTAATGATAACTGATTAAGTGCAGAATCCTTGGTATTTCCACTGAAGAGGCCATCCAAGGGAAGTGATGCGGGGAACCCCTGAAGTTTTGCGAGGAAGGAAAGTACAAAGTATATGGGTTGACCGGAGGATGTACAAGGAGATAGTCCTGTCACAGATAAAGGCTAGGGTATGGCACTAAATGTTCGAGCGAAAATAATGCACGAGCATGTATGTATACCCATTCAATTGAAGATGGATGTATTCTTTGTTACCATTTGGCAAGTTTACGCAAACAATAAAAGAGACGGTACCCTCTTGGGTCTGCTCTTAGTGCTTTTAGCTTCATTAGTATCTGTTTATTCATTGTTATTAATATGTCCATGGAAGTCACGACTCGTGAAGCATCGAACGTATAGCATGTATAAAGGGAAAGCAACAACGAGTATAGACATGAACGTATCTGTTTCGGATCACAAGTCCCTTTGGCTTTTCTGTAAATGCTTGGAAATTCTATGGATTATCCTTTAAACCTAAACCACTGCTTTTGTTGTTCTGCTGATATGAACAAACTGACTTATGAGGCTTATCTTTGTGTGAAATAATAATGTACACACAAAAAGGAAAAAAAACTGAAAGAAAAGAAAATGATAAACAAAACAAAAGAGAATTTGTGAACATACTTTTCTGGCACAATCCTTGACTTTATGAGGTTAATTTTCAAGACTTTTATCCCTTTTTGGTAAATGTTATACACACAGAAGTCTGAACACCCCAAAGCCCTTTTCCACTTTTTCTCATGACCACACAACCGTCTTTGTTTTGAAATATTCTCTGCTTTTTGCAGATTTTTCACAAAAAGCTACTATGTGATACACATATTTAGGTTAAGACTATGGGCTGTCAGACAGTTACCTAATTTTGAAGGGCTTGCAACAATAATTAACTTATAGAAGAAAACACTAAAGATAGTGACACTTGCTTTTCCCCCTCAAGATAGCAACAGCATTTGGAAAAATAATGAGAACATCAAGTTTATCAACATTTCTGTTATTAATCAAACTCTCCCTACCAGGATGGAATAAATTCCATTATAATTATAAATTATAGAGGATAAACTAATTATGTCATATATCTTGAAAAGCAATGAACCGGAAAAATAAATTTCAAACTTTATAAAAAAACCATTCAATTCAATATATATACACACATACAGTTTAGATCATCACCATATCCAATTAAAGCAATGGAAATATTATCAAAGGAGCAAGATCTAACCTACTCTTCTATTTAAAACCGATTCACATGCTAGCAATCGGAATAGTCTGATCAAAATCGATGCAAGAGAGCAAACCTGAGATGAGATCTGAAGGCGAGAGATCTTAGATTTCACCGCGGTCTCCGATTCAGTTGATGCAAGGCGGGACCGGCTCCGCTGGCTCTCTGTCTATAACCGAAGCAGTTCCCGACCTGCACCAAGCGAATTAGAGACCCGCCAGTGACTCCTGTATCCACCCCTCACCTACAGAGAAGTTCATTATCTCTCTTAGGGTTTTAAATCTTTCCCAATCTAATCTGAGGTCTTCGGTGCAGGTATTATTTATAGTGCCGCTCAGCGAATCAGTGTTTGCCACGTGGATCGGCACTGTCTGTGGTGTCTGCAGGTGATTTGCTTTTCGTTTGGCGTGGGGAGGTTGAATTACCTGTTTTGCCCCTTTGGTAGGGCTTGGCAGTAAATGCACGTGCGCGTGTGACGCTACTGCGACGTGGTCTAGGGCGGTGTGTGGCAGACACTTCCCCGATTTAGGTCTCTGGATGTAGATTCTGTTTTACTGCGGGTTTCTCGTTTCGGAACTTTCCGGAAGCACCAATCATTTCTTGCCATCTGTTTGAACTAAGTGTTTGGCGACTCTTTTTTTGGTATAAAATGTTTGGTGACTTTGTTAGTTGAAATAAAATATACCCAGAAAATGTTTTTTGAAAAGGTTATATATTTATTTGTGTCTAAATACATAAATTTTCATTAAAATCATATTAAAATAATATTTTCTATGACAATCTTACTCTTGACTCTTGTGTATACTTAGAAAGAGAATGAAAAAGAGAGAGAAGACTCGGTCTCCAATCACCAAAATTTCTCTAATTGCTAGATTCTGGTCACTGGTAAATCGGTTACTGACCTCCAAATATGTCAGTTGCTAATCTCCAATAACCACCACTAAATCGGTTGGTAACCCCCAGTAACTTAAATTTTCTACAATCGTCTGATTCCAATCACCGGTGACTCAGTGTCTGACCTCCTATAACCACCACTAAGTCGGTTAATTGAACCCCAATAACTCAATTCCTGACCCTAACAACCACTTGTAACTTGGCTATTGAGTCCTAATAATTTAATTTCTAACCCCTAATAACCACTGGTTACTGACCCCAATTAGTAGTAATTATAGATTTACATAGCCCAAAATATAGTAATTACATATTTATAGATGGAAAAGAGTCATAGAATCATACATGGATCTAGAAAAGAACATATATTCTATCCAGTTTTTTTTTCAAAGAGTACAAAACAAATCTTCTAAAACATCCTACAGCTATTGAATCAAAGAGGCAAGCTTTTCTAGCGGCAACAAGAATATTTGACTGTCAAACTTGAGGTTCAGTACCATGATTTGCCAAAACATCAGCTGTAAAATTTTGTTCCCTTTTAATAAGCCGGAATTCTGTTATATTGACCAAAAATGCTAGCTTCTTAGTGTTAGAAGCAATAGTTTAGATCTTCCAGGAACTAGATGAGGTACCTTTGATACTGTCCACGAGTATTTTTGAATCACCAACTAAGAAATGAGATAATGAAGACCATAAACAAAGACAGCGATTAGACCCGCTTGAAGCGTAGTAGCTTCAGATATGAGAATGTTGAATGTCTTGGTTTCCTAGAGTTTTGGTAGAAGCTAAGATAGGTTGGCCATCAGAGTTACAAAAAAAATGAATGCTGAGGCAACTGTTTAATTAATAACAGAACCAGAAGGAGGGGAGACCATTTTAGAAGTGAGGGGAGTTGTGTTTACATTCTTTTTTCCCTGTACAGGATTTACAAGTCCGTAATTTTGTAACATTGAATAAGAGTAGATGGAGTGCTTCTAATGAGGACTAGTTGAAAACTTTCCCGTTTCACCCCTTTTCAATCGTTGTTGTGGGAACCAGCACTAAGCGCTCACAATGAGCCTTGGCCCGCATTCTCGCAACCAAACTGACCATCAGGGGCATCTCGCACATACACAAGGATGCGCGTGTGCGGCTCGATCCGGTGAGCGCTCTTGAACCTTCTGCTAGCGTCAACAGTGATGCCATCCCTCAACAACAGACAAGCCCCGCACAACATCTATAAATAAGTGTCAGCCTCACAATCTCAGGTAACACTCTTTCCGCCACTTTGAGTTCTAAACTATTGAGTAAATGACTAATTTGAGCGTCAAAGGACAATTGTCCAGAACAATCCGGACAGTTCCTTGATCAGCTCTTATTGTTTTGCAGGTTATCCTCGGATAAATCCAGCCCCAATTATTTGCCGCAGATAAATCACCAGACAAACTATTTGTCTGCAGATAGTTTCCCAACGAAAGTCAGAGTTCTGATGAGCTCTTCTTCCTAGCAGACTCCTTCTGCCCACTCGTTGTTTTTCATACAATAGTTGGCGCCGCTCGTCAGATTTGAACAGATACCACATTTGATTTCGCCATATTCCACATAAAAAGCCACGCTTTTCTCCATCATAGGCTCAACAACCTAACCATCCGCAAGCATGGATATGTACGCAGGTATGATTGTCTCCCAGCGGGTTCCACGGTCCAGCAGCCCAATGCCATCATGACTACCCAAGCATATCACACAACCTATGCCATGCCCTTTGCTTTGACCATTTCCAAGCCTAACAACGTCGTTTAACAAATCCTTGACCGCTTGTTACCCAAGTAAACATATTTTACAATCAAGCAATACACCCTACCTGCTCTTCTCCGCCAAGTTTTGCGTTACCGGAAAACCAAACTTGGCATGTGGACCGCTACAAATATAGCAACGACGTCACCTCGCCCCACGCCAGCGGCAACAAAGCTACCGCTGCGCCAGATCGCTAGGCACAACCCCTTGCACACTCGGTGTCTGAGAAGGAATTGTCCACTCAGTGTCCGAATCACCACCTGCCACAGCTAGGGAGCCTCGCCCAACGACACCTAGTATCCAGTTGGATTCACCCACTAGGAACGTGAGCGCATAGAGGAGCGCTACAAAAGCTTGAAAGAGCGCTACGAACTGGTGCTTGTCCAGGCATTGTAGAATGATTGCCCAACGCAAACAAGCGGACCAGCCAACAGTGCGCAGTCGCATACCCTAACGACTTCGTTGGATGGCTCTTCCAACACACAATCTAGGAACAACGAAGGAGATCGGTCATTTCGCCATGAGGAGACAGCAGAGACATCGTACTAGGGCACTCAACGGGTCCCAAAACTCCGGACAACAGTGAATGACCCAATGGCCTTGCTACTAAGCAAACTCGAGGATCTGGACCTCAGGGTCAGCAAGCAAGAGGCTTCCCCTCAAAAACTAGTAGCTAAAATACACTTTGTCACTCACCTGGCCACATTCGCACTGGGGATCTAATGATCAATAGGCCCCTCCAAAGTCGTTAAAGATCCACCAGTATAGCGGGCACCCCGACCCCTATACTTATCTGGAGTACTTTGAGTCCGCCGTGCGCAGAAAGTATCATGATGATGTTACCTTGTGCCACCTATTTCAAGAAACTTTGTATGGCGACACGATTTCGTTGTTTTATGAGTCACCGCCAGACTCGATCCACTCTTTCCAAGAATTGCAGGATGCGTTTCTCAAAAGATTCCAGCTGGTGGCGGACAATTTTGGTTGAACAAGGGACGTCCTGAGCATAACGCAAGGGCCAGACGAGAGCCTGAGGAAGTTCATCGAAGTGTTGGGTTTTGGAAAAGGGAATGGCAAACAAAACTTTTTAGAAAGCATTGCCCCCGGGGGACTTCAAGTACTAACTTCACGTGCTAATCCCTCCACTGGACTATGAGGAGGTCATGGACCTAGCAATAATCTTCAAAACCTACGACAACACACCGCCCCAATCCGTCCAACGATCATGGTGGGTCACACAAGTGTGACACGTCATGATTAAGATTGTGATCACCCAGGCGAACCCCATGATACAATGACAGAAGGAATCAGGGATATGACCGCTCATTCTGCTTGAAGTGTGACGACCGCTCGAGTCGCCAGGACACCATGACAACCACTCCACGATTCGAAGTGTTCACTCTGATCAGCACCACCTATGAAGACATCTTGGAAAACATGAAGTTCTACTCCCTCTACCCCCGCCGTTGCAGTTCCCAAAACCTAGTGGCGTAACGAAAACAGGCAAATGATGCAAATACCACAAAGAAGATGGCCACATAACAAATGACTGCCGCTCTTTGCACAACGACTACGAGCAACTTATCTAGGATGACAAGTTACAAGATTGCATCTCGACGGCCCCAGCAAGTTCACCACCTGTGTGCGGGCACATCAACTGATCGCCGACAACACAGCGTTGCACGATTTCACAAGAACACTTGGTTGCATAAACCACAACCATAAATATATTTAGCAGGTTATGAAATAAGCCAGTACAAGCAGACTGCAAAAAGGATAATTTTGATATAAACAATCATGGCTTAACAAAATTGTAAAGAACTATCCAGCTAATTGTCTCTTTCCCAATGAGAAAGAAATAGGCAATATAGCTCAAAATTCAAATTTATTCAAAGTTCACTAAAAAGAGAAATTAAATGGAGATTTCTTCATCTTCGCTTTCTTCATTAGCTGAGGAATCAACATATGATTCTTTGGTACTGGATAAGTCATAAGAATCTACCATGCGATTAACTTGAGGATTGTCTTACTTCTGCAATCCTATCTCATGAAACAGGCCAAGTTGATTTCGGTTTACCTAGCGCTCGAACCGACTGATAACATTCTTCATAGGACCGTTGGGCGCATGGCCTTGCTGTACCTCATCGTTTTACAAGCTCAGTGCACTTCGCATTTGCGGGACAACGGAGCCACCTCGACAGAGTGCCAGCGTATAGTCCGTCAGAGTAGAAATTCTTCTTTGCACAACTGATAGCTTAAGTCTACAATGCTTAATCGCCCACCTCATAACAACATTCAAATTATGCAGCTTCATAACTTTGCACAATGACTCTTCCAAGTCCGCTTGGCCAACCTCAATGAATCTCTGCCGATTGATGCATTTCTTTCGCAAAGTAGCCTCTCGGTAGACTTTTCCTTTCACAAAGTCGTCTAGCCTCTTCTTTTTGACCCTAACTGATTTCATGACTCACTTAACTCGGGCAAGCTCTTACTCAGCCTATTTGACTCGGGTCGCCTTTATTAAGTGGATGATTTCAACGATCACCACATTACATTTGCTATGCAGATAAAGGTCAGCGTTACAAATACCTTCCTTCACTGGAAAAGGCGTGTCGCTTAGGGCAGCTACTAGCTTCTGCAAGAGCAAGTCTGTGCTCGATCTTAGACAACAGTAGAGGCAGATCAAGCAAGCTAAAAGACAGACCGGAATCTTTGGTACGTCTGTCAACTAGAGCAACTAGCTGTTTCCAAAATGTGTCTGATGGCGCAGGGAGATCATCCCTTTTGCGTTTTGCACTTGTGCATAGATCCACTTCAGGAGAAACAATTTTCGGCAACTCCGGTTCCTGCGGGATAACGGATGGACGCCCGCCTAGAGGCAAAACAACAGGAGTTTCTCCTTCTTCAAGGGAATCACTCAGCGGACTTGCGGATGCAACGGGAAATGTCCCAAAAGGCGTAACAATAACAGGAGAGATGGAGTCCTTCTCAATGCGGCCATCGTTTGATCCATATTCATCCACCAAAATAGGAGAATCCTTGGTGTCGAAGTTGCTCAAGGATGAAGATAACTGCGCCAATGATTACGCTGATCCCTACGATTGGAGCAAGGCATCCTGGACAGTGGCAGACATAATTCTGGCAGCGTGCTGACGCAAATGAGAGTTCAAAATCTCTGACGCGGCGCTAGCCTTTGATTTGCTAGGCCTATCTAATTTGGGAGGCATATTATGAGCCTGGGATTCAACCTCTGGCATCACATTAAGCCTAGACAATTGAACGGACATAGCGAACAAGGCTCTTTTCCATATCTCTTCAATAAGGGGTTGGGGATCGTCAACCTGAACCATGAATCCATTAAAGTCCCCAACGGATAACAAAATGGAAGTTAGGAAAAAAACAACGCCTTAACCTTAGCGGTAAAATTGAGAAAGCAAGAAACGTAACCAACTTATATGGTATATGTGATATCCCAAACTTTGCCAAGATTGGAATCGACGACATATTCTTGAAATCAAACTTTCTAAACTCCTTAGCCACAGCACATAACCTTCGACAACGCAACAACTTCCATTTCGACAGAATCAGAACGTTAAAATCTGCCAAAAATGTGAACGGCAACAAATAAACATGCAATTGGACAACGCGCTGAAAGAACAAAAAATAGGCATACCTAGAGCAAGAAAGCTTTGTTAAACTTCGCTATCACAACCATAGCAATCAAAAGCAGAGCCAGCGTTGCCCCAGCTAGACACAACGACAAATGCATCAGAGCGCCTGTCACATCCCAGTCCTTAAATTATCTTACGGTTGATTATTTTTACTTTTTCTATTTGAAGTAACCGTTTTCTTGTATAAGGACTTAGAGTTGACTTTTTCCTAAGACCATTATCTAGGAAAACTTCCTTCATGAAAGTCATATAGGACGTTGATACGAGTTTGTGGACACATAGCACGCTCAAATCAAAAGTCATATGAAAAAGTTATGGTCTAAATACAAAAGGTACTATTTTTAGAAGGGATTAAAAAAGAAACTTAACGAAGTAGAAAATCAATTTTTCTTCCACCCCCTAGTCTACGTGAGCTTCCTCTCCTCCCTACTGATTTTTCAAAGCCATCGTGCGCCGCTGTCAGGCCGCCACACAGGTCCCTAAAGATTCGTCGTCATCTCTGCTCCACGTTTGGGTAGGTAGTTCGCTGAGATACGCCGTCGTGTGGTAGAAATCGAGTCCAAAAGCTTCGACTGTACAGTTTTGATTCTCGCCGAATTTCTCCTTCATTAGGCCACCACTTGGTGAGTTCTTTATATTGTTTTTTTGGGCTTGGTTAGTACTACATTCCCTTGAATTCGGTAGCTCGATTCGGTGTGTGTGAAGAGAGTCAAAGATTTGAAGTTTTTAGGGTTTAAAATTGGAAATTTTTATATTTCAATTCGATTGACCTGTTTAGGCTTAGAATAAGCCTTTGACTTATTCTACAAAGTTGTTTGAAATATCGAGAGGAAGATTCTGTCAAATTTTGGTGACGATTGGAAGTAGCCGAAGTTTGGCCGTCGACGGCGGAGCTGGCGGCAGCGCTGTCTCATTTTGGGTAGGTTTTCATGCTGAATAAATTGTATAAAATAAGTGGAGTTTAATAGTGTGAAGTTTATAGTTTTCGGAGGAGTTTTTGTTTGGTTTTAGAATTTTTCAAGTTTAATAATTTTAGCGGATAGGAAAATGTTACTCCAGTCATCGATTATTGTTCGTTAAGCTTTATGGAATATTTTTCAGACTTCTAAGCTAACGTTGAAGACTGGTTAGGATGTTGTAAAAGTTTAAGGAGTGAGATAAGTGAAAGTGGTTTGGTTTTTATATTAAGAGGTATTTATTTTTTTACCCCAAATTTAAAGTGTGGTTATAAGCCTGATTTTTGTGTCAAGATTTAAGGAGACAATACTTGAGTGGTGATTCGGAGTTCGTCAGGGTAAGACCTAAAGTTGTGAGTGCACTCTTGTATTGAGTTGATGCATCCAGTGATTTTTACTCTAAAATATTGATTTAATCTTCGAGAATTTTAAATAATGGAATTGATTTTCTTTTCATTAATTATTTTTCACAAAATTATTTTTGGAAGAATATGACCATATTTTACCGTGGAAACCTTACTATTTGAGAAGTTTTCAAAAATGAGATTTTTGAAGGATTTCGTATTAAAATTTGTTTCTGGCCATGTCATGGTATAACCTTTATCGTGGACAAAGGGATCATTGTTTTTTAGTTTGGAATTTCAAATATAAGATATGAGTATTTTATTGAGTTTTATTTATGTTTTGGGCTTCTCTGAAATATGATTTGAGATGATTCCGAGTTTTATTACTTTTTTGGACAATGTGGTTGGGGAAAGAGAGTTCTTACCTTTCCCGAAAATTTATTTTCACTTATTTTTTAACATGTGGGACATATGAGAAATTCTAATTTATATTGAGAAATTATTTGATTATTGTCCATTTTATTTTGAAGACAGTCAGGAAACTGTACCTATTCCATGGGATGCATGATTTTATTTATGAGGAGGAGTATTTGATGATTTACGATTTACGATTTGTTTTATTTCATCATAAGGGTTGTAATATATATATTATTATTGCTAGCTAGCTATAGCGGCCGTCACGATGTTGTGAGTTGGGCATGAGTGATAGCGGCCCTCACAGTTTAGTGAGCTGAGCATGGGAGATAGAGACCCTCACGGTGTAGTGAGCTAGAAGCAGGATATAACGACCCTCACTTTGGAAAGTGAGTTGGGTATTGGTGGCCCTCATCTGAAGATGGGCTGGGCGCCGAGCCTGGGATGCTCATAGAGTATTAGAGGATCCGACCCTAGCTTGGGAGGCTCATCATTATACTGAAACCTCTTCCCCTCTTTTCTATTTATATATCAATTTTTGAGCAATGGGATTGGCGTGATTATTGTATTTTAAATAATTGTTCGGGAAATTTCTATATGTCGCATGCATTTGGGGTTTTTAATGCACATAGTTCTGGGAAAGTATAAAGATAAGCTTTCATTTGAGTAAATCAGTTATTTTGTCTACTCGTTCTAACATTTATTTTTAAATGTTTTCCCTTGAACCCTTCGTTTTCAAATGCTCAAATTTGCAGGATAGCTGAAATGAGGTCAGGCGTACAAGAGATCGAGGCATAGTCAATACTCTGATGTCGCTTGCTTTTTTATTACTTGTTAAATTAGATTGCTCTTATTTATGGTCAATGGACTTGGTATAGTGACAAGTTTTGAATGTGACTTAATCAAACAAATTGAAAAAAAAATTGATGGTGTCACTTAAATGCTTGAGTTCCAAGCACGATTTGAATTGTTGGTGACGGCTGTGGTTACGGTTTTATAATAGTAAGGCCGTCGAGGGGCATTTAGGATGGTTGTGTTAAAGTTCGGGTTTTGGATTTGATGAGTGTCTCAAAAGACTCTGAATTATAATGTAGGGCGTAAGCAAGATAGTTGAGGTCATTCTTGCTTCATAATGACACATAGTGAATATGTTACGTGTGTCATCGGATAATCTAATGTTTTCGGTTTTTGGTGGAGTGGAGATAGTTGAAGTCGCAGTGGTACAACAAAGCCCACTGAATCATGGAGTAAGAGTGGAGATGTCCATATTTATTTCAAGCGATGTTGCTATGAGATTATTCTCAAAAATTTTGAATTTGTGGTCAGAGTTGGTTACTAATATGATTTTGTTGGTAATTGGTGACCAACTGCGACATATTAAAGTGAGGAGTTGTTCACTCGCCTTATGGTTATCTCGGCGGACCGGATCAGAGTTTTTATCCGGGTCATGTTTGGAGATATATAAGATGTCCTTGCTACAGTATAGGGCAACATCCTCACTTCTTGTCGTCGTGAGGTGCAGACATAATAATTAAAAGTTTAGAGATTTGGATGGTTTGTTAAGTTTCCAAGGAGAGTGCTGACTTGACTTTAGTGTGAAGGTCAAAGATTATGGATAAGTAAGAGGTGATCATGTGTGAATCGTGGTCCGATTAAGTAACAAATCTTGGAGCCATAAGTTTTAATGCAGCGAGAGAGTTGCGATGTGTGGTTTATTAGTTGTCTGCATTAAAGTGAGTATGTACTGCTCGAATAAGGGGAAGGATTTCCTTGTTGACTCAAGAAGTATTATGAGTCAAGGGTTATTTAGAGATTTACTATTGATGGTGGCAAATTTACTGCTAAGTAGAGCGTTGATATTTCTAGAAATTGTATTGTGGTGGGATCCCATACTGATTCAGGAATGACATGTGAGGTCATTGTTGTTTATGGATTTGGCCATTAATCTGGGTTACAATAATTGGCCGAATCATTATGTTGATTTATAGTTCTAGTTGTGATTTCTAATTAGACTATTAATAAATATTGGAGAAGTACATGACTTTTGAGTTTGAAGTAAGAAACTGGTTCCCTCTCGAGCTACAGCTGAGAGTGGGTATCAGACTTGGAAGTTAGTGAAACGTAGCGTGTGGTGCTGGTTCCTGAATGAAAACAATTTTGCTTTATGTAATGTCACTTGGTGTTCATCGCATGCGCAGTGCAGTATGGTGAGTATCAGATACTGTTTTTGATGTCACCGCTTTTGATGATCAGTGCAGTTATCTAAGATGTAGTCTTTTATTGTTGCAAATTTTTTTGTTAGAAATATTATTACCGGAAATTGTGGCACCTGGTAGGTGTATGTGATTTGTGTATCTGATTTTAAATCATAACTTGTTGTCAGATTAGTTATAATTAACAGAGGTAGAAAGAGAAGTGTAGGTATCAATCAGTGATACGACGACAAAGATTGTTGAAAGTGTCATTTGTAGTAAAGAAAAGGTGGTGGTTGTCCAAGCTTTATGATATTAGTAATATGGATTATCCAGTTGAAATTGTAGCATTGATGACATTTTTCTCTGGTTCAAAATTTCAGATTGAGTTCGGATTCGCATTTGTGCATCACCCAAGGCTTAACGTAGAGAATGATGAGACTTGTGGCGTCTCATCGAATGAGATAGATTTCTCACTATTGTCCTATGTAAGTCTATTTAACTCATTTATATGATTGACTAGAGTAGCGAAGAGACACCGAGTATTATCGAATTCTCAAGACTTCATAAGTTGACTGTCTTTGTTTTTGAGATGTCAACTGATTCGGTGTGTGAGGAGAATCAAAAATTTGAAGCTTTTAGGGTATAAAATTGGGAATTTTTACATTTCGATTCGATTGGCCTATTTAGGCTTAGAATTGGCCTTCAACCTATTCGGAGTTTGGCCGCCGGTCGGCCGACACTGCCTCTTTAAGTAGTTTTTCATGCTAAATAAATTGTATAAAATAAGATGAGTTTAATGGTGTGAAATTTATAATTTTCAAAGTAGTTTGGGTTAGGTTTTAGAATTTTCCAAGTTTAATAATTTTGGCGGATCAGAAAATGTTATTTCGGCCATCGATTATTGTACGATAAACTTTATAGAATATTCATGGGGCTCCTAAGCTAAATTTGAAGGCCAGTTAGGATGTGGTAAAAGTTTGAAGAGTGAGATAAGTGAAAGTGGTTCGGTTTTATATTAAGAGGTATTTATTTTTTTTACCCAGAATTTAAAGTGTAGTTCTAAGCTTGATTTTTGTGCGAGGATTTAAGGAGACCGTACTTGAGTGACGATTCGGAGTTCGTCAGGCTAAGACATAAAGTTACGAGTGGACCATTGTTTTGAATTAATGCATCCTTATTATTTGGGAAGTTTTCGAAAATGAAATTTTTGAAGGATTTCGTATTAAAATTTGTTTATGATCATATCATGTTGTAACCTTTATCGTTGACGAAAGGAACATCATTTTTAAGCTTGAAATTTCAAATATGAGATTTATGAATATTATTGAGTTTTATTTACGCTTTGGGCTCCTCAGAAATATGATTTGGGATGATCCCGAGTTTTATTACTTTCTTTGGACATGGGGGTGGGGAAAAGAGGGTTCTTGCCTTTTTGGGAATTTTTGTTTGAATTTCTAGGAATTTATTTTCACTTATTATTTAACATGTGAGACATGGGGAAATTCATATTTATATTGAGAAATTATTTGGTTATTGTCCATTTTATCTTGAGGACGGTCATGGGATGCATGATCTTATTTATGGGGATGAGTATTTGATGATTTACGATTTTGGATTTGTTTTAGTTCACCATAAGGGTTGTAATATATATTATTATTGCTAGCTAGCTATAGCATCCCTAATGGTGTAGTGAGCTAGACGTGGGAGATAGCAGCCCTCACGGTGTAGTGAGCTGGGCACGGGAGATAATGGCCCTTACGGTGTAGTGAGCTGGACACGGGATATAGCGGCTCTCACTTGTGAAAGTGAGCTGGACGCCGAGCGTGGGATGCTCATAGAGTCTTAGAGGCTTCGACCCTAGCTTGGAAGACTCATCGTTATGGTGAAATCTCTTCCCCTCATTTCTATTTATATATTGATTTTTGAGTATGGGATTGGTGTGATTATAGTATTTTAAATAATTGTTCCGGAAATTTCTATACGTTGCATACAGTTGGGGTTTTTAATGCACATAGTTCTGGGAAAGTATAAATATACGCTTTTATTTGAGTAAATCGGTTATTTTGTCAACTCACTCTAACGTTCATTTTTAAATGTTTTCCTATAGACAATTCTTTTTCAAATACCCAGATTTGCAGGATAGCTCAAAAGAGGTCAGGCGTACAAGAGATCAAGGCATAGTCAATACTCCGTTGTCGCTTGGTTTATCTTATTGCTCTAATGACTTTGGGAATTATTTGGTTGGTTTGCAAGTAGTGTTTTCAACTTTTGGAGGGGGTTATACAAAAATTTTCCTTCAAAGGTGGCCCCCGCTGTGTTCATCCTGAATTTCAATAGGAAATTCAGGATGGGTACTGATTGCGCCAGCTCAAACCCATGTCAGGGATGTCGAAAAGCTTGTTTTCTCCAAGATTGCAAGCAGAGAGATACAATGCCATGACAGTTATCCCGCCGGCTGTACTTCAGCGTACAAAAGTGAAATATTTCCCCTTAAGAAGGGATGACAAGACCACATACCTTTCAGATAAGGCAAATCAAGTGGATGGCACTCAACGTAACTGGGCAAACTTGACCAATAGCGACACCAAGCTCCGCCAGTGCAACACGAACCTCCAATGGCAAGGGAGGCATAAAGCCCGCCCAAAATAGCGAATGGAACACGGTGATCCCATCGTTTGGTTGAATTAGTGATTCGTGTTCTCGCAATTAGTGCAACGCAGCTAGGGGAGCAAGCCTAAATTTCGGGTGCAATTGACAAGACCCTCATCAGACAATTTGCAACGAATAGGGTCCACTACCTGAAGGTCTGGCAGACATTCGAATGAATCACTCGACCCCGCCGCGAAATCATACTGGCACTTGAGGTCTTCACGCTATTGATAACGTCTGTCATCTTGCTCAAATACCCTAGCTAAGTGAGATTGGGGGACTGAGCAGACATCGCTACACGAAAGCATTAAAGCCAGCGAACGTACTTAGAACTCAACCTTTACAAAAAGGGCATAATACAAAAAGTAGTAAACATGCCAAAGACATAAAATCAAAGCTTTGCGCACGGGGAACACAATGAAATTTTGCTTTTCACTAAATTCAAAATTCATTACAATATTTGTTTAATGTGCAGGGCGGTTACTGGAACTCGCTTCCGCATGGACATTCGGATTCCTAACTACATGCCTAGCTACACTCACCGAAGTGCGACAAAGACATAAAAGCGTCGACCGCTACCCAAATATTCAAGTTCGTCCAGGGCTCGCCATTAATAATTAGGCCTCTGGCCTCAACCTGACAAATGTGCAGGTTGGGCGGTTACCGGGCGGGCTTTAGCGGTTAGCGGGTTCAACCCGTTATAACACGCTAAACTAATGGATTATAGCGGGTTGAACCCATTGGGTTCGCGGGTTACCCGTTGGAACCCGTTAAGACCAGCTAAGAATTTTTTTCATCCTTTCTTATATTTATATTTTTAATCAAATATCAAAAAAATTCCTTAGCGGTTGGAAGTTCCAACAATTAAGATGAGATAAAGTTAAAAAAATAAAAGAAGAAGAAAATGGATTAGTAAGGTTTTCTCCCTTTTATTTTTATTATTTTTATTCCTTAACGTGTCTTAACGGGTTAAATGGGTTCTAACAGACAACCTGTTTCCGTCTGCTAACTAGCGGGTTGTTAACGGGTGACAACCCATTAACACGTTATGTAATTTGATGGTTAGCAGACGAGTTTTTAATGGACGGTTAGCTGGCGGTTAACAGGTAACGGGTTAAATTGACAAGTTGACTCTGGTCCCTAGGATATGAAACCGGTTCGTCATCCACAAATCAGTCACAGCTCACAGCTCACGGGTAATTAATGATGAACCGGCCAGGCCCCGACAGGATTGGAACCTGCCTGGCAGCACAACGGATTTGGCACAGACCCAATTCCAAATTAACTCTCGTTGCGCGAGCCTTGGGAGCGACCAGAGGACTAAGCGAACATCCTCGAGCTAGCTAACTAGGTCAAGGGTTACATCTTTGAGAATCATTTCTGCAATGAAAAAATGCTCTCTCAACTAATGCTAGCGTAAAAAGCTCAAAAGTAAAAAGGTAAAGGCACAAGGACTGCTACCAACGTTTTCTTTCTCATCACTTTTAAATTTACAAGGAGAAAGATAAACAAAAATGAGAATCCTAGCCTACGCTAAGGGTCAATTCATGTCAGTTATTACATGGTTTTCCCTGGCGGCCACAACAACCGCAAACCTGGTGGCAGCCCTCCACAGCGCATTCTCGCCCATGACAGCTGCCCTTTGCGCACAAAACTCTGACATAACCTAGGCATCTAGGTAGCTCTTAATCCGCCTCCACATATCCGCCCACGATGTTGGGCGAACCTTGGGTGGATTCAGTGTCAGCGCCAGGCTCAGCCCACGAGGGCAAGCAGCTTCTGTCATCAGTGGCACCAAGCGCACGCGCTCTAACTGGCTTATGAAGTCTCTAGTTAGTAGCGCAGACTCGCTCAACAACTTCCTACAAGCGACATGTCGTAAAAAATGATACAAATAATAAAAATAAAAACAAAGAGGAAAAAGTAGATCTAACCCCTATTTTCATGACTTTTCAAGTTTCCGCCACAACAACGCGATGAATATTCATTACAATTTTAGATTTTGACCTCCGAAACACGGTGAAAAACAGTAAAAACTAGAGGCTTTATGCCTAATCTGTGCTCTGATTACATAAAATCGAACAACAAGCAACAATTGCAGGCAACACATTACAAATAAAGCAAAGTAAACATCAATTTTTATCCTACTGCAATAACAAAATCAAGTCCAATTTGAACGCAGGTAAAATAGCAAGGAGCACATGTCACACCCTAATATTTGGAGGAATTATTTTCAAAAATTTGGGCATGATAACCTCCATAAATCTAACCTCAACCTGCAATGTAACACCAACCCAACTCCCACAAAAAGCACAATGGAAATGTAAGTTCTATATTACAATTTCATCTATTGTACAAAAATAACTTGATACAACTCTCAAAAGCATATACCAAACAGTTTGATCTTATCCCGACAGCTATCAAACCCTACTCTGCATCCCATAAAGTTCATGCAAGATAAACCCTGCACCATAGATTGGTGCATCGGGTTGTAAAACAAACCCGGTAAGCTTTACAGCTCGTATATATAAATCACAAATTAAAGACTCGTACCCTAAAGGCACGAGAGTCCTCGATCTTAGAAAATGAATAGTAAAATAACAATAATTAAAATAAGCAATCAGTTATATAAAATTAAATATAACAAACTTATAATTTCCTGCCTATAAGGTAGTTCAGGAAATGCAAGGGAACAATCATAAATCAAATCATGGTAATTCCGGTAATTAAAAATAGTTTTAGGATTACCTAAAGCCACATAAATCAAGGTACAATCCAAGAAAACAAAAAATTAAATTATCAAATCAAGCATCCAATTAAACCATAAATAAAAATACGCTCCACTTGAGCCAAATCATCACACCAGAAATATGTCCCTTCTCCACTAAGGAGGACATATTCTGCCACACCAGAATAGATCCTTTCACCATTGAGGAGGATCTAGACTGCTAAACAGGAATAAATCTCTTCGCATCTCATGAGGATCTAACCACCACACAGGATTAGATCCATTCGCCATTAAGGAGGATTTAAATCTCACACAACAACAATAGATCCCTTCGCCACTAAGGAGGTTCTAAATGCCACACATGTATGCATACGAGTCATTCACTAGCATCTAAATCACACATCTCGCCACTAAGGCTCAAGTCCTCTATCTTAACACGAGACATATCTACTTGACTCGACATCGACACTCCACAAGTCCATATACTAACTCAATATGATATCACACAATGATAGAGAGAACAACGCCAATATAAATGGGTCAACTCATTTATCACTCTCAACAAGGCATAACCCCATTCTTGCCACCTTTACCTTTTATAGTTCATAATCGTAAAACCATTTAAAATCTTTTTTTATATAAAATCATTTTAACTTACCAATAGACCGTAGTCGATCAAGCCCATTTATTTTTAAATCAAAACTTAATTTCCAAAAAAAAATAATTTTCACCAATTTTACGACAAGTGAACTATAAAAGGAAAAGCGGTTCCAACGTGAACAAGTAGTATTACTCACTACATATTAACAAATCCTTCGCACCCCATACACCTTTTAGTAATATACCTTATATAGATATATATATATATATATATATATATATACCTTATATAGATATATATATATATATATATATATATATACACACATATAATCTCATGAAATATTCTCACCTGAATAGTCCATCAACATCCAAAAGATATAACAATGACCTATTAATTATAGGTCAGCGGACAACCTTTGTGATTCTCTAGGCAACTTTCACCGTTGAGCACAGATGTCAGCGGACACAATTCCTTACGCGCCAAACTCGAGTTCACCTGTCTTACAAACAGCTAAGGCTACAAACAACCTTAGCGGCATTTCTGCTGGGATAAAAGGTGGCACCTATGGGTCAAAAGATCATCTCTCAAGCCACCCGCTCATAATGCAATATTGCTAGCACAAAATACGTAGTCGCACGCTCTGGTGATAGACATGGTGCATGCGAGTCAAAGACCATGCCCAACACGACACGGTCTAGGTGGGGTCGCTCCCCATCACCCCATCGGATGGCACTCCAAACGAGCATCCGCATAATTTCAAAACAGCCGTCGCGACAGGGTCTCCCAGTAGAACGAGCAAGCGCAGAGCATTCCTTGACTTGGAAGTAGGGGACTCTGCAGGGATTAGTACACTCATAAAAGTTGCTCGAACGTGTCGAAGACGCTGAGTACGTGAGCGCTTAACACATTTTACTTTAAACTCTCCAACCAAGTCATGCTCCTTATTTGAGGACTTGGGATTTTTTGTGGGAACCAGCACTAAGCGCTCACAGTAAGCCTTACGCCCGCGTTCTAGTAACCAAATTGACCACCAGAGGCATCTGGAACCTTCTGCTAGTGTCATCAGTGATGTCAGCCCTGAACAATAGACAAGACCCGCTCAACATCTATAAATAGGCGACAACCTTAGGTAACAAACTCATTCCGCCACTGTGAGTTCTAAACTATCCGAGTAAATGACTAACTTGAGCGTCGGAGGGCAATTGTCCGGAGCAATCCGCACATTTCCTTGACCAGCCCTTATTGTTTTACAGGTTATCCTCGGATAATTCAGATCCCAATTATTTGTCCGCATATCAATCACCAGACAAACTATTTGTCCGCAGATAGTTTCCCAATGGAAGTCAGAGCTATGCTTAGCTCTTCCTTCTAGCAGCCTTCTTCTGCCCTCTCCCTGTTTTTCACACTTAACAATCACATATTCACATTTCGACCGTCAAACTTGTAGATATGTATTAGTAGAACATCTTTCATCCAAATTTAAAATCGTTAAGACATTCATAAATGTGATTTGCCCATTAAAGACATAGACAGTTCATGTTTGACAAATTTGGATCGTCTAATGATTTGATTTAGTTCAATTCCTTAAAAATCATCAATTTGACTGAAAATTTGTAGAAGTGATATTCATATAAAGACATAAAAATTGGACGGTTGAGATAAAAAAATGTGATTGAAAAGCAAAATAAGAAAGTCCTCAACTAGTTCTCAAACCAAATGGTCCTCATTACCCCTCCCTTAAGTAGATTATTAGAGTAGATGTGTGAAGGGGAATGTTGTGAAAGACAAGCTGATTTCTAGTTTTCCAAATATTATACCATGTAATGAGGGCAGTATGAATACGAATTTGACTACAGGGATGTTATAACCGTTATTGGATTGTGAAGAACTAAGGAATGAGGAGAGGGGGCAGTCATTTGGGTACATGGTACGTGGAAAAGGTTTTAGACCAAATTGTAGATGAAAAGGGTTGTGTAACAAGATATAATTACTATAAGAACCATCAACCATGGCATTAGTGTCTCTTGTAGAAAGTCGATTACATATTAGCTGCCAGCTAAACACATGAACCTTAAGAAATGTTAGATTTTTCTTTTTTGTGATAGATGAAACGTTGGATTTCCATGTTTGAGAGAGTAGTGGTGAGAGGGAGAGAGCAGGGATGTGTTGTTTGTTTTCAACTGATTTAGAAATCTTGAAAACAAGTGTAATCTAAATTGTTCCCATCAGAACCGATCGAAGTCCATCCTTATTCTGAGTTCTTCTATTAAAAGGGTCATGATTGTCTTCAGTGACACTGAGGCAGAAGCACATTTTGGAGAATGAGAATGAATAGCCTCAACCATTATTAAAACTGTAAAAAGAAGATTCAACGATGCATTAACAACAAAGTCCTTTAATAGTAAACTACTGTGCTATATGATAAGTTGACATCCCTATACAAAATGGAAGAAGTGTGAACACAACATGGAGGTTCTAATTTGATTGGATGTGCTAATTGAAGTTCTAATATGTTTAGGATCTCTTTGATTTGGCTGGTATTAATATGAGATATTATCTCTTTAATTACTACATTGTGTTGATGAGTGAGAAATGGAAGGATCCAAAGTAGTTTGGGTTTTCTGTTCCCTTATCTAACAGATTTGATATGTATTTGATGTATGAAATATATTTGATTGATTTGGTGATTTTGCAGTAAAAGACTTCCTTTAAAAGACCAAATTGATTTATGAAGTTTATGAGAAGATGTCTTGCACAAGAGGTTTATACCTCTATAAAAGAATACGCAACAACCATTGGAAGATCGTCTTTTGATCCATATTTTCGTTGCAAACTAGATTGAGAAAAAAGGTCGAAATTCAATTGTTTCATGTTGAGTTAAACTTCATGTTTATGTGATTAACACACTCTCGAGGCCAGTAGAGTTGTGATTGAAGGTTCAAGGACGTGGCTAGTTCCTTGGAGATTGAAGAAGAAGATTACTTGAAGAAGAAGAAGAAGAGTGGTTCAAACATATTTGCTAGGGTTCTAGAGAGAGTAGTCGTGTTCCGTGCTACGTAGTTTGTAATCGACTCATTCTTGATTTATAGTGAATTGCATTTTCATTAGGGGCTTTCATGAGTTAAAGCCCCGACGGTGTTTTTCCTCAAATTGAGGTTTCACTGGGCAAACAAACTGTTGTGTTCGTTTTCTTTATTTGTTGTCCAGTTCGTCGAGGATTGAAATCGCATATCAATCTCTGCTGCACATTCCACAGTACCTTCAAGTGGTACCAGAGTAGGTCACTAGATATACATAGTGAGTTTCATGGCTAAAGTTTAAGGATGGAATATGATGCAGCTGCTGGTTCGATCAATAGTCCTCATCTCTTTAATAAATCATTGGTAAGTCATCCCGAGACTTTTGAGGTAAGAATCAAACCTAAGAAAAAGCTAAAAAAATTCTTCTTCTTCTTCGACTGATGTTGATTTGAATGAGTATAAACGTTTAATTGATGAATTTGAGATATCTCTTAAAAGGAGAAAAATCCTCGAAATCTTCTACTAAACCCTCGAAATCTTCATGCATCGAAAAATCTAATTGTTGTGGTTGTGGTGCTTTTGATCAATCTTTGTGTAAGTGTGATGACAGGTGTTTGGGATCTTGAAGTAAAGATGAGTTGAAGTCCCAGAATGAACTGGTACTCGGTCCCAAAGTTCCTTCAACAAATGCTCTAAAACAAAAAGCATTATCGGTAGGGATTGAAGGATTTGTTTCAATCCCGTAACATACTGATTTAAAGCATAAACTTGCCATTGTTGAAAAGTTTTCTAAAAATTATGTTTCTGCTTGTGTTGATGATTAATCTTGTAAGTCTGTTGTTTCTCTTTGTTTTCCATCATCTTACAATCTAGGTGTAGGTGTTTAACATATTAAAGTCACAACAATTAAGAAGGTTGAGATTAAAGTGCAAGATAAGAAGTCCAAAATTGGAACATGGAGAAAGCTAAGTTGATCAATAAGATTAAAGCTCTTCAAGTTGAGGTAAAAGTTCAATCTGATTTGAATGTTTCTCTAACCTGTGAGAATGAAAAATAACATGATGAATTAAAAGAAGCTCATAATCGATTCAACAAGTTTGAGATCAGCTCAAAGAATGTCATGAAGATGATAAGTTCTATAAAGAGTCACAATAATAATGAGACACTTGGTTTTGGAGGAGAATCATATAAACCAACAAAGTTTGTGAGAAAACGTTGTCAGCAGAATAACAACTGACCTCCACCTCCTCTCAAGACTGCTAAGGTAAGTACTGATGTTCGTTTGCTTGATCATCAGCCTAGGTATGGTCTTAAATCGAAATATGTCATTCCTACATGTCATCATTGTGGAAAAGTTGGTCACATTCGACCTAGATACAATATTCTGCGCAGGGACTTTTAAAAGTTGATAAATTTTCAAGCAGGTTTGTCACTTATTTGAATGGTTTTATGAGTATGGGCATATTTGGCTTATCATGGTTGTTCTGGACTTACTTTTACGCCCAACTTTGTTATGGTGGTATGAGACTTGATTTGTTTTTGTAACAATGAGCTCCATAGAAATAAAAAAGTAAATGTTGTGAGTACATAAAGCTATGCCAACTATTTCTAAAGTAAACATGCTTGGGTTGTGATAATCAATATCAGGTACTGGTGAGAAACGGGAATGGTTGTGCCACCCTGGAGAATATTTGATGATAAACCGGTTGTTCTCAAAGTAAACATGTCTTGGTTGAGAACCAATACAAGGTACTGAGTGACCTATAAACAGGAATAGCTTGGTCGTCTTGGTGAAAGTGTGAACATGACTTGTTAAATAGTTTAAAGATTTTAATTGTGAAATGTGTGTTTCAAAGGAGTTATAAGGAAGGTTAATGTGTGCAATGTTCATACCGAAGAGATATACGGATTAGAAGGAAAGTGAAAGTGTGAAACGTTCAATTTGAGAGTAAATTGTTTATGTTTGAATTGTCTCTTATCCCTGCTTGTTTACTTTGTACACACCAGACATGATGGATTAAAACTTGGCATATGCTTACAAGATTCTTTCAAACAAGTTATTCGTGAAAGTCGATTTGTTGATTTTATGGAGATAAAACTGTCTTTTACTTAGGTTAAAATGTTTTGCCTCTTCCTTGCAAAATGTCTCGAATTGTCTCCTAGCTGCATGTGTGCGCATTAACTTTTCAATCATATATATATGTTATCTCATGCATCATTTGAGGAGGAGATTTTTTTTCTCCATGTTGTGAATTACATCATGATCACTCTTAAGGGGGTATTAATATTTGGAGTACATTTGTTTACGTGATTCACCTTTGTCATTCCTAGACAAAAAGGGAGAGTTGATGTGTGTAGAGGGAAAGTTTATTTTACTTACACATTGTTGTTGGAATATGCTCTACTCTTGTGTGAATTTGATATACTTATTTCTCTTGCTTTTCATTTGGTGTTTGCTTAAGTGTTGCAGGCTGTGTGAAATGAATTGCAGGCACATAGACGAATAAACTTCTTAGTGTGGTTTTGTATAGGAATGTCAAAAGGGGAGATTGTTGGTATATGATTAGTTGGTATTCCTATATAATATGAAAGAAGTGTGAACACAACATGAAAATTCTAATTTGATTGGACGTGTTAATTGAAATTCTAATATGTTTAGGATCTCTTTGATTTGGATTTGGCTGGTATTAATATGAGATATTATCTCTTTAGTTACTACATTGTGTTGGTGAGTGAGAAATGGAAGGATCCTAAGTAGTTTGGGTTTTCTATTCCCTTATCTAACAGATTTGGTATGTATTTGATATATGAGATATATTTGATTGATTTGGTGATTGTGTAGTAAAAAACTTGCTTTAAGAGACCAAATTGGTTTATGACGTTTATGAGAAGATGTCTTGCACAAGAGGTTTGTATCTCTACAAAAGAAGACACAGCAGTCATTGGAAGATCTTCTTTTGATGCATATTTCCGCTGCAAACTAGATTGAGAAAAAAGATCGAAGTTCAATTGTTCTCTGTTGAGTTGAACTTCATGTTTATGTGATTAGCACACTCACGAGGCCGGTAGAGTTGTGATTGAAGGTTCAAGGACGTGACTAGTTCTTTAGAGATTGAAGAAGAAGAGCGGTTCAAACATATCTGCTAGGGTTCTAGAGAGAGAGTAGCCACGTTCAGTGCTACGTAGTTTGTAATCGACTCATTCTTGATTCATAGTAAATTGCTTTTTCATTAGGGGCTTTCATGAGTTGAAGCCCCAACAGTGTTTTTCCTTAAATTGTGGTTTCACTAGGTAAACAAACTGTTATGTTTGTTTTCTTTATTTGCTGTCTAGTTCGTCGAGAATTGAAAAATCGCATTTCAATCTCTGCTACACATTCCACACTGTCTTCAACTACCAAACAAAAGATATAGTTAGCACGACCAAGCATTAATATTCTCATCCAGATTGCGTCCGCCCTTACCTTCTGCACATCTAAACCATAATCCAAAAATGAATAAGCGATGATCCTTACCTCTTTACCATACTTGTGTCTCAATTCATATCCGCCAGACATTGCTATCCAACTGTTCGATAAAGCGTGTACATTAACTTGCAACAGATCTGCATCACTCCAAAAGCTGATGGAAACATCTAGTTGCAAAGACAACTGGTGTAGTACAGGGGATATTCAAGATTATAGAACAACCTTTACTATACAAGATGTGAACCACACTCAATAAACAAAAAGAACAAAACTTTAGGTTATCAGGTTCCTATGATATAATACATGCAACATATAAAAAAGAGCACAAGCGAACTTGACTATGAGATAAAAAGAAAAGGAAAAAACAAAGAAAAAGAGACCTGAGCTAGGAAAAAGAGAAACCAAGCCAACTTAACGCCTGGTGTGCAAGATTTGACGCCACTGGTGCCACCATTAGGGCAACCCTTGGCAGTGTTGGGTAGGTAAGTGTTCCAAGTATGAACCAGTTGAAGCTTAGGAGAGCAACAGCGTCCGAAGCAGGTGTGTTCTTTATGGTTGAGAAAAACTCAAAAACACTCTTTAATGACATGCCGACGACTGCGAAGAGAGCCACAACAAGGGGCATGCAAGGGTCCTCAGCCTGCCAGATAGTCACTCCAACGAAAAGCGATAATACTGCACTAAATAGACTCTGTTTCATTGCAATACCCCGTCGCTGGTTAAAAACTTCACCCAAATTTACAATTCTGGTGTTGGTTGAAGCCAGAATAGGATGAACAGGCTCAACATTCTTTGGATCATTGTTTAAGATCTTCAACTCGGTTTTAGGTTTACTCTCTTCTCCCCATGCATCTTTGTGGATTAGAAGATCCTGGAGGGCAATACCACTTCCATCATAACTGGATTTCCATGATGGGATCCCGTATGGAATTCCATAGTCAGTGACCACTGTATTATGGACATCACTTGTTTCATCTCGGCCTTTAAAGTTCCAATAGCTCTTTCCTTGAATTTCTTTCAGCCGAAGATTTTCAGTTTTCAGATCCTGCAACTGTTAGAGAACATACAAGTCAATGTTCAGCAAAATATCAAAAATACACCTGACAGTGAATATATATTTAGAAAGACAAACATTTGAAGTCCCAATGAAGTGACTCCAAAACTCTGTCTCCTGTTGGCTTTCTTTAAGCACTAAGAAACAATATAAGAATCTGCTCATCTTACATTAAATGCTCGAACAACGTTTTTAGCTATTCACAAAGTGTACTAAATATTTTTTTCATTTACAGGAGTTAACTTATAGTCTGATTCATGAATCCTAACAAAGCTCAGTAAAGATTTTCGATATTCTTGTGTAGTTAAATGCTAGCGCTCATGTATTAGTTCTGAAAGTTACATATGAGCATCAAATACCCGGTTTATTTACTAAATTATTAAAATAAAGGTTGTGTCTTGATAACCTAGTATACCATTTGTTGATAAGAAGAATATAACCAAATGGTCTATCATGTATGTTTAACAGGATGAGGTGCTCCTATCACACCTCATATACTGCACTGATTTACACATACTCAAGGATCCTGGACTTCATCTCCCTGGCCAACTGTTTGAGATATATTAGAGTGAACAGAATGAATCTTAAATATAAAGGAAGCTACATGTATCCACTTATGCAGGAGATCATGTCAGACGAGCAGAGTTATCCTGAAGCTTAACAACTCGCAGTAAAGATTCCAATGTTATGAGGTTGAATTGTTGCAGAAGTCTATATGTTCTAGCAGTTAAATTAAGCGCTATGCCTCTATAGAACTCAACTTTACTAAAATAAAGGTTGGGTCTTGAAACTTAATTAAACCATTGCGGACACAGCATACTCTCAATTCACACGTTATAGCAATGATTGTGTAGAATTATATATTAAAGCTTTACATCATTTTTGACATATACAGAAGATATATATTACAGAAAAACCAGTAATGAAAATGCTAAAGGCCCACAAAGGATGAGAAAAGATCTTTACCTCGCCCACTAGCAGTTCAATTTTGGCAATGACCTTGTCATGTTCTTCTTCAAGCTCTGCTAATATCAACTCCATCATTTTTTGTTCTCTAATTGCTTTTTGTAGATGTTCCTCAAGCTCTTTCCTATCCCATGCCAGATTCTCGCGCTCGATTTGCATATTATGTAAATGCATTTCCAGCTGCTTACCATGGAAAATATAACCATTGCTAAGACATTAGAGAGAAATGAAATCTAGGACGACAACAGAAATAAAAGAGAACTGAACAGTAGAATATGCATCTATAACAGATGCCCATTTTTCTGCATAAAATTACATGTAAACATGCTTTTCTTGTTTGTCAAAAATAGTAGAGTAAAATTTACAATCGGAAGACAAAACCTACATGGCTCTCCCTTTGTATGGCAGTCAAAATACGTCCAGGCAGAGATATAATAGCAACTCCCCATATGATGATTCTCCAGAATAAATTCACATGCAAGCTGATTACTGACTTCAACAACTCTATCCATAGACTAATGAAAAGGAAAACAGTTTTTACTCCAAACATGCACAAAAGCTTGAGAAGTGAGAAAGGTCTAGTAGCCACGATTATTGTGGCAGTTATTAACTCGGCAATCAATGCCATCCAATCCACCAAATCAGCGCCTTACGTAATCAACTATTTATCCACCAGTTGTAAAGGTATTTTGTAGTCATTAATCTTTAACTCAGTACCTGATATTCTGCATAATTAGGGAATTCTTCATAAATAAAGACAAGAAGCATAATAAATAAACAAAGAAACACATAACGTTATGTTAGATTTACTTTCATGCAAGAAACTGCAAATGTGAATGCCAATTTCATTGGAGGTGTGTGGTTTGATACCAAGAAGTACATGATAACTGAACATCATCAAATTTTCATTTTTGGCAAGTTGAACTCTAATCTGTTATGAATCAGCCAAACTAAGAGATTTTCTACCAATCTCTAATAAACATTTCCCAAGTCGGTAAGTAACTTATAAAGGGCTTCATGTGGTATAATCTGATTTATACTTCAGCTAACACTTGTAGATTTCTGATCATTTAGTACTCTTAGTCAACACATCTACACAACTGTCCGGCATTTTCAGTTACACGGATGAACCAAGTGGAGTATATCACATGGTAACCTATCAATGTCAGCAGGGATGATGGTTCCAAATCCTAAATACCCAACAAATAAACAAGCTCAACAGGCTGTAGCATCAATACATGGTTTGATGGAAATGATGAGAGAAGGAGAGGTAAATCAGAGGGGGGATATATACAACTAAATCAAAATTTCTTCAAATGAGAAAAGTGACAAGGGACTACTAACACTAAACATGATAACAGTAACTATTTAGAACACTTTTATCTTATGAAGAACCACTCTAGTTATGTTTCAATCTGCCTGAAATCTATCTCTGATCTTCTACTCTTTTTCCTTGACCTATCTTTGCTTAAAGTCTGTGACTTTACATCTTTCAAATTTCCCTTTTCAAGATGAGAGGTCTTATATATATATATATATATATATATATATATATATATATATATGTCGGTTTAAGGTGTGGACGTCCGTACCTTAGTTAAGATACGGATTTCCACATTTGATCCACTTGTTGATCACATTTTCTCATCTTAACCGTTCAATATCTAGGTATATATGAATAGATCATCTCTGAAAAATTTCATCTAATTTGGTTGTCATTAAGGTATCAAAAATGTGTTCAATCCATGAATGAACCAAATCTGTTCATTCAGAAATGTACGTTCTTTCAATACTAAATCATAGTTTTGAATGCCTTAATGATCACTAAATTAGCTGAAAATTTGTAGAGATATATACCTAGATATTAAACTATTAAGATGAGAAAATGTGATTGAATCAAATATGGAAATCCGTACCATATCTAGCTTAAAAACGGACGGCCTCACCTGAAAATTTCCGTTTATTATATATATATAAACAGAACATAAATTTCAGTAAATGACGAGAAGAGTGAAGGAAGCGAATAACCCCAAAACAAATATATAGAGGGTAAAAGAAAACAGCAGCAGAAAACTCGTAAAAGCCCATCTCTGAATCAAATCATGAGATTCCACTAAACCCATATCAAAAACCTTAAGATGCCACCGAACTAAATATGATAAACACAATAGAGTGATGGTACGGAGGCAGAGAACAAATAAAAGGAGGTGGGCATAGAAGACTTACAGAGAGCAGTGGAAGGGAGAAGGAGCTGAGCTTAGAGCGTGTTCGTATACGAGAGAGCAAAAAGAGAGAGCTTGTTTATATGAAATCAGTTGCGGAAGTGAAGAGGTGGCACTGGGAGTTTGGCACCGTAACCAACGACTGACACGTTGTAAGTACAGGGGTGCCTATGTGATCATATTCTATCTTAGTAAGTATTTTCAAATTTAAATTCAGATCGTACGGATGAGTAAGAAATATATCAATAATACATGTATTACTTTTATCTCAACGTACTCTTTTGTTAATAAGTCATTTTTCATATGATTCTTAAAAAAAGGGACTTGTCATAGAGGTACGACTTAAACTTTTTTTAATTTATTTTTTTGTGATCGGTTTCTATGTCTCATCCTATACCATATTTGTGAATGACTATATATGTTAACTTTTGACACAGATAGTACTTGCTTGTCCGTGCTTATTCTTTAATTTTTGAACAAAAAAATATTTTGGGTTAGGGATTTGATTAGAATCGAATTGAATTTTGAATTAGGGATTTGATTAGAATCGAATTGAATTTTGAATTAGGGATTCTGGAAAGAAGAGGAGATCGATCGAGAGAGTTCAAGGATTACCTAATAGAAGCCGAATAATGGCCCGAAATTAGAGGAACACGCCGGAAAATGCAGATGTCCTTCTTGGGTTCTCTTCCTAGAGTGATTATATGTGGGATTTGTGACAAAAAATAGGAAGGTGGTGATGAGGTATGGATGTTGGTGGTTCTCTGATCTGGCGCGGCCGGATAACAACGGTGGGTGGTGGTCGGCTCTGAGCTACTCTACAGCCTCCCCCTTTCTTTCTCGACTAGCATCTCAAACTTATTTCTTTGACCGATAGAGACATGATGTCTTTCTTCTGATTCATTTGGAAGCTGTCATGCAGGTTGCACAACTTGTTAATTACAAATATTCGTAGTAGAAAAGGTTTGAAGGAGCAAAAGTCCATACGCTTATCAGGTTATGGCTGATTTAATCGCTGTGAATATGAATGTTCTAGGGACAAGGATTCCTAGTTATGTCAGGATTACTACTCTTAGTTTGGGAATATGCCATAATTTGTAGATCATTTTGAAAGATTTAGCTGTAAGCTCTTCTTACGCTAAACCAGGACGGGTGAAGTGTGATGAGGTCATACCCTTATGCTATCTCCAAACCCGATCGTGGCCCTGACGGTTGATCTGCTATCTGAACATGATAACTGCATTCCTCCTATTAACTCCTCATCTTTTCAACTGCACTATTCCGTATTTATTTTCTCTTTTATGACTTTTGCATTATTAGACTGGGTTTGGTGCAGCTGGGCTTATAAGATATAAGCTGATTTTTAACTTATAAGCAGAAGGTGAGTGTTTGCAGCTTCTCCTTTTTCCCTCAAAACACTTTATACTTTTTTGAAAAGTAGCTTATTTTTGGACTTACCAAACACCAAAACCTTTGGTGTTTAAAAGTAAAGGAGCTTATAAGCTCTCCCAAACCCAGCCTTAGTCTTCTTTCATATTTATTCACTTCAATACAGTTTAATAAAAGAAGGTCATTTAAGAGAATTTATCAAACGACAGTTTCATAAGCCAAATTGGCTTAATTAATACTGATTGTTGCAAAAACAAATATTTAATTTTATAGTTTTTTTGAATATTTTTCTTAAAGTAAATGGTTCTATTTGTATTTGATAACCTTAAAAAATAAATTATTTTATTTAAAAATAAATATATAAATAATATATTTGATGAAATAACGAAAATGCACTTGAAATTTAAAGATGTTAATGGTTAAGATATAACTGAATGAAATTTGAGATATAAAAATGTATAGAATTTATGAATCTCCCATAATTTGTTAAATTTTGTCACTATTTGCGGTTCACTTGCAATTTAGGTTTGTTGGATCTGATATTGATCAAGTACTGTCATTCAGATAGCCAGCCAGACTGACCCCTTCGATATATTATCAACCCAAGTCTGCTTTGGGGCAAGCGTGCCTTCCCACACTTGACCATCAACTCGTCCAGGATCCAACTTGTTTAACAAAATTGCAGGCAACAGATAACGCTTTACCACAAAAGCATAGACAAAACAATAAAATTTCTAGCAGAAAAGAATTGAAAAATACATACTAGTTCCATGTTCCAACTGGCTCTTCCACCCAAATATCTTTTACAGATATCAGTAATAATGGAACTCGATCTTCCACCCAAATATCAACCATAATCTCATCTTCCAGTATTAAAATATAGTTCTCTAATATCGCATCCATTCTACATAGAGATATCCAGGAAGTCTCCCCCCCTCTTCAGTTTGATACTCTGCTTATAAGTCTGTCAACAACTATGCTAACTGCTCAAGAAAATGAAATAGTATTCCGTGTATCAGTCAAATATAAAAAAAAACAAACATAACTCTGCATTTATAAGTTTGTCAATAATTATGCTAACCGTTCACAAAAATGAGAGTATTACATGCACCAGTAAAAAACAAAAAACAGAAAAACAAAAGTGAACGATGTATATATTTAACGGTGACGAGATAATCGGACAGTGTAGATTCGGCAGATCACCATCACCAACAGTACACCAAATAATTTTCGCAAGAAAATCTTGTATCCTTCTACATTGCTTATCAGGTATGTCCAACTAGCTCAATACTAGAGTAGTATGATTATGATTGCCACAACTAGTTATCCTAAATTAAATTCTGTAATATGGTTTTTAGTGGCCGGGGTCATACTGTGCTGCAGCAAAGCAGGGTTGTTGCTACCCAAAGAGTATAAGAAAACATCCCAGTTTCACTATTGGTGGCATATGGCCTTATACTTTCTCTGGGGATATGCCAACCTACTGCAAATCTTAGACCCCTTTTAGTTTGTCCAAGGTAAACTAAAGTGCCCTCATCATTCAAGTTGCTTAGCTCTGATGATTGTCAGTTATGTTTCTCTATCTTCCACAGCAATAAAAGTCACGAATGCAATATAAGTCTCAAGGATTAAGGTAGGATTGGGAAATTGAATCTCATAAACTACACGTTAGTTCATTCTTGTGTTTACAACAATTTTCCACAGCGATAGCACCATCAAAGCAGCGATGTTCTTGTTTGTATGAATGTATCAATTACCAGAGTTTTCTTGGATCATTTTGATAATTTGATCCAAGCTAAAGACCTAGGGAAAGATGAAAGTGGGGGTGTTGGATTTTCTCTACCTAATCCCACCATTGTTAAAAGCATCTAATCTTACCCAAATCCAGAACCAACAATGCTTCATGTTCTAACATGCAACAAGATCACCGTTATGTTGTAGAATGCACATGGTTCTACAGTCTATAGTGACGTGCTTCTCTATAATACCAACAAAACTGAGACAGAATGAATCCACACAGAACTCAGGAATTTTTTTGAGGTAAAAGGGAATCCCATGATCCATTGTTCATCACGAGTCAAAACAAGAGGGTTCGAGTCAACAAGAACAAACTTAAATCTACGTTTGAACTTTAACTAAGAATTTAAAAAACTAGTCTTAAAATTACGGTCTAAAAAGGTGGATTTACAAATTAGAAAGCAAATGAACCTTCCCGCCCTTAACCAACCCTACAATTCCTCACAAATCAGGCCTAAGACTCAACAGTATACCTTTCATCATTAAAGAAGCAGAGTAGAGTCAATTAAGGTTTGTAAGGGGAATTTCCTAGCTACATTAGGGATTCTACTCCCACATAGGCCCAAAGTTGAGCCTAATTGAAAAATGGCCACTAAGGACCACCCACATTCTCATCCCATTGGGTTCTCTTTTAGCCCAGCTAGCTACCCAACAGAGGGTCCAATAGGCCCCTGGTCCGGCCCATCATCAGCCCACCCTGGTCCGAGGATTACCGGCTGCCACACTAAGAGCTCCGCCGCCAAATCCCGCTCTGACTCCAATCACCATCACTGCCGTCAGTTCCACTTTCCTTCCTAGAATATCCGGTGGCCTTTGTTTCCAGCCACAGCCAAATCCAACAACCCCCAAATTTACCTTGTCCTCAAGATAATACAGAACCGGATCTCTGTATCCATCATCATCATCCGACCAATCCACTAACAGATCTGAATGAGCTCCATAAGAAAACAATCTCGACCGTTGTTTCACTTGGGAGCCATTCAAACTGCCACCACTGATCAATCCACCCGTGTCAGAAAACCTGACCAGAATTCAACCAGCGCCAATTTCAACCTCTGTTGTCAGAGCCCTACAAGGTGCACCCCATTCGATCCCACCGACGTCACAGTCAACCCAACTCGAGCTCGGTCGATCCTCCACTCTCAAAACCAAACGCAACAGAAGAGATGGAATCACCCTTCGTCGTCTCAGTATGGACACCACCGATTTTCCCCAAATGTTGTCACCAATCTCAAAACCAGATCACCACCCTCGAGAGGGCGCCGCCGCCATATCTAACCTTAGGGTTCAGTCCAATATTGCTCTGACTAAAGCGGAGGGCACCCCATTCTTTTTTTCGCAGTAGTGGTCAATTCCTTTGAACTCTGAAACTCAGAAAATATTTCTCTCTAGGTTAGAACAAAAAATTCACATTTACTTTTCGTCAAAAACAACAATCTGATAAAAGGAAAATAGACTACCCAAAATCAGCATTCTATTGGAATCTATGACATACTTCCAACAAACTCGAAAGAGCAAAGACTTATTTGAGATCTGATAGCTAAATCCAAAAACTAAACTAATTTGTAAAATAACAAACTACGACAATCAAACTAGGCCCAAGAGCCCAAAAATAGAGCCCAAAACCAAATGCACATTCCAACCTCCATTCTGCATGGGGAGATCCTTGTGTCGCCGTCCATTACTGTCTAACCACACCAGCGCCACCCCAATGCCTCCTAGCACCACCAAGCATCCATTTGTCCAGACGATTGTTGAGTTCCAAATCCAGGCAAAAGAAGAACCACATCTGCCTTGACTTTGTGATACGATATGATCCCCAACAAAGCCTCAATCCACGTTGCAACAATGACTCTCATCACCGTCGATAGAAAGGTGACCTCGGACCCGTCTCCTTCGCTGTCCTTGGCTTACCTCTAAGAGAAACAAATATAGATGTCTCTCCTATTTTGAACCAACCCCCATCTCTAAAATGAACCTCTGTCTTGAACTGCTTTTGCTGACTCGGCCTTCCCTCCTCTCCTAGGCCAGAACGTAGCGGCAAAAAGCTGGTTGCGCTCGGCCGAGAGAAGACACACATCAAACTCTTTTGTTTTCTCTCCCCGTGCGTTAATACCTATGGATGTTTGTTAGTTATATAAATATTATTTACTTTTTCTTTTGTAAAGAAACCTCTGCAATTTTCTTCTTTTGAAAGGAAAAAAGTTCAACCTCTTTTATGACTTTGTGAGTATCACAATCATAACGATTGATCTCTTTTAACACTAACTCTCTATTTCTCTCTCTTGTTATTTAGTAAATTAAAGATCATTGCTCCCCTCTTTTTGTTTTCTTTTTAAGAGTGAAGTAGTGATGAAAAATAGAATGGTAAACAATAGATAAGACAGGACCAAAAATTCGCATTGAGGTCTAAAACTAAAAGAAGAACAAATGTAGTAAAAAAATTGAGTGACAGCGAAGCCTAACTGCTAACTCAACTTAATTTTGAAACCAAACCCACTAATATGCACATCAAAAACTACTATTTTAAAAAAGTTATAGAAGTGAATATAAACCTTAAACAATCGATATTGAGCGATATAACTGTTTATAGGTGGAACCTAATATTTCACCTTTACCGGGTTACAATTCAAGAAATAACCTCTAAATGTCTAATTAATTATTAAATATGCATTGTTAATTATGCTTGAATTATTGTTTATAGGGTGAAAGCCCAATTAAATGTGAGAAGCCACTCTGGGTCCTTTGTCTGGGCCCAATTCGCCATAAAGCTAAGTAAAAGCAAGAGAAACTGTTCCCACATTAAAAAATGACAAGGAATGTTGTTTTTAGTGCTACTATAAATACCAGCGCATGCATCCCCATAAAGGGACGTAACTTCTTTACTATTCTTGAGTTTTCTGCTTAGCTGACAGTGTCTGACTTAAGCATCGGAGTGGCTTCCCTCGGTAAACCCGGGGACGCCTCTTTGACGTGTTTGTTCTTTACACAGGAAAACTCGGAGTACAAGGAAGTTCGCTATTTCTGGAGCCGTGTGACCCGCTAAAGGGACCACGAGTTTACCCGGAAACAATAACTATTTAGGTTTAGAGTGACTGAGTTTCATTATTATTATTATGAAGATTATTGTTTTTAAAATTGTCATTTCCTCTAATACAAGTCAATTAAAAAATAAAACAAAATCAGTGAAATAACAAAAATAAATTTAAAATGATGAGTAAAAAAGTTAATTAGATATAAGGGATGTATTGTAAAAAAGACAAAAACAAAGGGCGGAATCGTCTGTTACTGTTCATGTGAACAGTAAAATAGATAACAATATTACTCAAATTAATCTTTAAATAAAAAATAATAATTAATTATAATGTTATTTCATTTTTCACATTACTTTTAGATGTGTTGACATCATTCACACAACCAATCTAGCTCTTTAAATGTTTTTAAATCCAATGACTCATAACATGTTTAAAAGTTTGTGTAAAATATGGTGTCTCCCGATCCGGACTCTAATAACAAATGGTAAAGAAAAATGTTCAATTACACAACACGAAGCATATTTTGATCAACTGAAACATTCTACATGGTTGTATTGCTTCACATAATCATAGCTACAATTCATCTCACTATTTCAAAGTGCATTTGTGCCAGGTAATTTGTTCACATACATGATGTTTTAAGAAAATCTCGTAAATAAATCTCGATTAATTTTTTGAGAAATCATTTTTTGTACTCGGAACACTACGTGACATGTGATTCCTTTTAATTTTATTGGTCAAACTGTTTCGTCTTTATCTTTAATTGGTGTATTTAATTAGTTTTACATATTTTTTCATCCCATAGTGGTCTCTATATTCTGAATGATATGATTAGCTGGAAACATCAGATGGCTGTGTCATGTGGTGTTCTAATTCTTTAGGATTGGTCTTTCTGCAAGCCGTCAAGATAGTTCTCCCAAGGTGGCGGTGCTCCATACTAGTCAGTAGTCATCCTAAGACGAGATTGTGGAATTGTTTATGCTAATTAGATCCAGTGGGATTCTATCGGCAGATCTAGGTTCATATTGAAAATAAATTCTTAGCAACGTCTCCAAGAATAGACCATGAAGAACTCCCTAAAAGACAATGAGAAAAGCACAATAAAGAAAAAGGAACTCCCTTTATGGTCCATTTATACAGATTTTTAGGTACCTCTAGTTGCTTCTAGGTGGCTCTTTTCCCTTCATTTCATGCTTTAATTTGCACCATTGCCATGGTCATGTCCCTGGTTCGTTGCACAAATGAAAGCTTCGTCTAAAAGTTTTTTCTTTTCCCCTTTTGGCTAAAGAACTTCAAATGTGTTTTGTGCTCTCCCACTTACGGCCTCTTTATATGATTGATCTTGACAACCACAAGTTCACAACAACATCGATAGGTAAACACATTATACTTAACCATGAAGAAACTATATCCAATTATGGTAGGTAAATTTCCTTCCGAAAATCACTTTTACTGATGACTTTCTATCCCCCTAAGGAAAATTGGAAATGGATCGAGATAGAAGAGAAAAGGGATATGACGATGAAAATTGAAGAAGAGGAACAAGAAAGAAAGACAAATGAAACAGCTATGGAGGCGAGTCCCAACCTTGACCTCACTCTGAGTTGTGTACATGAATTAAGTAAAAGTTATATAAGAATGTCATAATAAAAAGTAAATGATGAACAGACTAATTACTTGGCCCTTGAGCTACAAGGTGAGTATATGTAGCTCCCATTCGATGGATGAAAGTTTAGTCGACAATTCAAATGATCCCAGAATCTAACTGATCCAAGCAACCCTACTCTCCACCTTGCTCTAACAATCCCCTTCAAATCGAAACTGATTCTATCCCTCTTCAAAGAACTGTCCACCTGATCCGCCTGCTCGGAACTCAATGGTATAGACGATGACTCCACCACATAGTTGAAATCCAACGAATTATTCTTCCTCACATCAAAAGGGTTCGCCACCAACCTTGCTATCTTCAGCCCTTGGAAGCTGAGAGTGAAGCTCAAGTCCGAGAAGCTTGCATGCGCCTTGGTGTTGTCATTCTCAGCCCTCACAACAATGGTGATTGCAGTTTCGAGCAGGTTCGTCGGGTCGTTTTGGAAATTGTCAAGGTGTGCTTGGGTGACTTTGATGAAGGGTACTCTAGGGTGTATGACCATGTATCCCGCAAAAACCACGATGCCTGCTATGATCACGGCAACGGAGACGATGGTGCCGATAATGGCTGCAATCCAAACCAAAGGGTGTGTGCGTCTCCGAGGACCATGGATTAGTTTTGTGACTTTGTCGGCATTGTGGACTGAATCTGATGCTGGTAACATAAGGCAAGAGTTATGGGTATTTTGCCAGTTTTTATGATCGGAGGAAGTTATGAGTATTCAGAATGAGGCAGTTTGGGAAAGAATTGTGGAGATAACATGAAGAGGTTCTTAGTTCTAATTGGTGGGGATGGTTTTGGTATCTTCCTTTCCTAGTTCGAAATCATCTGTGTGAGATTTGTGTCTAGCATTTGTGAGATGGGTGTATCTTGCTCGCTACTTTATTCTTCATGTAAAGTAATATACCAAACTTGCATAACTACGTACCAATTGTTTCCTTTCTCCTGTGTAGCTGTACGTGCAGAACATAAATCTAAGGTGTGCAATCTAATATAACCAAGAATTAGATGCATCTACAGATGTTTGTCTCCACTTTTGTGTGCTCAATCGGGGATTCTAATTGGAAGGATGAAGAACAAAATCTCCAAGAACGATTTTGGCTTCTAAGGATATCAAATGAATTAATGAAAAAAGAGGGTACAATAAGAAAATGAAATAAGGATTGATTGGTTCACAAGCAAAAGTACATAGCAAATTGGTACATAATGATGGGGAAGTTTTAGGGTATATACTTAGTAACCCTAATAATAGTATATAGATTTACAATAGAGAAAGTTTTAGAGCAGTGTACATATAGTGATATCAATACGTAAAATGTAGACGGACTCCTTAGAACATTAGACCAATGGAGGAAACCTACCTACATATGTATTGAGTTTGGCTCTTTGATGAATTTACCCCCGCAAGGCCAAAACTCTTGACTTCTAAGATTACACCAAACAATATATCTTTCGGATATTGGGAGGGTATCAACTATCAAGTGCACAAGGAATTTTAAGTGGGTGAGTGATAACATTCATGGATTTATTAAGGAAAATGAAGGAAATGGAAGACTGAAATTAAAGAAACACAGAGGGAGATATTGACTACATTGTGAAGGATTCTGATTAATCAAAACAGTAGAACAAGTCCTACATATATAGGAGAACTAACCTAGACTGAAATACCCTCTAATATATCTCTATAATTCTAACACCCTCCCTCAACCCTATGTTGGGTACCCCAAACATAATGGTTGCAAATTGGCAATACATGATAGGAATTCCAAAGACAACAGAACTAGTTTTCTGCAATAGTCAACATCAAGAGAGACCAGAGCCGTGTGGAAGCCGAAAGTGAACCAATCCATAAACAGTTTCTCTAATCTTTCTTGAGCCATCTGTACTTGTTCTGGCTCAGTGCAGGCTGCTTCTAACTTTGCAATGATCAGAACATTAGGAGATAAATGTACAGCCACAAAGCCAAATCATAGAACCTCTAAGCCAGAGCTGTCTACTCACATATATACATCCCAGCCATTAATCACTTGTGGTCCAACTAAACTAAAGCACTGGACAACAATTAGTACCAACATATGGAAAGGATTCCAGAAGTCCCAAATGCATCAGAACAGGGTTTTTGCAATAAGATACTGTATGCAACATCAATCAAGGTTTTCCAGCAATAGCAACATAAACTTCAAGCTGGAAGAAAGAAAAGTAGCAGAGCAGAACACTGAAGGCAGCCTTCTTGGCAATAATCAATACATAGCAATCATCACCATATCATGATCAATTGAAGACAGCTCATAACATTCTGTTTGATAGTTTTTCAAAATTGACAATTCCATTCAGGGTGACTATGTATGAGAAATAAGTTTTAGAGGCAGTAGTCTGTGTAGCATAAGTCCCATCATCCTCATCAGAATATGAAAGATCACTTCCCAACGAACAAGACAGAACATGCATGACAATATCTAGCTTCATTCATCTCTTTATCTCACCATGTAATCTGCCTTAAACTTTTATACAATATCTGATCATACACTGCACAAATTTCTATATATGCTGCTGCCTAATGTGTCTCCATCCACTGTCCCATTTTGATTATGACTCACTGCAAGAATTTCTTCAAGAGACCACGATATCATCAAAGTTTTGTTATGCAGAGGCCACCACCTCCAAAGTTAAGTATATCACCAAAAATTATGTTTTATGGAGACCAACCTCCTAAAGTTATGTTATACAAGAAACCATCTTCAACAATTTTGTTATACGGAGGACATCACACCTCCAAGGTTTTGCACAATGCCAGTGAGACCACATTTTTAGCAGTAGGAAGACACTAAACAACAGCAATCAACTTTATGTCACCAAAAACTTATCACTTAGGCAGAAGAGAAAATTTAGAAGATCCATGCAAAAGGCATGATATCATAGCAAGCAGCATAGACCAAGGCAGCATAACAATCTAAACATCTTCATTCCCACTTGTATATTCCATAACAGACCAACATGAAAGAAATTAGAAACCATACAGTGGCATATATATCCCTCATAGCACCAGCTGACTGAGACATGATGAAACACTCAAATTATTGCACCAATTTCTATCTGCATCAATTCTAGATGCAACCAGACTTTAATATCCTTGCACTTGAGAGCACTGACCACACACTGCACTAAACACTAATCACTGAAACTTCATCAAGGCACACAGCACACCCTCAAGTTAAATTTCCACCTCATATTAAACTTCTGAAGGTAAATCAAACTAATAAACTGAGAGATTCACTATCTCAAGCTTAGATCTGAGAAAGAATACAACATTTAATACTTCACTGAGCTCAAATAGAACTAAATTTCTATGATCTTGCAGGACATGTTGTTGGGTAAAAATGTGAACATAATGTAGAATGTCACCCAACGTAATTTCACTCTATCTTATTGATTAGAATAGAGCTTTAATGTTGTCCGGGTCAACTCATTCAAGACAGAACGCGTCTCTTAATTACAATCCCTCGTTACAAGGGAACACCCCTTGATTCGATTTATGAAGAAACCGATGTGTGTTTGTTTGCTTTTGCGACTGCACCCGAATGGGTTGCCTACGTACCCCGGGAGGGATCAAGTCATTCGTAGTTCAGGATCCCCAACAAGTGAATGACTCATTAGAGGGCTTTGATTTTGAAATGAGAGTAGTGTTTGAGATTTGTATCTGAAGATGTATGAGCTATGGAGCGAGGCTTCAGAAGATCCGAGAATTTATTCGAAGTTGTGGTTGCATCCAGATTTAAATCTAGACTGCCTACATACCCTGTGAAGGGATCAAACCGGTGTAGTTCGAAATTTAGAGTGGATTTAAGAATTTGACTGAAGTCATTTGGACTGGTCAATTTTTGACTGGTGGTCAGGGATTCTGTTTGGAATGGTGAATTTGACTGATAGAATCAGGAAATTGGCTTGAAAAGAACCAGGATTTGGCTTTAGCCATGGTTGTATCCGGATTTGAATCCAGACTGCCTACATATCCCTTGTGGGAATCAAACCATTGTAGTTCATGCCTGGATTTGATTTTTGTGTTTAGGAAATTGGCTTGAAAAGAACCAGGATTTGATTTTAGCCATGGTTGTATCCAGATTTGGATCCGGCCTGCCTACATATCCCTTTGAGGGAATCAAATCATTGTAGTTCACGCCCGGATTTGGTTTTGACAGATGTATTTTGAATCCATCAATTGTATTTTTGTCGATACTTCATTTGGTGGGGTGCCAGCTGATTTGATTTGGACACCCATCATCCTGGGCTTTGCAATTGGGCCTTGAGACTTGAAGTGGGCTTTTTACACTGCTGCATCTGGATTTGAACTCGACATGTAATTTGATAATGACTTGTGTGGGCTTATATTCTGGGCTTTGCAGTTGGGCCTTGCATTGACTTTTGTGGGCTTATTTCTCTTTTATTTGTGAGAGGCCCATATATTTTCCTTGGAGACATCTTATTTGATTTGGGCACCCATCGTATTTTGTTGTTGGGCCTTAGAATTTAAGCCGGGCTTTTGTACTGCTGTCTTTAGCAAAGCGGGCCTGTTTCCATTTTATTCGCAAGAGGCCCTAAGATCTTTGATTTGGGCCTTGGGACTTGGATCGGGCTTCATACTGAAAAATTGGTGGAGTTGGTCTTGTATTGATGATGGGCCCGTGAAGTGGGCTTGTTTTCTTCTTGAAGGCCCATTAGAAAGACGACCGAAGCCCATATGTCTTTTTTGTTGAAGGCCCATGACTTCAAGAGGCAAGTTTTTAATTGGACAACCGGTATAGGCCCAATTAATTTGGAGGCCCAACATATTTGGAGGCCCATGAGTCTCTTCTTCTTTTTTATTGAAGGCCCAATAGGCCAGATTTGGTTGCCAGGTCCATTCGTTTTTTTGGCAAGCCCATTAGACCAGACCCCATATGTCTTTTTTTTTGAAGCTTTGTTACCAGGCCTTTTTTTGGTAGGGCCCATTTGAAGGCCCAATTTTGGAGGCCCAGGTTCTCGGAGGCCCGGCCCAGTTGAAGGCCCGGCCCCTTTTTTTCGGCCTTTTCTTCTTTCTTTCCTTTCTTTCTTCCCCATTTCTTTCGTTCCTTCTGTTCTTGTTCTTTTCGAAGCCCAGGCGAGAGCGAGAGAGAGAGGGTTTGAGCTCCACCGGAGAGATTCTTTTGGGATGGGTTTGCAGATGGAGGCCAGTCCGAAGCCGATCCGTTGCTGGGGAGCGACTGTATTCCATCCCTGGCAGAGCTCAGATCTTCCGATTTGGAACAGGTGAGAGCTTGACTTCTTGGTTCATCTTTCTTTTGTCAAGATCTAAGGGCTTATGCTTGCTTTACTGTCCGCTTTCCATCAAATTGTTATCGGAGATGGAGCTACTGTTGAAGTCAAGCTTGGAGATTGAGCTTCCACTGGTTTTCCGAGATTTTTCGCCGTCTGCACCTCGGTGCTTCGCACGAATCAGGTGAGGATCACAATTTCTCTCCTTTGTTTCATTCATTGATCCGATTTGAGTATGGTGACAGCCGGGAGTTTTTTTTCAAAAAACTGATTCAATTTTTTTTGTTTCTGGCTGAACCCTGTCGAGGATGGATTTGGAGATGAATTGAGTTGGAGATAGATTCGGAGACCAAGTCCAGGCCGGAATTGGAGTTGGATTCACAGGCCAAGCAGGAATATACCGAGGAGGTGAGCCCCTATGCTTTTTTTTTGTTTCTGATGAATACATGCCTTATTTCACGATTAGGTCTATGTTTTGTTCTTCCTGTATGTCAATGGTGCTGTAGAATAGGGAATTTGGCTGTGGTAGTTGACATAGAATTTGGGAAGAAATTTGGCCATGGTGGATAATAGGATGGCAGTGGCTGTTTTTTTTTGGAAGTTCGAGTGGTTCTGTGTTTAGGTTTTGTAGGATCAAAGTAACATGATGAGTGGGTAACCGGGTTGTCATAGTAACCATTGTGTCAAGCATGTAGTCAGAGAACCAGAACCGTATAGAAACAAAACTTTGAGAGCCATAGTAACCAGTAACCATAGTATCCAGTACCAAGTATCTCCATAGTATCATAGAACCAGAGCCAAGTAACCATAGAACCAGGGCCATAGAATCCACAAGGGATTTGAGTAACCTCCATAGAACCAGAGCCAAGTAACCAGTATATCAGGGACCAGAACACAGTAACATGAGGACCATAGTAACTAGGAGGGATTTGAGTAACCAAGGAACCATAGAACCAGAGCCAAGTATCCACAAGGGATTTAAGTAACCAGGGAACAGTAGCCATAGAACCAGAGCCAAGTAACCAGAACCATAGAACCAAGGACATAGTAACCAGTGAACAGTATCCAGAACCAAGAATCCGCAAGGGATTTGAGTAACCATAGTAACCATAGGACAAGAACCATAGTAACCAGTAACAAGGGCCAGAGAACCAAGAACATGAGGGGATGAGAGGATGAGAGAATCAGTTATACCTCTAGGGTTTTGTCTGTTTGCTTTTTGCTGTGTCTTCCTCTGTTTTTTGCCTCTCTGCGTCTCCTTCTGTTTTTCTGCGTGTGTCCTCTCTTTTTTTGGCGTGTGTCCCCTTTTATATTGCATAGGGTTGTGGTAGATGAGTCACAATAGGCTAGGTAACTTATATGAGTTATAGGTAAACTCAAATAGCCTTTGTGTAGGAGTGTAGTACCTTGATAAGGACTCCTTCATTTTTTTTCTGCCTTTCCCTTTTTTTTATTTAAATTGACTCCCTTTTTTTCATATATATATATATATATGTATACATATATATATATATTTTTTTTTACGTATCAACACATGTAGTAGTAACATAGATATGTAGATCGAAGCATTAATCATCAATATGAACCAGATCTAGCATCAGCAGTAACATAGAAGCTCAAAAAACAATTTGAATCTATGAAATAAGACTTGCGCTGCATCAGAATATGAGAATTGAAGCTGAATGAGATTACCGAGATATGATGCTAGCTGAGAAGATGACACCCAGAATGCTTACAATCACCATCGAACAATAAAAGCTCAGAGTATCTATCTAGACTAAACACCTTCTCCAGAAGAGTCGCGCACCGAATCAGTGCCCAGAGGCATGCGTTGTCAGAGGACCAGAAGCATAAAGGAGGAATGGTCGATCGAGTGAATAGTGATGCAACTTCAATTCAAAACACACATACCATGTGTCCGATGAGAGAATCAAACAAATACTGGACTCCAATGAAGTAAGCTTGAGCAACCGATACACTACGGCAATAAAACCTGAATCATAGATGAAGGATGATACAAATCATGCAGCGACGCTCAAGCTTTGGGCGATAACCCAATGATAGAGACTCGAGATTCAAATCATATCGAATTTGAGGGATAGGGTTTAAAATTGGAGATAAATCGATTCTACACAAACTGATAAACGCGGAAGCAGAAGCTACTACATGAAGAGGTCCTCAGGATCAAGAGTCATAGCTCTGATACCATGATAACATTCATGGATTTATTGAGAAAGGAAAACGAAGGAAAGGGAAGACTGAAAGTAAAGAAACACAGAGGGAGATATCGACTACATTGTGAAGGATTCTGATTAATCAAAACAGTAGAACAAGTCCTACATATATAGGAAAACTAATCTAAAGACTGAAATACCCCTCTAATATATCTATAATTCTAACAAGTTGACAACGTAGATGCTAGTGAAATTTTACTGAAGGAGCAAGTATAATGCAAGGACACTAAACAATCAAAGTCCAATGACAATGATCCAGTGGAAATGGGGATATGAACAAGTATTAAGTATATTTGGGGGATTCAAATAGATGTTCCCTAAAGCTACACGCATATTAGTGTACAACTACACAACCCTAAAGCTACACTCAACCCTAAAGAACCAAAGCCTCAACCAAAGTGACTGAAACTACCAACTCAATCAACACCCGGAGAAGATGATATCCTCAATTACTGACAAATTGCCAATACATTTGGTAAGATAGACCCTTCCCAATAGGGTCCAAAACTTTGGTTGGAATGAAACCGGACAGACATCCAACATAACATCTGAACATAACATTGCTCTTGTGTCGCAGCATGACCTACCACACACCAAATCCTCCGGTCAAAGAATTTCGGCCGGCAGCATGAGTGTTTAGTTAAAGTCGATGACATGTATGACTAATCAGCAGAAAATATCTTCTAGGAGGCCAACCAGTGTAGGCAATTAATAGAACATAAACAGAACACAACAAGTTGATTTTATAAACTATGAAATATACCTTATGATGTGGAATGTAGCGATGCCAAGCATAGCGAGCCTCTCCAGATAATAGTAACAAAGACCAAGGGGGAAGATATATAGCCCTCCTTAATAAATTTGAACTGTTTTCAGAATTTTCCGTTTTGATATCAATACTTGAGGAAGTTCTAGGAGATCAACCACCTTCAAAATATCTTCTGAACTCCATGATGCAAGGCCCTGCTGGCGAAAGGCTGAAAATTAATCCCTCAAAAGCAGAATGGGTGTCTATATGTGGGGGCAAACCCACCCCAGGTGGCTATTCATTAACCTGTAAAATAATATAACAATCTTTCTTCAGGATTAAATGTATATCATGGATTTATCATGCAATAATTCATCATCTCAAGACATATTGGAAACTAAACTAACATTCAATATATAACAGTAATCTTGTTTTATCTAATCCTAAACAAACTAACAGCAAGATTTGCATTCTAGATAGACAGATGCAAGAACTCATCATTTCAGACATTTTGGTAAATAAGATAATAGATAACAGCGATCTTGTTCTATCTCATATCAGAAATAAACTGAAGTGCTAGAATTACATTCTCTATTGACAGTATTATCCAGATTAAAGTGTAGAAAAGCACAATTGCTCACCATTAATTGGTCCAAAGCCATATATATTCTTTCCAGTATAGGAGAAACAAATGATGGAAAATCACCTAAATTCTTCTTAGAATCAACATTCCTTGTCTGCCAAAAACGTATGACGATTGAATCAAGGGAAAGGCTTGGATAGTCATTCACACTCTCAAAATATTACAAAACGACCACAAGTAGAAAGAAAACGATGATATTTATAATAAAAATTTAACTTTGGCATTCTGTTGTTCCTTCTCCCCCTTCAAAACAGACATTTTTTTCATAGTTTATGGTTGTTAAGAGAGATTGCAAATACTGGGGAACATCTGTAACCAGATCAAGAGTGCATAACAAAACGCACATTGTTAATGTCTGATCTTGTACTTCCTATTAACTAGGAATTTCTTGTATGCAATGGACATGGTAAAATGTCTTTGTAGGCACAATGTCAGCAACATCCACAGAAAATGTCCAACTTCCCACAAATGACCCCAATCTTTCAACTAATTTCCAAGTATAGTATCTAATTTTCAATCATCTGTAACTAACTAACCTGCCCTAATTGTCCCAACAAAATGCTTATTCAAAATGTAGCTGACAAAGAACTAATAAAATCTGTAGTTTTTGAACCTTACCTCATAACAAAACTCACAGAGTAGTTTATGTGCAAGGTGCGGCCTTTAAGGTCAGGACAAGGGCGGCCATGCAAGGCATTCAAAGCGTTCTGGGGGCGAAGGAGACAACGACGCGAGCGCCGGTGTCGTCGGCGGCGTGGACGCCTAGGACTTGACCGAAGGCGCCAAAGGCGGAGGCAATGGCGTCGTCGCGACGAAGAGATTAGGGCTGCTCAAGGGTCCCTTGGGACGCCCAAATCTCGCCAAACCCAATTCCTCGCCAGTTTTGGTTTTTGCTCTTCTTCTGCTCCTTTTTGCTTGATATAGTTTTTTGGGCTAATGACTAAGCGGCGTTTTAGTGTTTTATACCAAAACGTGGTTATCGACCTGAATTGTTCAGAAAAAATATGATTTAATAACCGTATTGAACTAAAATGATGTCGTTTTAGTCACAATATTGAACCAAATTTATGCAGTTCGGTTTTCATTTATGGTTATAATTTAATCGAATTAAACCAAACCGTACCAAATTACATTTTTTTTCTTATTTTTTAAATTTTTTATTGATTTATCATGATTTGTAATATATAAAAAAATTCATTTATATTCACATTTGTAGTTTGTAAGTTGCTGTGTTTGCATGACAGTTGATATATGTTGATTTATTAAGTTATCAAATATGGTGTTTTTGTTAGTTAATTAATTTTTTATAACATTTGTAGACTTATAAATGCATTCAAAATTTGTTCATTTCTTATAGGAATTGTTAGGAAAAAATTTGGACATCCCTTATTTGTTGAAATAAATAAATCGGTTCAAACTAAAACCGACTCGCATCGAAAATTGTGTAACCGAATTATTCGAAACCCAAAAAAAACGGTTTGGTTACGAATTGAACTATTGTAAAATCGAAATAAACAGTTCAGTTACGGTTTGAACCTTAAACCGATCTGAACCGAACCACACACACCCTACTAATGACTATTCACTCCAAAAAACAGAAAAAAAATGCTGATTAGGTCTAAAAACAATTATGGCGACCATTCTAACAGTTGCTATAGAAAATATAATTATACCTTATAATAAATAAATACCCAGACCTCCTATTGACTATTTTCCAGAATTGAAACATCTCACCCTCAGACCCTCTCTCTCCTCCAATCACTCTCGTTCTCTCTCACTCACATTGATTAGCGGTGCCGACGACCATCCTTGCCTGAACTATCTTCAGCCGCCACAACCTCACCTCCACTCTGTTACACCAACCTCTTCCACACCCACCGCAAAACCCTAAATCTAGCTCGTCGACGGCTCCGCCTCCGAGCACCACGCCGAGCTACTACTGTACCAAACCGACCGTTACACAGATCTTTTCGATTTGAGTTGCCAGCGTTCTCTCTCTCTCTAATACAGCCTTATCAATGACCGGTAGACCATCGCCATCGTCGTTGTCAACGTCACCTTGGGCTTTATCGTCGACTCTATAATCGTCGCCGTGAATCGAGCTCCCGCCGAGGAGATTTGGTCCGAATTTGTTGTCCACTGATGTTTAATCTGCCATGTCGACAAAGACTAGCCTGGATCGTTGTCGACCATTGGGTGGAGAAAGGGCGTATGATAAGCTGGGGACGATGCAAAACAAGTGATTCAACTGGTGGTATTGAGTTTTGGTGTGGTAAATTGGTTTGGTGATCAATTGTGTTGGGTGCATCAATTGTGTTGGTTAAAAATGATGGGTTACTATGTGATTGACTTATTACTGAGGGTAATAAGGTTAAAACATGTTTATTGGGATAATAATGTATTTTTTGGATGGTTAGTAAATTATTTTCCACATTACTACACTCTAAATCCGAAATAACATTAATCTAGTTTATTACTCTAGTAAAGTTTCTCAAGGTCATTACTCCTAATAAATTCTCTTATAAAGTATCCTGCCTCTAGTAAAACTTTTAACAAATGTATGATTTGGTTTCGACGAGGTCCGTTGATATTTTAGTGATTTTTTAAAAAGTCCAATGAGAATCCAGCGGCTGGCGACCAGTATTCGGCGATCAGAGTCGGTGAGATTTTGGTTAAGTCTTCTCTCTCTAAGTATGTTTTAAGATGTGAGTGTATTAATGGTATAAAAAATATAAGTTCTTAAGAGTATTTTAAAATATTAAACCTAATGGGCACGATTTTTTTTTTTGAAAAGTTCAAATTGTCAAATTTCAAAAACAAATGTTCAAATGGTCAATATTCCGCTACATATCATAATTATACAAAATTTCAAGTCCCGAATTTCAAATCTCAAATTTCAAATCTCGAATTTCAAAAAAAAAACTAGATAACACAGACGGCCAGGAGATCGACATATTCTCAAGATTCTTCCAATTTCGGTTTTGTTGTCTTCTTCTTCCATGAACTCCTTTGTGTTTTCAATATTCATTATGTGTAGCTAAACTCACAGTAGCTAGGGGTTGTTGAAGCCCCTAGACATGATTCATAACATGCTTTGATTTTCAATTTGTTTTCCAATTAATAACATTGAGGTTTTGTTTACCGATTGTTCATCGATGAATTCTTTATGTGTGTGCTTTGAAGACCTATTTAGTATGCATGCTAGGCTTCTAATATTTTGATGATTTGATACCAAATTTTGTAGTAAATAGACATTTTCTCTTTATTTTTTTTTTATTTTTACTCTTTTACAGTTTACTCCATTTATTTTCAAAACAACCGGTTTTTCGTTTTCAGTTTTCCCGGTTGCTTTACCACTAGAAAAATAAGTGGTCAAATTTTGTTATTTGTAATAGCTTACAAGTGTGACCGAATAATAGTCCATGTAAGTGTGTGGTGGTCTAGTAGGTCGTTAATATGACTATATAAGAGTGAATGTGATATGCATAATACTTGTAAGATACGACGATTTTCATAAACTTGACAATAGAGCATGAATGTTGAAAATGTGTCTCTAGCTCTACTTATTTCTCACATTATGAGTTGTAAGAAATATGCAGAGTTAAAGCATCTTCAACAGTTCATGTAAAACTAGAATAATCTCTATTTTTGAGGAAAACATCACTTTTTGGCTCCAATAGCTCATGTAAAGGATCCTCTATAATACAAAAAGTGAGAAAAGAGAAACATATCCTCTAAATCTATAGAATTTTTACAAATTTGTATCTTCATGTAAACTTTATTGCTTACCTTTTTGAATTCATTTTCTTCCCTAAAGAAAGAACAAAACGTCATTAAATTAAAACAATTAACCAAACAATTAAGGTTTAATTTGAATGAATTTATATATTTCTATAAATTTATTAAATTATACGGAAAATATTTAATTTTGTATATAAAAATAGAAGAACTGTTGGAGTTTAGCTCATTTTCTTATAGAAATTTTGTGATTTTCTCCTCTATAATAGGGAATTAATACAAGAACTGTTGGAGATGCTCTTTGAGAGGTGTTATTCTCAATCACTTACCAAAAAGAAGAAAGTTTAATCACAATAATTGAATTTCTTTACCAATATAACCCTCAAATATTAAAAATAGAAAACGATTGAAATAAAGTTTATCAATTTTACGATGAGTGTGTGACAGCTAATGGTGTATTTGTAGAAATAATTTATAGCTAACGAAAGAATATTTTAAAAACTTGCGTTACCTAGCTAGCTGTGATATTACCGGCAGGGGGAAGATTGTAATTGTGGTGATCCGCCCCTTAATCCGATTCTGCACAATTTTCTCATCCATTTCCAACCCCCATTTCACACCAGACTTCATTTTGCTATATAGAAGGACTTCCATCTAGCTAATAAGCCACATCACAGTTCATCTCACCTCCATTTCCATCACCAGTTCACTTCAAAAATAGGACTCAAACTTCATGGCCTTGCTCTCTCAACATGCACTGTTCGTGTCGCCGCCGCCACCAGGAATTCGAGCTCATCCCTGTTAACCTGACTACCGGAGAACACAAGCAGCCAGGTTTCCTTGCCAAAAATGTAAGAACATTATGTAAATATTGCAGACAAATGTGATTAATTTCCGGCAAACATATATCACATTATCACATACCAGATTAAAAATCAAAACCTCTTTTAAGAGTGGTCTTATTGGTCTAGTGATACAAGTCGTATGATTCATTTGTTTGAAAATATTGGTGAAGTATATGAGGTATGATAACTGTAGTATATGTTTGTAGCTTTTACTATATATCCATAATCCATGCATAGTTAGTTAGCATATCTATGACTCGAGGTTGAATAGCAGCAAGTACTTGGCAGAAGATTTCTTCAGCATTGCGGATCTTAACCACTTTCCTTGCCTTTTCTACTTCGTCAGGATTCCCTGGACTGCGGTGGTGAATGACCGTCCTCAGGTGAAGGCCTGGTGGGAGGACATTTCTTCAAGGCCAAGCTTCAAGAAAGTGGCTGAGGGAATGGCCTTAGGTCAGTAGTAGTTCCACAAGGAATAAGATTTACCTAAAACATTGGTTTTCTTGAAGTTCACATAAATCCAAGGTCGTAAATATCCAAAATATTCTCGATATTTCTTCGAAATTTTCATTTTTTACAAGCATCGATATTAATTTTCATATTTTTCAGACATTTTATATTTAGTCTATATTTAGTCAAATATATAAATTTTGGAAAAATTTTCATTGATATTCGATAATTTCTCAATATATCCATCAAGATATCCATTTTTTAAACCACCGAAATTTCCATCGAAATATCCATTTTTTAAATCACCGAAATTTTCATGATTGTTGATATTTTAATCCTTACCTAAATCAATTCTGATGGTTTTCTTGGGGTTCTGCAGTTTGATTTGGCAGGTTTTATTGGTGATTTGATTTGTTCCTGATCATCTCTATACTCTATAGTTTCATGAATAATAATGTCCTAGCCAACAATGCGTCTGATCGATATCATCTCATCCTTGTTAGAGCTATAGATTGTTCTTCACTTCTTTGCAAGGGCACCCGAGCTCTTCGCACGCGAAACTTGAATAATTTCCATAGTTGATATAATCTCATGAAAACAACACGGATTTGCATTTTGCATTAAATATATGATACTCATTTACAATAAGAGATCCTTCAGACCAATGTTGACATCAAGGGGAGTGATACACGCCTCTCTACCAATGCAACAAGCCCTAGCCCGACTTGGTGTTGCTGTTACAGGGCTTTAGTCACACTGTACAAAAACTCTAAATACTACATGAAGTAGAGTCAGAGTTACGGTGATCCCCGCTGCCTCGATCAAGGAATGAGTATCTTATGTTTTGGCCAAGTACTTAAGTTTCTAAGTTATTAGTAAAATCAATCCCTGGGAAGTAAGATGCTGCTGTAAATGAATTGGGCGTGTTCAAAGCATCTTCTTGCAGTATATCTCCTATTCTAGACAGTATGCTGAAAGCCAAATTTCCAAGGACTCGAGAATATGCTTCCAGGATTGAATGCCCAATATCCTGTACAAATGAAGCTAACCAAAATTAAAAGATAACTTCTGCCAGTAATAATAATGCACCCTTTCATAAACGATGATGTCCAACTAAAACCTGGAAAACTCTATTTGCTTTTCTGATAATAGATAAAATACATTTTACTGTGACACCATTTTTATTAAAATGTGATAACATAAGTACGTATAAGAAGTCAGTTTGTACTAGCAGAATCATAAGACACAGTATAAAGGGAAATCATGATTAGTATAGAAGAGCTGAAGCTGTAAGTGGTCATATGTTGCCCATTACACTAGAAAGCTAACTAATGATAAGGGCATAACGCAATGATTCATTGGAACAGACATGTCAAAGTGAAAGGAATTTATAGCTTAAAGTATATATGTTGTTAGAAGCAATACGCAGAAGGACCACAAATCTGAAGAGTAAGAAGATATAGAATTATTAACCAACATAATATGAAATTTACCTTGCCATATTGGATTTTTGTGACATCAAGAAAAGTTTGAGGAAGGTTGTGGTATCTGTTCTTGAGGTGATGTACAAGTCTTTCTGCTCGATCCAATAGGGACTCCATCTTATCAATCTCAGACATTGGGTCCTTAATGAAGGGCCATGATGTTCGAACAGGGGATCTACCACTTTCTTGTTCTGTAATTCTTTCCTTCCATGAAAACACAGCAGCTTCCAGCCTGTTGATAACCTCAAGGGCATTTTGTTTGGATTTTATATTGAGAGAATTGAGCATTTCCTCAGCTGAGCTTGATTCTACAGTTAAGACCTTGTACAGTTCCTCACCAAGGCTTGCTTTTCCTGACTAAATATATGGAAAGAAACATAATTATGACCAACTCAACACGGACAGTGGCATAAAGAGAACGTCAACTGTCTCAATAGCAATTACCAAAGGAAAGTCAAATATAATTAAAGTAAAAAGAAAATAAATATCTATAGTAAAGTATATTTGGCCTGCTCGACTTTGTTGTAGAATGTTTGTTAGATTTTAGTTCAGATTGAAACTGCTATGCATTGAGCTTAGCTATATGTTCCTTTTTCTGTCTTTATTTTTGGTTACGTGGGGACTATAATGCATCAACGCTTCACTTAGCTATATGTTGGAGCTTGACAATCTTCCCCTTTAAGTAATTAAAATTTAAACCTGCCTATGCTGATTAACTTCACAATGATCAAAGGCACAAATGATGACAAAGAAACACAATGATTTATACACTGATTAGCCTTTGAATTCAGAAAATAAGATGATATACCATCCACAATTAAGAAGGGAGCAGCAAGAGAAAAAATGCCACTACCTTCCGAAGTGCTTCCCTGATAATGGTTGGCACAGGCATTTCAAGAAGAACACTTTCATTGATGGTTCTGGCAGCCTTGAATACTTGATGTACCACCCTACCCTGTTTAAGTAACTTATGCTTTGCTGTATCAGATAGTCCGGTAGCTGGTACCTGGGGTGATGGGAGCCACCATCGCTTGCTCTGACCTGGAGTTCTGTTCCGTCCTTCTGCCCTGCTACCTCCTTCTACATACCCAAACTCAGTATCCACCATTGAATCAAGTGTCTCCTGCCAAATTGAAGATATAATAAAGTGAACAGGAACTATCAATTAATGTGAGCCAAAAAAAGGAAAACAATAGTGCCATGAATATTGCTGACATATAAGAGGCCACCTACAATAAGCATGGAGTCCAACTTCTTAAGAGCTGGAAGATTGATGTGTATGTCTGCACGAGCTTTTGGACTCATAATCTGCACAAACAAGAATCAGATACACTACATAAATTATTGTTCATATTGTCAATTTAATGTAGAGCTTGTTGCAGTGAAAGTTACCTCTAATGTCCGGCCATTAGCACCATTTTGCCTGGCAGGAACCAGCTCAACCATATAATTGGTAGGGGAGAGAAACCAGTCCATTTCTCGTTGCCATTTGGTTTTCCTCTCTTCAGATAGTGGTTCCAGTTTCCACAACTCTCCAAAAACCGTTGCTGCAAGTGCATTATATATTGATATTAGAATCTAACGAATGCTCAGACTATCAATTTACTCCAATAATTCCTTTCAGTATGTTGATTTTCCTAAAGTTAATTAGGCTAATGAGGCACATGGCATAGGAATGTAAGGCATCATGTTTGAGCACTGTAAGCCACATGTGAAAGTTGCAAACATGACGCAAACCTGCTAGATTTTTTATAGCATTTGACAATGCCAAAGCAGTGCTGAGGCCCTTGTACCCTCCAGTAATATCTTCCCCCAATAGCAGCTTTGCAAACTTTTCTTTCATTGCCTCCACATCTGTATAGTGGAGTGCATAAGCAGGTTTTTCTTTGACATAGAAATTCTTGGGACTGTTTAATTGCTCCCAGTCATCCAGACCATGGTCATCCTTATTCACTGTCAACCATTTTGAAGAGAACGAGCCAAAAGCATCTTTGCCAGAAGAACAAGTGGAAGCATCATCATCTAGTGAGTCAGTTGCAAACCCATCTCCTGTACTTGTTCCGCTCTCGTTCTCAAAAGATTGAACATTCAGAATGCAATTTTCAAGGCCATTGTACGTCATTATTCCTGAGAGTTATTACCATCTCACACACATAAGATAGGTGCAAGGAAAAAGTAAGGCAGAAGAAAAGTGCATATAATCCAAGCAAATGTGTTGACAGCTTTTCTTGGAACATAGATGATGGATTGTGGCAAAGATTGGCATATCTAAACATAGCTTGTTCAGCAGGCGAGAACAAAAGTCAGCTACAAGTGGGCAACAAAGATCATGTTTATTCACTACACAAGTTACTAGCTGAAAGATATGTTTGATAGTGCGAATGGAAGAATCATAAATTATTGTTCTTTGTGCAATGCAATGTTTATAGCAGCAGATACATACGAAGTAATTGGAAGAAAGAGAGACATCAGCCCTTAAAATGCTTCATTAGAGGTAGGCAACCAAGCACAAAGCACACTACGACATGTCTACAAATTTCCAACTGTACAATTTTAAGAATTGAGAACCCTCCGGCCTAAACTCTTTAAAAATTTCTAAATGTTGGACATAAAAGTTCTCCCATTGCTTTTATAAACACGCATACATTTGACACAGACAAATTATCTTGTGAAGAAGAAAAGAATCCTCATCTGTTGGAAGTTTAGATATAGCTAAAAACAAAAAATAAATATTAAGATCATATAAGCTATGGAGCAAATTTGTGAGGAGCCTTCCCCCATAACCATCCAGAGTAGACTCATAAGGTGCCCCTAAAAACTGAGTTCCCTCACTATACAGCCTCTTCATCTCAGAATAATAATAATATCTGATGAAAAGTCATAAGACATAAACTTTGTGTGCCCCACGGCCCACCCAGCTATTGCATTGTCTCTAGTGTAGTGGTGGACTCATGAGATGCTACCATATATTGCAGGTCCATAAATTCAATCAAACAATATGAGTCAAGCAATCCTGAGTCTTATATGTCTGTTAAGCCTCTGATGGGTCACAGTCACTTTATTTATAATATATCTAAATCTATTTCATAAAAAAAACAGGAGTAAAGATTCTTTTCATGCTAAATGTGACTAAAATAAAGCCAAAAAAATGTCTCAAAAGAAAATAAAAACAAAGCCAAAAATTCAAACTATGAGAGAGAGAGAGAGGCACCATGTGTTTTGCAAGTAAAAAGATAGGTAGACCCAATAACCGGCCCACCTACAATACCTCTTGCTATACAAATGCAGGCATTCATATCTCACTTTATTACTTGATCACATCTATCTTCTGTTTGCATTGATCTTCAAATTACCTAGCATTGCCCTTTATATTCAAGTCTTACAAACTACACTTGAAGATGACTATTAATATAGAATCCTGAAAGAGCAACAGCCAAGGGCCTCCGTAGTCAAAATCATTGTAATTGTAACAAACACAAGTGGTCAAGGGCATTAAGTATTTCAAAAGGCATAATAAATTTCATTTTCAGAAACATAAATGCAGGCAGCAGATGTATGTTCATGCTCTTCATGTTATGGATCCCAGTCATGCCCATCTCCTAAATTCAATCCCGAGCCTGTTAATACACTATTTGAAAATAATTTTTAGTTTTTATAGAAAATGACAATCCCCATTTGCAGTCCCCTATTAGAAGGTATAAAACAAAACTCAACAATGTACTGTTTGCACCCATGGTAGGTTCAATAGACAGGAATAAGAGCGTAAATGTTCATTGCATAATTTGTTTGTCATCAGTGGCCTACTGAATGCACTATTGATCTTAAATCACGGAACAATTGAATAATGTGCAATGATAACAATAATAATAATGCACAATTTAATACCAAACAAGTTTAGAAACTTACTCTCATGCTCATCAAAGTCAACACTAATCTCCCTGTCCCGAGTACAACAAGCAAGTCCTCTCTTCATTCTTGTTATCCCTTCTGATCTTTTTCTTATTGATTGATTATCCAAAAGATGATTACCAGAATGCTCTCGAGCATTGAGAACTGAGAATTATCCCCCCATTAGAATGTATACGAGGTTACCATTCTTTAATCACAAGAAGCATTGCTAGACCAGCATATTCTTAATTTCATAATGACACACTGAAATTATTCCATGGCCAAACACAGTAGTTAACTGTGTATGCATGTATAGATGTGCATATTTGTTTCTTTACTAAACACACTAATCCAAGGACTAAAATATCGACAATCATGGAAATTTCGGCTGTTCAAAAAATGGACATTTTGATGGATATATTGAGAAATTATCGAATATCGATGGAATTTTTTCTAAAATTTATATAAAATTATATATTTGGCTAAAAATAAGCTAAATATAAAATATCGGAAAAATATGAAAATTAATATCGGTGCCTGTAAAAAATGGAAATTTCAGAAAATATCAAAAATATTTTAGATATTTAAGAACTCCCACTAATCTCACTTATAGACCATATTATATAAAAAAGCCAATGATGTGCAAGACACCATATAAGTCTATAAGTCCACATCTACTAAGCTAATGCACATATTACACGTTATAAAAGTCAAGCATAGTGACAAAAATAGTTCCATTTCTTCTCAATCAGTCGCTAAACTACATCTTATTAAGGAGAAGCAAAATCTAAGAGTGGGAAAATGTGGGTAGACTCTCACACCTTGTGTGGATAAAAACAGTTCTTTTGGGTAAATGTGGCTACTGAGAGGATGCCAATAGCCTGAGGATGAACTCCAAAAGAGTTCTAGTACCAAAAAGGAAGACTTTTGGAAAGAAAAAAAACACAACGGGCCGATTATGATGAGTTCTTTGTCGTCTGACTGTGGAATCTCAAAAGATTAAATAAAGAGATCTAAATAACGTTAAATACACAAAACCATGTAGTTTGTTACTGAGAGGATGTCAATAGCCTGAGATTGATAAGTCTTCAGATTACTGAAAAGTTGCATATCAGAGAAAAAGCAACAATTTTTTCTTGCGCTTTGATTTTGATCCAAACTCATTTTGAACTCAAAACTGATTCAGCTATGATTTTCCTTGAAAACCTAGAACAAAGATAACCAAAACCCACAAGAATTTGGGAACACATTAGAAAAAAAAAGATATTTTTGTTTTTACCTTGAGGTCTTCAAGTGTTAAGAAGCAGAGGAGTTGTTGCTCGGAGGTGCCATTGCTGCAATAAATAGAAACCCAAATAATAAACGACGCACTGATTTGAGTATACATTTGCCATAGATGAGATGAGAATAATGAAAGCAAACATCACTGCTCACCTGGAGGACTTAAAAGAACAGCAGTGAGAAGCTCTGGAATTTCAGAGAGAGAGAGTGGAAATGGGGGTCGGGGACTGATGAGGAGAGATAAAGGGGGTGACAACATTTAAGAGAGAGAGAGTGTGCCTGTGATGGAACGGGGTGTTGTTTTGGATGTAGAAAGGCTTTCTTGTGAGTCCTGTCCTCTTCAGTTATTGGCCGTACACGTTAGACCAAGAAAGTCTAGTGTAGCGCCGATTTCTATTTTCAAAACCTCTGGATTTCGTAACCAGAGATATTCTCTACACAAATAACTTAATCAGTCTGATTTTTTAACAAAGTAAAATTTTGACGTCTTACATTTTAATAATTTTAAAATGATATCTCACTTTTTTATTCTGATTAAAAAAATGTATCTAGAACTGTTAGTTCCGTTAAAAAATCTAACGGTAGACATTTTTATGTGAAAAAACTGATTTACCCTTTGTTTTTGCAAAAAAAAACATCCAAACAGTGTCCGATCTTTTAGAGAAACAAAACTTTGGTATCTCACGTTTCAAAAACTTCAAAACGGTATCTCACGTTCTTACCACGACTGAAGACATGTAACTGAAACTGTTAGTTCTGAGTCACCAACATCCCATGCATAATCACAGCTGATCTGAGCTCCTCACCCTCCTCCAATCCACTCTCGGTCCTGACTTCATCTTCTTCGTTAAGATCGCATAGTATAGATGGCTACTGTAGGATCTAGTGCAACATCTGAATCTCAAATTGACCACATCTACTACTTCTGTTTTTGATAACCACAAATTGATCACAAACATTCTTCAATTTTAGCATGGATTATAAAGATTTGGAAAATGTGTCTGATACAAAATAGTTTAGGTGGCTATGGTTGGCTAATGCTAACTATCAAGTGTATAAAGTCAAATATTAACATCGAAAACTGTATCTTTCTTTGGCGGCGACGTTCTCCCTTCTATTTTTCTCCGATCGAGACTAATGTGACAATCCTTTTTCTTTTATGTTTACTATATTCACTCTTACATAAAATTTTAATTAGTTATTATTCTTAATTTTAAAGGCATTGAATTTTAGAGATGTAAAAGAAATAAAAAAAGATTTTTTTTAACGGAACTAACGGTTGCAGATACCTTTATTTAGTGGGATAAGAATGTGGGATACCGTTTTGAAATTGTTAAAATGTGAAACACCAAAGCTTTGCTTCTCTAAAAGGTCAGACATTGTTAACAAAGGGTAAGTTAGTCTTTTCATGTCAAAAATATTATGCTTTTAGTTTTTTAACGAAACTAACGGTTCTAAATACCTTTCTTCAGTCGCAGTAAGAATATGGGATACTATTTTGAAATTTTTAAAACGTGATATACCAAAATTTTATTTTTTAAAAGGTTAGACACCGTACATCGTTTTTCTCATTATTATCACTCATCAGAAGCTTTACATTGTTTATCTTTCTTTATCAAATCAACTACTTGTCCGATTACAGTAAAAAAAACAAACGTTAGATTTAACAAAACATTACATGTGATTGAGTTTGTAAGAATGTGATTCTTATATTTGTGTTTGAATCTTACCGATTTTGTTTGGAGCTAAATGTCAATATCTTTTTATGCGCACATTCACATCGAAGTCCACAATAGAGCCTATTTCTATGCTTGGTTTGTAGACTCTTTATTTTTAGAGCACCTTAACATTTTAATGAAAACATATCTCCAATGTATTGTTGTGGTCTTGTGTCACAAACTTTTTGTGTCTTTTAATGATAAAAGAATGATATGTAACAATTTTTTCTGATTTGAGTACCAATATATATTCATGAAAATTCTTCAAAAACAAAAATCCCAACAATCCGTAAATGCACACAAGGTCCTTGGCAATCTGGTCAAATATGGTATATCAATCTCAATTTGAGTTTGAAATTAAATTCAATAGACTAGGAGACTAGAGTAGTTTCTCTGTCATTCTGATTTACTAGAATTATAGTTAAAAGGACAACTCCTGTTGATATTTAAATGGCATAGCACATATTTGCATGGTTAGGTGGGGATGGCAAGGTATCGCACAACTACCACACTGCCTCATTGTACCTTTTAAGAGGCCATAAAAGGCTCCGGTGGAAAAGGGTCTTGTCTATTCACAACCTGCTCTCCACTCCGTTGGACCCTTCATTATTGTTCAGCAGATTGCTTTGTTTTTGGTGCTTCTTGTTTGGATCTTGCATTGTTTAGAACTTAGAAGCCGAGGTGAGTGCCTCTGCTTCCAAGTTGTCCACATTTCTGTTTTTGAACCTCCAAACTTTTGCCTGCCTCGACGCTCCTTCCTCGCAACGATCACTTCCTACACAACAACAAAGCATTTAGGAAAAGCACAAGAATCCAATAGTGTAGAATATGGCGCATCGGTTTTGCTTGTTTTGGTGCGTTTGGGGGAATGGAATAGAAGGCACTCGGAAATTGGAATCAAAACCTCGTGTGGTTCTCGTTTGTTACCCTTCCCTAAGGGAATTTCTTACTTGCGTACTGCAGTCTGCCCTGGTTTCAAGTGCAGGACACATCTTTCACCCATGGGACTCGTAGTGTTCGTGAAATTAGAATTTGTGACTTCCACATTGTCCATGTTCCAAAACAAACCATCATATCACAATTTACCGCCACATTCGTATGATATTTTTAACATGCATAAACTAAAATTTAATAACGTAAGAGATTCCTTTACTGGTCTTTCAGTTGAGACTCATTTTAAAGCATTTAATGGCATGTAAGATACCTCAAACCCTCTTCTATATCTTAGACTTTAACTTCTTGATATGGTTCAGCAACATTACAACATAAGGTGGGTTTTTTCCCAACCTTATTTTTCGAAACAATTAACCGGGTTACACGAGAAACTTGCACAAAATTTAGTTGTGAAATTTAGAAATTACCCATAATACATAGTAAAAAGAGATGGCTGTCTAAGAACTCGTAAGGTGGCATAGCTGCTGCACCCTTTTAGAATTTGAACTCGCTCCTTGCAACGATCACATTTTAGAACAGAAAAGACAGATAAAGTCCAACATGGTAGAATATGGCATGTCCTCATATCGATGCGTTTATGATGGAATAGAATATAAGCAACTGAATTCAAACCCTATGCGGTTCTCATTGGTTACACTTTCCCTGTCCCCTAAGGTATTATCCTTACATGAAAATTGAATTATGCTCTTAGTTTCAACTACCTACACTAGCGTGAGAGGCAATTAGGTGCGCTTTTCTTGGTTCCTAATGATCAACCATCTCTTCATCTGTCTATAATCTCCAGTTTTCAAATCATAATCTTCAGTTTGTTACCTAAAGACTGATCTTCACCACCAAACTGTACAATGTATCAGAATCCACATCAATGCCAAACATCTGACTCAGACTCATTTGAGTCTTTAACGCGATGACATGAACTCCTCCGTACGTATGATGAACCAGTAAACATCTAAGCTTAACTAGGTTACTTAAATTCAATCTCATTTTTTCTTTTTCAAATTGTATCTGCTTGGTATTTGATAGACGACCTTAAGGTACTAACTTTTTTTTAAAAGGGTCAAGGGGAACTCCCTAACCGATTGTATTAAAGTTCTCAATGACATAGTTATTCGCCAGAGGGGACATAACATATATATTGCCATACATTTAAATCAGTAAGCATATCCTTCAAGGAGTTCAAGAGGACATACTGAATAATAACAAGACTTTCCTCTAACTAAATATCATCAATCCCAGAAAAACTTAACAAGCTAAGCTAACCTTTTAGCCACGCTGTCACATCCCGGATCTTAAATTATTTTACGGATGATTACTTTTTTTACTTTGGTCTTTTACCATTTGTAGTAACCAGTTTACTGTAAAGGGTCCTAGAGTTGACTTTTTATATGATCGTTATTTCGGGAAATTTTCTTTAGAGTTGTTGTAGAGGACGTTAAAATGAGTCTGTACACGTGCTACGCGTTGAAACCAGAGTTAAGATGAGAAAGTTATAGTCAAAAAATAAAAGTTACTATTTTTGAAAAAGGGTATAAAAAGAGAAACTTATCAAAATGGTAAATGGTAAAAACAGAAAGTCAAACTCTTCCCCATGTCTGTCACTCGATTTTCTTCTCTCCTCCTAGCCGATCTTCAACGACGCCTAGTGTCGTCGTTAGGCTACCGGAAACCACCACACCGGTCCCAAAAGATTCGTCGTAGTCTCTACTTCATTTCTAGGCAAGTGGTTCATCGAGTTACGTCGCCGTGTAGGAGAAATCGAGTCTTAAAGTCTCGACTATTCAGATTCAATTTTGGCTGGATTTCTCCCTCCTTAAGCCACCGCTTGGTGAGTTCTTTATATGATTGGGTTGGGTTTGATTAGTATAACATTCCCCCTAGAATTCGCTAGCTCGATTCGTGTGAGGGGGGAGAATCAACGAATTGAAGTTTTTAGGGTTTGAAATTGGAGATTTTTGCATTTCAATTCAATTGAACTGTTTAGGCTTAGAATTGGCCTTCGACACCGCTGCGACTTCTGAGCGTCCGCCATCAACTTCTCTTAGGCAGTGTCAGCTCTCGGTCTCTTGGTACCTCCGTCCCCCTTAGCAGTGACCTTCCCCTAGCGCTTCCTGGCAGCACCACCGTCATCCTCGCCTGCAGAGGACCCTCCCTACGTTGACCCTATGCTGGATGTCAGAACTCAGTGGTTGTCCTCCAGCGGATTCTCATCCGCCTCCTTTTGATGAGTATGGATAGGCACCACTAGCTCGATGTCACCTAAAACCTTCACCGGCATGTCGCCCACCACGTCAGTCTTGGACAAGCTCGCTCGCTTGTTCAGGATCGTAGCCAGCACTTGAATCATCGCTTCTTAGGGGCCGTCGAATGGGCACTTATCTCCCAAAAATTCCTTGGCAACTTCCCTGGGAATGGATGGAGCAACGTCAAATGTGGGTGCTGGATAACAACAACAACGACAGCCAGTTAGACAACAGAAAGTGTCAGGAGTAACCATGAGATAACGATAACGGTTCACAAGAAGTTTACCTGGCTGTTGAACTAATTTGAGGGCCAATAGGACTGACCAGGATGCAAGAAACTATTGATCACAATAGTAGTGTGTGGATCGTAGCCACATGGTTTTTACTCGCCCAAGCAACTTATCTTCCAAAGGAGGGGAAACTGTTATCCAGTTGTAGTCCAACAGAAATCAAAGCGGTCAGATACCAAAAAAAGGGAGGAAATCAATACGGAACGCGAAAAAATCAAAAAACAAGACAGTGGCACTTAGATTGGGAGCACCCACCATCTATTTGTTGAAATTTGGACGGCAGACGATACTGCAACTCTCGCATCTCTCCTTTGCAACTCCTAGCCCTGCGTAACGACACAAGAATTCTGGTACCACTCGTTTTCAAAATCAAGTATATGGGTGATACAAGAACTGTTCTTCTTCTTCTTCTTCTTCTTCTTCCTATTATCGTGCAGCCGCAGCGTCACTGTTCCTTGTCTGTGTTGATTGCTGGATTATCGGAGCTCACATCGTCAGCGGTCGGCGCTCCACAACCACACATCCCCTATATAACCATCATGTTAAGGAGGATCTTCAGCATATTAAACCCCACTTGACCCAAAGTGATGCCAAACTCCACCAGGATGTACTACAGCCACGGATCTAAGGGAATCCACAGCCTATGCCTTAGCAGAACATCGCACATCAATGCGCAGCAGGATGGAAGATCGCTCTCGAGTTCATCAACGGCTACCGACCTTATCTTTATGGACCCAGGGATCCGATAATATGCTAACGATTCTCTGAATGCCGGAATATGTTAATGGGAAGGCGGGTTCGCTCACAAAAACACCCTCATCCAAATTCCACCCCAACGATCGGAGCTCGGCGTTCTTTCGCTTATTCGACATGGTTTGCTTAGTGGTCCTAGACGTAATTGGCTCGCCACTCCCCTCCAATCGGGCTATGACTTCTTGTTGGCGACGTAGATGCCGTTATTTTCATTCTCTCATGATAAATAGTCATTGATTGCAAAATCAGGGGACTCATGTATAGAATTCAGCGCGGGCGACACGACAGTGGCAAGCGGCTTGGGCACCGTGACAGATATCGGCTCCGAGCTCAGGGGCGATTATCCACGGGACGCCATCTCGTGGTAATATAAAAGATATAGCGTGTCATTAAATGTTTGCTCAGCAGGCGACGACTGAAACCCAGCAATAAAGATAGCTAATAGATTGGGGATTGGGCAAACGGTTACCTTTCTCGTTCTTGAACCTCTCTCAAAGGTCTGAACCGCTCGACTCTAAACCGCTCTCATATTCATGGTTAACTCTCTCGTCCATCTGTTACCAACACCCTACCCTAGAAAATTTAACCGTTAGTTAGATCTAAACCAAGAAGTTCCCCATAAATCTTCAAGAACATTAAGAACATTTTCAGCCCAAAAAACAGACAAAAACACAGAATTTCTCCTACTCACAGATCTAACCGCAAAACACGTCCAAACATGCTCACAGCCTACAAAACTTGCTCCCAACATGAATTCCAACCTAGAATCCAGACCAAAATATGAATAGTCTCCCAAAACCTAGAAAACGCAAATTCAAATTTCATAGACCAACCAACACTAAACGAGGATAGAATAAGAAAAGTGGAGGGAGCAACAACACAAACCTGATTAGACTAGTTGCTTCGCGAGGCTCGTCTAATCAATCAATGTAGGTTCTTTAAATCCGAGAGCAAGGCGTCGAGGCAAAGAAGTTTGAAATGAAAATGGGGAAACAAACACCCAAATCTCTATTTCGAGTCCTTATATAGAAGACACAACGACAATCTCCACCATTCGCGTTAAACCCTCGCGTTGTTGGATGGGCTCCATATGGCGCAACACTAACCCACGTCGCTTCGCCATTATTGACATGACAACTGAGGAGTCGTGTAATTTACTGCAGCCATAATTACAGACTCCGTGTGCATCATTAAAGCTTCTAACCGTTCACTCCACCCTAAAGCTGATAAAAAATATAACCGTATTTTCTTTTCCATTTTGAACAGGCCACTCTCCAAGGACTCGGCGCTGTCACATTTGCCCTCCGGTTCCAATAACCAGCAATACCAAAGGTAGCTTAAACCGTTGCCAACACAATTTCTCGCTCAATGCGGGATGCCTCCTCAGGGAGAGATTAGCAGATCTCATCTGTTCTTAAGTTTAGCATAGAAAAATCGCTAAGAATTTGTCTCATTCTTCAGGAGAACTTCATTGAATGGGAGAACGACAGCTGAGCTGCACTAAATTATACCTCACCACATGTGAGAGACTAGCGACTATTAACCGCTAGGGATTTGTCTCACTATTCGTGAGTCATCAACGATGTCCATCAGCTACGAGCGCATCAACGCGGTCTTTGAATCGCTAAGCAAGCCGCTGTAACAAGCAGACCACCCGATCGATCGCTAAACCGCTAAATCGTGATACGGGACATCTTAGTCAGGGAGTGGGGGACTCTGGGTAGGTCCGCTAGCGAATGCGACGCTTGTGACCAATGATAGAGGCACTTTGAACTCCCCATCAAAGAATTACCTTTCGACTGGAAACTTGGGAGACTTTTAAGTACATACGCTTGGACAACGTACTTCAACCGCATCCCGATTGGTCACAACCGCCACATTCACTCAAATTACGATCACATACGCCAAGAGATAAACAGAGGCTACACAGCACCGCAAACCATTGTCCAAACAAACCAATGACGTGCCCACACATGCTTCACCAAAACCGTTACCTGGCGCAACTTTAGTGGCATCAGTCTCACTTTGAAAGTGAGCAGGGAATCGAGCTAGCATCACTCCACAAATGGTAACTCTTCATACTTATACTTATGTATGTTACTATTATTACTGCTTTACTGCTAACCAATTCAAGAATACACATAGATATTATCGCACAAAATTAACAATTACATATGCCCATATCTTATCGCAAGGATGAATTTTAAATTCAAGGGTCTATAAAGAAACACTAAGCTTGAAAATTGAGGCTCTACCTGTAAAAACATGATCGGAGTGTAAAGCTGAGAGAGAGTTGAAGTTGTGGAATTCAGTGAAAGAGAAGGTGCGAACGGGTGTAGAAGATTGGGTTAAGCACTGATGTACTCACATGTCCAGTTTGAGACTTTTTGAGTTCGTTGTTAGGCAAAAAAAAGTGAGGACCAAATAGTGAGTCGAAGGCAGTGCAACTTTATATTTGATTTAATAAACTGGAAAGGCCATGTGGCGACTCACAAGCAGGGGTGGGCACATTGAGCCCGAAATGCAGTCACCCCCTGCATCACACCGAAATATTAACCGAATTTAGGCAAAACGACGTCGTTTTGCTCATACACCGCACCGACCCGTTTTCAAACGGTGTAGTTGCGGTTCCGGGTATAAAACCGTCCGATTTAAAACCCACCAACCCGTTTAGTGTATATATATATATATATATAAAAAGCCTTTGACTCACTCTTACCCTAGCCGCTTTGACTCTTCGTTCTCCCCTTAGGCCCTTACTGCTGAGTTTCGACCTTCTTCTCCCTTCAGTCCTTCACTGCTCATTACCTCTCAGACTCTCACTCTTGATTGTAGTCGATCGATTGAGGGATCCAGAACATTGATTTTGTTTGCGTCCCTTTCTTTGTTTGCGTTGTCGTGCTCATCGGGGACAACTTCGAGAAGGAGGTCGGTCAAGATCGTCCTACTCTCGTCGAGTTCTACGCTCCCTGGTAATCTCTCTCTCTCTCATTTCGATTCCACTAATTCGATTCTTAATCTTCAAATTTAGTCGGATATTAATTTTGCTAACGATCAGGGCTTTGTTTTATTGTTGATCTAGATGAATCTAAATCAATAGGAGATTAGTTTACTAAGTGTGATAATCCGAATGATTTGAATTTTCTAGCTTGATTTGCTCGGATGACAAATGGAAATTAGATACGTATGAATGAAATCAGCTATGGTTTAGCTGTGCTTGATCTATTGGAGATCTGTGTTGAGCCAATTTAGGACTCTAGATATAATTTTAGTGTTACGTTTGTTAATCTTTTTGGAATTCAAATGATGCAATTACATATGCAGATTGTTTTGATTTTAATCAGCTTAGGTTGTGTTTCGTGCAGTAAGTTTAATTGGTTGTGTTTCCTTTCTCATTGCCCCTCAGGCCCTCACTGCTGAGTCTCGACCTTCTTCTCCCTTCAGTCCTTCACTGTTTGCGTCCCTTCACAGAAGGGTGGTTTTCACGCGTTGTTTGTGCAATTGTGGATTTGTAGTGTCCCTCTTTCTCTTGTTCTCATCTCCTAAGTCTGTATCAGACAATCTACCGCCACTTCCAATTGGTATGGTCTCTCACTCTGATTTGATTTTCTAGGTTCAGATTTTTCACTCTTCAAATCTCTAATCAATCCGTATGATACAGTTTCTCTTTTTTCGATTGGCGTTAATGGAAGCCAGGCCATTCGAAATTGCTTTAGCTACTGGATCTAGAGGTATCTCTTGAATCCGTTCATTGATCTATATAGTTTGGCTGTTGTGGCATGGACTTAGCTGTAGAATCCAATCAATTTAAATGCAGCAGGTTGACCATTGATTCATGTTTTTATCAAGTATTTCTTCTGTTAATTTTATGAGAGTATTATTGTTGCACCTTTTCCTTGTTTTCAAAGTTAACATTGAGAAGAACATAAGAAGTGAGCACTGAGCAGTGAATGATTTCAGATCATGGTTTGAAAATTGATTTGGGGTTTTTATGTTTTTGTGTTTATTGATCATGGAAGGGCACTCACTGAATGGTACGTCGTCCTCGGTTTCTTCAAGCATCGGAGCCAGTGGAACCACCCCTTCACCCAGTCCTCCACCTCCACTGGTAGCTCCTCCACCTTCAATAGAAGAATGTTGTTCAAACAAGAGGAAGAACAGCTCAATAGTGTGGGATCATTTTGTCAAGATGAAGAATGCAGATGAGAGTATGAGGAAGCCAGGTCGTGTGAAGTGTAAGTACTGCCCTGTGACTTACGCCAGTGACTCCAGAAGTAATGGTACATCTACGATGAAGACCCATCTGACTTTGCAATGCCAGAAGTCGCCTGTTTATGTCGGAAGCAAGAGGCAGAGACAACTTTCTTTTGAACAGTCTGAGAAGGGAGGTAATTTAGTTGCTATTGCCTTTGAGAATAAGACTTTTAAGCTAGCATGTGCGAGAATGGTGATTCGAAATGAACTGCCATTTTCTTTTGTTGAGAATGAAGGATTTAGAGAGTTCATGAGGTTGACTCAGCCTGAATTTAAGAATATCTCTAGGAGAACAGTAGCTAGGTATATTTTAACGCTTTATAAGGCTGAAAAAGAGACTCTAAGGAGGTATCTAGTTACAAATCAGCAGAGGGTTTCACTTACTACGGATACTTGGACAAGTATCCAAAACATCAATTACATGGTGTTGACTGCTCATTTCATAGATGATCAATGGAGGCTGCATAAAAGAATTATAAACTTCTGTGTTATTCCAAATCACAAAGGTAAGACAATAGGAATGCTTGTTGAATCATGTTTGATCAAGTGGGGAATTGATAGGGTTTTTACAATTGTTGTGGATAATGCAAGTCCAAACCAGGTGGCTCTAGATTATATGAAGGAGAAGATGGAAAACTGGAATCAGTTGGTTTTAGGGGGTAGTTTTATGCATTTGCGATGTTGCTGTCATATTCTGAACCTCATTGTGAGGGATGGAATGGAGGACCTAGACACTTCTATTGATGGCATTAGGAATTGTGTCAAATATATTAGGTCATAACCGACAAGGCTAGAGAAGTTTAGAAAATGTGCAGCTCAAGAAAAGATTGAGCTTAAGGGGGGAATTGTCCCTTTAGATGTTTGCACTCGTTGGAATTCAACATACTTTATGTTAGATCTTGCATACAAGTACAAAACAGCTTTTAAGAGGCTAGAGGATGAGGATGAGAAATTTGAGGCTTACTTCCAAGAGAAGGTAGGGCCCCCTATAGCTGAAGAATGGGAAAAGGCAGCTAGGCTTGTTAAGTTTCTTAAGATTTTCCATGATGTAACCTTGAAGTTTAGTGCAACTAAGTATGTTACTGCTAATGAGCCATTACTTTGGATGTGTACCATTGTTGGTGAGCTTGATAAGTGTGAAACGATTAATGGCTGTAATGATCCACTTCTTATTAAAATTGGCAAGTCAATGAGAGCAAAATTTGACAAGTATTGGTTGCAGCTTGAAGACTTAAACAAAATTCTTATTGTTGCTGTGGTTTTAGATCCAAGGTACAAGGTGTTGTATCTTGATTTCTTCTTCCCAAAGTTGTTGGCAGCCAAATACAAATCAAATATGAAGGAAGTTGCACAAATGAGGATTGATGAAGTGACACAAACTTTAACCTCAATGTTTAATTTCTATGCAGGTAATCCTTTGCTCTTTTTAAATTTAGTGTTCCTTTTTTTTTATTTTTTATTTATGTTGGAGACTCTAACTGAACAACTTGATCTTCCTATGGCAGACAATGATCCTGTGGCTGCAGTAGCTTCAAGGAATGCGACCATGCCAGTGGTTGAGCCTAGACAACAAGAAGTTGATGAGGACAGTTATGCAGCGAATCTGCACATGTTCAAGTTGTTACGGCGGGAACAAAATGTTGTTATCATAAAAATTAACTGGACAAGTACTTATTGGACCCTCCAGAAGACCTATCCAACACAAAATTTGAAATTTTGGATTGGTGGAAGGAGAATGCTCCAAGGTATCCCGTTCTATCCAAGATAGCAAAGGATGTGTTTGCTGTTCCTGCTTCCACAGTGGCTTCCGAATCAGCATTCATTCTTGGAAAGAGGGTGGTAGACCCTTTCAGAGCCTCACTCATGCCAAATATGGTTGAAGGATTAGTATGCTTGAGTGACTGGCTAAGGGCTAAATGATTTCAAAAATATAAGGAGCCTACCAAAGATGAGATGGAGATGTATGAGGAGTTGGAAAAACTAGAAATTGGTAAGTTGCTTGTGTTTTTTTGCTGATTTGTTGCATTAATTTGTAAGTGTTGCGTATAATTTTAAGGGATGTTGGCTTACATGATTTCTTGTCTATTTTGCACTACTTGGGACAATGGTGAAAAGTGGAGGGGATGTGAGTGATGAAGATAATTGAAGGCTGCTGTTACTTGGAGATTGTGACTTTTGAAGACTAAAGGCTGCAACTTTGAAATGAAGATTGTTTTGGACTAAGAAGATGGTGAGATAGAACTGTCATTTTCTATTTCTATCTTCATTTGGATGATCTGGTAATTCTGGTTTGTAATCTATTTATCTATGTACTTATTTTAAGGTTGTAGAATGTTGAATCATTTGGATGATTTGGATGATCTGGTCTGTAATCTAAGTACTCATTTGGATGATCTTGGACTTTTAGTTTTTATTTCATGTTGAATGTTGGTTTAACTATTTAATGCGGTTTAAAGCAAACCGCACCGAAAATGCAGTTCAACCGAAAATGCAGTTTGCATTATTTAAAAGCAGTTGCAGTCTGCACTGCGGTTTTGGCCTTAAACCGCATTGCACCGCACCGCGCCCACCCCTACTCACAAGCAAAAACTATGGGTGGAACTGCAGTCAAATTTGACTCCCATATGGTGACCCAAGTCTCACCCATGACCCTGGCCTTCCCAACAAAGGCCTAAATAGTTTACTTGCTCTTAGTGTCCAAAAGATTAACTCACAGTTAACTATTAATTTGTTGCTTCGTTATCCTCACTAACCAAACAGAAGATAATTTGATTGGTCCTCTCATAAAATAATTATTCTTCACAAGGCATCCTTCATTGCCTTTATCATGTTTACGTTATGTTATTAATTTTAGTGATCAACTATATGAGCATATAATAGATATTATATGGCGAAAGGAGAAAGGAATCTAGGGTTTGTCGGAATGACGAGTCGACAATCAATGAGGATGACGTCTCCGAACTCTAGTGACAGCAGCACAAAATGCTATGATATTAACGTATTTTCTACCCTATTTAGTTATGTTATTATCTTAACATTGTCATTTCTAACATGTTTTGTGTTTGTAAAGGTAAAAAGACGAAAATGCAGAAAAGGAGGCTAAAACCGACGAATTAAGAAGGATAACTCATTTAGGAAACCTTATATTCTTAAATTCATGTAATTGCCAAAGAAAGAATGAGCATTAAATAAAGACGATGATGCACATATGAAAATTGGAAAATTCCAAGGGATTTGGCCGAATTTATATGGAGATAATGGCAGCAAATTTTGATAGAATTCTTCCTTCAAATTTAAGATGATGGCATATTCAAAATCAAGGAATTAAGAGAGATTCTTACCTTTTATTTCTCCATTTAAATGTCTAATCTTCCCAAGATTAAATCTGATTTTTCTTCTTCCATTTCAGGAACATTAGTTGGCGCGTAATCAAGGAGTCATCATGGGATTTAATTTGAAATTCAAATATGAAAATAAGTGAAATTCATTCCTTAAATTCTTTTACTTAATTTCAAATTATTCTGATTTTATATGAAGTTATTTTCCTTCTCTTTCAGGAACGTTAATTACACATATACATATGGGAGGATTTGTCATCATAAAATCGTTATTAATCAAGGAATTTCCAGCCAATTCCATTTGAAGAACAAGCAATGTATTCGGCCAAATTCCAGCGAAGACTTAATGCATAAGACATATATGAAATATTATTTGATTAAATTGTGCTATTATTTGTGGCCCTTGGATCAGATTTAAATCAATGGTGGAGAGAAACTGTGAGACCCCGTTAATTTTATTTAATTTTCCGACACACTTAGGGTTTAATCCGGTTATTTTTCCGTACGTCGTAAATTTTGTCTAACACTTTTACTTTAGGACACACATCGCCACGTGCGTGAGAGTATTTACGGAATATTTTCCGGCACTCCACGTATTTTTCGTACAATTTTTACGATTTAATTTGACGTTCGGTTGTATTTAAATAACTTTTCGAAAATGAATTTGGTTTAAAAATTATTTTAAAAGTTTGGTTGAATCGTGACCGTTGATTCGATCGATAGATCGTGGCCGTCTATTTTTCTTTAAAACCCCACATTCCCTTATCCTCTTATCCTTCATTTCTTCCCCACCTTTCCTTTTCCTCTCTTTCTCTTTCTCTTTCCTTTTCTGTTTCTTCTCCTTCTTTCCATTTCGAGAGAGACTCTCTCTCTCCTCGATAGCAGCTCAGCTGCTCCACTCCGACGCGGGCGTCGACCCTCACCGCCACCACCAGTGGCCTCGCCCTGCCTCAGCGACCCAGCCCAAGCTACCAGCCGAGCTAGCTCCGCCGCCAGCGCCGCCCAGAAACGATGAGAAGGAGTCGAGCACTGTGCACTTGAGATCGAACCAAAGCAGACCATCTGAGGAGCAAGGAAGCTCCTAGGCACCACCAGGAGTTGCCCAGGAGCAAGGAGGAGGCCAGCGGAGCTCCGCCGGAGGAGGTCAGCCGAAAAAACAGAGGAGGAGCTTCGAGGTATAAAACTCGATCTTTTCTTGTGAATTTGATGTTGTTGTGTTGCCTATGATGTGTAGAAGATGGAAAAACAGGCCTAGAGACTCGATTTGGCCGGAAAAGCTTTGTTTTCCGGCGACACAGTCGATCGGAAACCGACGCGGTAAAAACTTTGGTTTTAATCGCGTTAGTTTTACATTTTACCGTTTTATCGAGGGGTAAAGTTACCTAATTACCCCTAGCTGTTTTACAGAATTACAGTTTACCTTTACTGTTTACTTTTACCATTTACTGTTTACTATTTACTGTTGACTTTTACTATTTACCGGTTGACTTTGTCTATTGGCTTTTACTATTCACTGTTTGAATTTTACTACTCACCGGTTGACTTTTGATCGTTGAATTTTCACTATTCATTGGTTGACTTTTGACCGTTGACCATGCTTGTTGACTTTACTGTTGATTGTTGACTTTGACTATTCTAAAGTTGACTTTTGACTTTTACCGTAGAACACTTACTTTTACGTTTTTAATCACCACAGTTAAATGATTTAAAGGTTTTTGAATTAAAACACGACGAAAACGACATAAGTACCGAATAGGAAATAATCCTGAATTCTCGCAGGTTCGAGAATCAGAGTGTCAAATAAATTAGACTCTAATGTCGGAAAAATAAACTGAAAATGTTTATCAAGTTGGAAAGTGTAGATAGTAAATCCTCAAATTACATTTGTCGGACTATGTCATTATTATCCCACCCACAGACTCAGGAGCACATCGACATCAGCTTCAGGAGGATCAGGAGTTGGAGCGCAGCCAGCTGTATCGTCATATCAGGTAGTAGGGGCGCGCCCAATGAGTGAGCCGTAACCCTCACGGGTTGGTGGCTTTTCTTTATTTATACATATAAAAGTATAGCTTCATTGTTTTACTGTATGACCACACGCTTCTTATAGCATTGGTGTGTGTGTGTGTGTGTTTGGATAAAAAAGTAGTACCGTTGTCCTGATTTCCGGTGCTTAGCCTGAAAGAGACGGGATCTAGTGTTTAGACTACGCTTCCCACGGTGTCGATGACCGTGAACCTTCGGAGGGGCAATGCCCTGTTTATTTTATATATCTCACTTACGCTCGTCTCGCACAGAGTTAAGTGAGACGTAAGTGCGGTGTGCTGTTATGAGAGATTAGTTGGCATTATCTATAAATAGACGCTCTCGCTACTTTTCATTTTCAGACGCATAGGTAGTTGGCCCCGGTTTGCTGTGTAGACAAACCCAGGATTTCGGCCGCGTGGATCATAAGAGTTCTTTCATGTGTGATTAACATGTTTTACTCGAGCTTTGTGTGCATGGCTATTGCATATGTTTTTAAATGCCCTGGACGTATACTTATACGTATATCTACATATATGAGCTATATGTTTTCTCATGGGTTTTAAACCCTGATTTGGTTGGGCTTCGGCCCCATTTGGGTTAGCGAGGACGAGTTGCTCACCCCTACATCTTTTCAAGACTTCAGCACCTATCACTAGAGGAGCTGTATTAGGAGCTTGTGGAGCGGCGTCGGTCATCATGCATTTTCGCTTTCGGGGACACCCATTCTAGTGTGGACTCCATATCTTGTGATTTCCGTGTTGATGTTTAAATAATCTGTTGCATACTTTGAGACACTTCCGGACTTGTTTATTCCGGGACTTTTGCTTGTATTATATTCGTCTCGAGTATTTTTCATTTGTTACATTCCGCTTGTAAAATATTTGTATGCTTATCCGCACATTTATCATTTCATATTTGACATTCATATCATTTTTGTGTTGATTATTTATTCATAGCCTTGTTGTTTCAGTCTGTAGGGTAGTTAATACGTCAAATGACGTATTGATTACTCGCTAGTCTGGGATTACGGCGGTTACAGTAGTGTTCCAGAGCCGAAAATAGTCCCGGGATGCGACAGAAACTCAAGGAGACGACATGATCACTATATAAGGAGGCTCTCTACATCAAAAAAGGGTTGTCGTTCATTCACGTTAAAAACTAGAGAAATACATAGCAATTTCGAGCAGCCCCTCCTCTCCACCTTTACCGAGTTCATCCTACTTTGTCAAGCCTTGAATGACGTTTCCATGAAGGCAGCAGTGTTGGTGACTTGAAGCATTGAAGCCCAACATCCCTTTGTCGCCATCAAGCTTCCTTGAAGATCGATAAAGTGTAAACGCTACCTTTACTTTTATTTTTCTCTAGCAAATTTAATAGCATGTTTCAGATGTTAGACTTGAGTTTTGGAAGCATGTTTCGGTTGTGATCTTGTGATTCTTATTGATTGAAGGGTTATATTTTTGTTTAATTACTAAAGCTAGAATGCATGCTAGCTTATTGCCAGGATTTGTACTAAGCCTCTTCAAGTAAGTATAGATTCAAAGTGGTGGAAACTATGTAATAATGGTTGAAAACATAAACTACACAATTATATGTTACGACTTCTCGAACATGGTTGTGTTTAATCTTAGAATTCTTTAGATCTTAATGATTCATGATTTGTGTGGACGGGTATTTTGAGTCGACGCTGAGTATCAATCGCAGTCTTTGCATGAAATATCTTATGTTCTAGACTTCTTTGTGCTTAGGAAATAAAATAAGAAGAATTGAAGGGATGCATGACCTCTTCCGGCTTGTATTTCGAGATTATTTCTCTTCATTTGAATTTAAAATGATTTCAAATTGTTGGATTTGAGACTTGATATTTATATGTTTATGGAATTTGATTCTATCTCTGTTTGAAATGTTGAATGAACCGATCACTTGTATATATTAGTTTAGCTTTTATTTTTCTGTTTTTAGGATGTTAGAAACCAAACCAAAACTCCCCCTATAACCTTGTACCATGTGTAAATTTATAAGTAAAAATCTGTAAATGTTTGTATTTGTACCTTGTAAATAATTGTCCTGTAAATAAATATTTGTTTGTTTAATTGTACTAATTTTTAGCATAACCATGAATGCAGGAGCGCCTTTTAAGTCTCCGAATTGATCGAATCCTATTTACCAATGCTATAATTGACACAAAAGGGTTCTTAAATTGTAATGCGTCCGGTAACGGGCACGTCATCTAGTAGAGGCTTGTCAATAATTTTAGTTAATTTTTGACCTACCTAGGGTTTATTTACGACTTCTTTTCGGTACGTCGCTAAAGCGCTCTAATATTTTAATATTAGAGCTAATGTCGCCACTTGCGTATGAGTATTTGCGGAATGTTTTTCCGGCACCCTACGTGTTTGTTCTGTTTTACGAACGTGATTTGAAAAATTATTTTCAAGTGTGTGTTTTACGGAAAATGTTTTCGGGTTTTTCGTTATTTTTAAAATCGGAGAAAGGTGTGGTCGTTGGATTCGTTCGACAAATCGTGGCCGTCGTTAAAAGGTTTTATAAAAACTTTTCTCTCTTCCTTATCTTCTTTCCCTTTTTTCTTCTCCTTTCCTTTTTCTTCTATTTCCTTTTCCTCTCTTTCCTCTTCTGTATCCTTTCCCCTTCGAACTCTCTCTCTCTCTTTTCACTCGACCGATCGAGACCACCCTCAGGCGAGCCTCGTCGGCGCGCGTGCTGCCTCACCGCCACCACCATCACGTTCACCAATCTCAGGCGACCACACCCTGACCTCCAGCAGAGCCATCACCGCCGCAACTTCCACCAACTAAGGCGGAGGAGAAAGCCCAGCACTGCCTTGTCGGGTTCGATGTGAAACTAAACCGGAGGCATTCCAAGGAGCTTCCAGGCAGCAACAGAAGCCGCCCAGAAGTAGGGAGGAGGTGAGCGGAGCTCTGCCTGAGGAGAACCGCCAGAAAAACAGTGGTTCGACTTAGAGGGTAAATTCTTCATCTTTTCACTTGATTCTTAGCTTGTTGTGTTGCTTGGGTGTTGTAGAAGCTAGTTTTGCAGGTGTTGGGAGCTGGTTTGGCAGGAAAACCTGGTTTTTACCGCGATAGATTTACTTTTTTACAGTTTTACCGTTAGGTGAATTGACCTAAATACCCCTGTCAATTTTCAATATTTCAACCTGCCATTTTTACTGTTTAACTTTCACGGTTTTATAGTTTTACCCGAGTTACTATTTATCGGTTGACTTTTACAATTTACAATTTGATCGGTTGACTTTTACTAATTACAGTTTGACATGTTAACTTTTACTATTTACAGTTTGACCTGCTGACATTTACTATTTTTAGTTTGACATGTTGACTTTTACTATTTATAGTTTCACTGGTTGACTTGTACTATCCATAATTTGACCGGTTGACTTTACTATTCACCAGTTGACCTTTGATTTTTACTATTCATTGGGTGACTGTTGACTTTTACTATTCATTGTTGACTTTTGAGTTTTACCGTTGAAGACCAATTTTTACATTTTTATCGCTACGGTTATATGGTTTAAACGTTTTACAAATTTAATAGGCGACAAAAAGACGTAAGTACCGAATGAGTAATAATCCTGATTCTCGCCCAGTTCGAGAATCGAGACATCAAATAATTAGACTCTAGTGTCGGAGAAAAATAAACGGAAAGCTTGTCGAGTTTACGGAGTCTTGGTCAACTTGGACCAACTCAGTAGACTTGGTCAACCCAGGAATGACTTGGTCAACCCTAAAGTCAATCTTTAATCTTTCCTGGTCAATCTAGGAAAGTGGGTAGTTGACCATAGAATGACCGTTACGTTTGTACTTTTGACTTGTTTAGTCGTTGACTTGTCTTTTGACGAATTCAGGATTTCGCCTACACACAGAGCTTGAGGATTGAGACTTGGAGCATGAGGATTTCGGCTTCGTGATAACAGGTAGGGTGAGCCGCCCGCTAGGGTGAGCCGTAACTTCCGGGTAGTGGCATTTTAAATTTGTGTAGTGCTTTACGATATACAAGTTATATGATGTTTGTTTGTGCATACTCGATGCCTCGCGATATATGTTTTCTTACTTTATCGCTTCATTAAATGTTTAAGAAAATCGAGGCTAGACACATATGTGATGATTCAGATAGAAAAGTAGTACTGTTGTCCTGATTTCCTGTGCTTGGCCTGAGAGTGACGGGACCTAGTGTTTAGACTATGTTTTCCCACGGTGTCGACCGTGAACCTCCGGAGGGAAAATGCCCTGTTTATTTTATTTTCCCGCTTACGCTCGTCACACACGGAGTTATGTGAGTCGTAAGTGCGGTGTGTTGTCATGAGTGATCTGTTGAGCATGCTGTAAATGGACACTCTCGCTACTACGTGTTTTCAGGCGCATATGTAGTTGATCCCGGTTTGCTGTGTAGACAAACCCGGGATTCGCCCTCCCAGATCCGTGAAGCCCTGCAGGCTGTTATGTTACTTTGAGCGCTCAGTCATTTTGATGTTAGCATTGACACATGGAAAAGGAATTTATTTAAATCTGCCTATGAAAACCAAATACAGTTTTTGGTTGTTGCATGTTCACGAATTGTTTAATCACCGGTGAAAGCTATATGTAGAATCTATCTATGAGAACAACACCTTTGTTTTCAAAGCCTATCTTAGTTAGGTTCGGTCCCTTTTGGGTTAGCGAGGACGAGTGCTCACCCCTACTTTACAGGTACCCGGTAGACTTGCTTTAGAAGAGATGGATCGGTGACTAGGGGCTTGGCAGTGCGTGTTGTTCAGCATCTGTGTTTTTCGATCTCCGTGACTGTTGATTTAGATGCATTTGGCGCACTCTGACCTATCGAGCTTTTATCCACTTGTACTTTGCTCGTTGGCCCATGTTGTATATTCACTGACTTGGACTTTCTTCATGTATCTTGTAGTCTAAATCTTGTATGCTACCTTCCGCACTTGTATATATCTTTATTTATTCATTTATCTGCTCCTCACATTTATGTCATTTTATTTAAATTAGTCTTGTGGTTTCAGCCTAGTGGGTAGTCAATACGTCAGATGACGTATTGGTTATTCATTAGTCTGGGATCATGGCGGTTACTGTAGTGTTCCAGGGCCGGAAATAGTCCATGTATGCGACAGTCAGGGTCTACAGTATTGCAAATCCTGTTAAGTGACGAAGCGGTCTGGAAGCGGCTGAAAGAGACTGGGTTTGATGAGGAGTGTATTAAGTGGAGTGATTAGGTTGAGCTCATTGTTGTGATTTACGACCACCAAGGACATATCTAGGATTAAAATGTGTGGTAGGCTAATTTATTGATGTCACTATGCCATTTACATCATCAAACGACAGCCTAAGTCTGTCGTCTAACCATTTTTACATGTCATCTGTCTCTGTGCCGTCTGATTGAGCTCAAACGGCAGTTCTCCACTGTCGTCTAAGTTTAATCAGATGACATATCATATTTCGTTTGAAATGAGACAAGTCTAGAGGTTTTGAAAAATTATGTCTTCTGAATGAAAAACTAATAACATATATATGTCGATTGAAAGAAGAAAAGCAAAGGTGTTATCATAACAGATGTCGTGTGATTAAACCTTGCACTGCATATAATCGTCGAGCTACAGAATCTACAACAACAAATACTTTCAGTTTGTTGTAATTAGATGAGATTTCCAATGACATTTTAATGCCATCTGATTTTGTCAAATCTGATTTTATCATTGGAAATATATGTAGTCTGAAGTTGTTTTCATTGACTATTTTATGTTGTCTAAAGACATTGTAGTCAACATATTAGGTGACATTTGTTGTTTCTAGAGAAGTCATGCTACATTAGATTGATTGCTATAGAAAGAACATCCACTGAGAAAACACCAAATCAAGCGCTTTTTATATATGCCATCAAAATCAAAAATTGAGCCAATTCATACATACATTGAGAAAATACAAAGCCAGACTAAACTACTTCTAACCAAACAGTAAAAACTACGCATAAATTCTACACTAGACTATATAATGAGAATACACTAAGCGAAACTAAACCAATATTTAATACAATTCCAAGACAATTTGCTTGCAGCTAGCTTCGACATATTGGGAACCTCCAACAAGCTGCCGGCCTAGCAGTATCAATGCACTTTCAGCCACTTCTAAGGCAGCAAAGGGCTTCTTTTTCAGGTCATGTTTCCAATGTGTAGTACAAGTTCATTGGTAAGAAAAGCCCAACCTCATTAAACTTGCCTACCCATGTCTGCTACCACTAGTTCCTAAAACTGTTGGGTAACAATCATATATATGAAATTCTATAAATAATATCAAAAACATAACAACATACATCTAGGATTGAACGTAGTAAATCAATCCTAATATTTGAATGCAATAGTCTTTGATTCCTATAAATAAAGAATAAGACGAAGGAAGAACTGACTTTAGAATGAAGAGTCATCATATAATCACACATGATTGTTCTAATAAGTTTTGTTTTTAGATTGTGGGGAACAATCATATATGTGAACATAAATATAATATAAAATTAATAAAGAATATAGAAAACATAACAACTTATATCTAGGATTAAAAGTAGTGAATCAATCCTAATATTTGAGTGAAATAATGTATGAATCATATACAGAGGTATAAGGAAAAGACAAAACTGACTTGATATTCCGATTAAGGCATGCATAAATGGACTTGACTAAAGATAGATTTCGCCCCTACTCTTGTGCTTGTAGTTCAACGAGCGTCCGCCTTGTAGAATACAACAATCGATGATCCAAAATAAAAGCACCGCAAATTTTGGATTCTAACGAACCAAATGTATTTTGTACCCTCTTGACACGAAGAAGACTTGTAGAAGAATTAAGGAAGAAATCATGGTTGATCATCTCTAAATCCTCAAAGAGATATGATTGGGTTTATATAGAAACCCCAAGTGTACCAACATGTTTGTTCACTTATCTCCTTCAAGAGACACTTATTCCTAAAGACACCTGTTGGAAAGACACACCCTTTCAAATGGAAAGGTCATGAGTAATTTTATTTTCATTCATATTGAATATTATTATATAATTTCCAACAATCCCCACATGAATTAAAACAAAGACGAGAACGACAAGGAATAGAGAGTACAAGCAAACACGAGATGCATTTGAAAAGGTGTCTTTTGGACTTGAACTTTTTATAGTGAAGACTTATCGGATTTACTTGTGAAGTAGTGAACTAAAGTCTTAAACTATGCACGTTTTGTAGTAAATCAAGACAATAAGCCTCACACATCTCTTATTCTAATACAATATGGTTCTTACGGTTGTGCCCATTTTGGTCTTGGACAATTTCCACATTTATTAGAGCTTTAGGGAACTAAGTCATAGATGAACACACTAATTAAGAATATTCTATCATATTCCACTTGATAAACAAGATATGAGTATCATTAAATACAAAAGCGTAACCTTAATACGGCTACAAAAAACACACATTGATCATAGGAACGAGTGAGGTGTGTGTTATGCATCTTGAGTCTTCCCCAACTAGTTTGTTTATTAAACCTAGACCATGGGATCTCCAGTGTTGCTAGGTTAGGTTTCCGCTAAGTAATGACTTATTTTGTAAAATTGGTTTTAACTCATTCCCCTCCATCATCGACTATCTCTCTAAGTCAATCTTTCAAAAAATTTGGATCCATTAGGTTGACAATCAAATCAAGTTCCACTTGAGAGAAGTTGTTTATATCATTTAGATATAGTTATGACCAATGTTTTAAATAGCAAAAACATGAGCCGAGGCATTTTGTCGGAGGCTTGCCTCACAAAAGCCTTAAGGTGAAAAACGCGAAAAAAGACGAAGCCTTTTATGTATTTAATATTAAATAAATATAATTAAATTATAAAAATAAAATCATCAAAAATATTTAAAATTAAACTTTTAGTAGCAAGATCACAAAGATAATGTTTAAAATTCTTAATAACAAACACACAATAACATAAAATCATTCACTTATGATCTGAAAGAGAAGATAAGAAAAGTTACTCAATAATAAAATGAAAAAAAGTCAAATAACACTATTTTTTCTCTTTGATTTTATTTAAAACAGTGTATTTTTAGGGTAAAGATTAAAAATCAACATATAAATTAGGAGTTGGCACATTGAGCCTGAAATGCAGCCACCCCCGCACCACACCGAAATATTAGGTGCAGTTAACCAAATGTAGACAAAACGACATCGTTTTGCTCACACACCACACCGACCCGCTTTCAAACGATACAGTTGCAGTTTTGGTATAAAATAGCCCACTTTATATTTATATATTATATAATTATAATATCTGGGTATATATATATATAAAAAAGGTAAAATGAATTAGACCAAACCCACTTAACCTAGCCGCATCTCTTTCTCGACTGTCTTCTCCCCCTCACTGCTCACTGCCTCACTCTACCTCTCCCAAATCCAAATTCTGAAAAAGTGAGAGATGCAAAGTGTCACCATATCGAAGCTATAGCCTATAGGTCTCTCATCTCTAGCTATCTCGTTCTTCCATCACTACTCACCAGTTCACCATATGCATCCTCCTTTCTCATCTCCACCAACCCTTTCGCCAAGCTCACCAACAAAGACCTCGCCTCCCCTACGTCGTCGTGGTCATCTTCTTAACTTGTTCTTTGTAAGTTTTGGGTTTTTGCTTTTATTGAGAATTGGGTTGTTGCATAAACTTTAGAAAGATTAAAATTTTGGATAATTTTGCTTTACAATTCTGAATATGGAGTTCTAACTCTAAATGGCTGAGGTACTTGGACTTATTTGTTTTGTTAATGAATTAAGGTCGGTTTCTCCAAGCATCTGAGCCAATGGAACCACCCCTTCACCGAGTCTTCCACCTCCCCTGTTATCTTCTCCAGTTCCATCTCTTATGTAACGCGGTTTGAAGCAAACCGCATCGAGCTGCACCGAAAATGTGGTTTACATTATTTAAAAGCAGTTACAGTTTGCAAATTAAAACATCGAAAGAGCAGCATGTACTGCGGTTTTGGCTTTAACCCGCATTGCACCGCGCCCACTCCTAATATAAATAGTGACGTCTCACAATGCATTTGACCGCCGTAAAGCACATTTTCGGTCTCGAGACGAAAAATGCGAGCTAAAGACGAGTCTTTTGTGACAAAAGTCTTTCAAAAGAAACCTTAAGACGAAATGAAGAAGTCATACCACACCTTAAGCTATAACGTGCCTCAAAACTGTAACCCCACATTTGAGAAGTAAACATTCTAGGTTAGACAATACAATTTAGATAGTAATAATCCCCCAAGCCTCCTCATTTAGGAGCACATTATTTTGTGAAATAATTTTTCTATTTATTTCTTCTTGCACTTCACAAAGTTCGAGTATCTCATTAATCACTTTAAACAATATTTCTTGACAAAATTTCCTTGCCTTGAACCTTCAAATTCCTAACGAACCAAATGTATTTTGTACCCTCTTGACATGAAGAAGACTTGTAGAAGAATTAAGGAAGAAATCATGGTTGATCATCTCTAAATCCTCAAGGAGATATGATTGGGTTTCTATAGAACCCCAAGTGTACCAACATGTTTGTTCACTTATCTCCTTCAAGAGACACTTATTCCTAAAGACACCTGTTGGAAAGACGCACCCTTTCAAATGGAAATAACCAATCAAGACAATGCATAACGATAAGCAAAAGCATTTTCATTGCCCTGCAACATAAAATGTCTTGCATTTGTGAGGTTGCTATACTTCACAATTGTGAGGTTAAAGTCTGGTCTGTAGCATTCATTTAACAATTAAGATATGCATTTAGACCAAATTTGTTATTTTCCTAGTATAATTATCCAAACATTAAGTATCAAACCTGACACATGCAATATTCACATACACAGACACATGGAGTCTCACAATTAACATCATGTACTATGTTGGGGACTAAAACAAGCTACAACTCCCCTCTATTAGAGGAAATATACTTCATATACAATATAAATATTAAATGAAGTGGTATTCTTACTCAGTTGCTCACATCCAGTGAATAGCCCATACTAGTCAATTCTCACACTGCATATACACAATCAAAAATTTCAGTAAGCAAATATTCAATCAAAATAAACGAGTAATTCTGCACTAACCTCTATTGAGCTCCTTGAAATCATATACCAATTCTAATTCAATCAGAATTAAAAAATAAGATAAAATAACTACCAAAACACATTTTCACTCACACAAAAAACAGTACACTAGTTTTCTGCACCAGTCACCAGTATATATATATACTGATTTATTTAATCTGTTAATGAGATCTCGTTTATTAGGAATATGGTATCTAATCCATTCTAAAACAGTATTAAGTGGTTTATAATTAATTACTAATCTTGGGGTACCTCTTTCAAGTTCAGCATTTTTCTGAACGTAAAAGGCAACACACGACCATGGAGATTTACTATGTCTAATGATTCCTTTGTGGAGTAGGTCTTGGATTTCCTTTTTACAGAATTCCATTACTTCGTGATTCATTTGTATTAGTCGTGCTTTCGTTGGAATATTCTTTTCATTGAAATCCTTTATATATGGAAGAGTAACAATATGTTTTTTCCTGTGCCAAAAGGCAGTAGGAATGTCGGAGCATAATTCTTTAATAATTTTCTCTTCAAAATTCTTAATTTGTTGTTGGAGTGATGGATTATGTAACTGGTCATCAATCCTCTTAAAATTAATTTCTTCTTTAAGAAAAACTATTTGTTTCTGTTTTGATTGGATCAAATTAATTGTTTTTGAGATTGAATTGTCTTGAAATGCTTTTAATGTATGTTTTTCAGGATTTGAAATAAAAGTAAATTTAACTGGTTCACCGAATGGGTAGGTGATAATACCATTGTATTCAGTTGTATATGGGTAAAGTAAAGTAATAAAAGGAAGACCTAGAATTACTTTGTCAGTTAAATTTTGGACTAGAACAAAAGATGTTTTAAAACAAACATTGTTTTGACAAACATGGGCTTTAGAGATTTCATATCTAATGTTCATTTTTGAGCCGTTAGCAGACCTAAGGGACTCTTTTGTTTTTTCAAAATATTTAGAGAGAATTAGTCCTTCTTGAATACAGTTAAGGTCTACACCAGAGTCAATGAGTGCAGTGGTAATTAATTGAAAGTCTTTTATTTGTAATTGAATAGTGACATACCATTTTTTTAAATTAATCTGTTGAATAATATTGATAGTATTGTTTTCAGAGATTTCTTTTTCATGTAATGTGGATGGTTCTGGAATATCTTCATTTGGGAACTGTTGTAACTTGAGAAATTGGGTATCAATTTTTAATATATTTAAATTGTCTTTGATGTCTTTATTTTCACAAATAAGATTTAAATGTTGATTTTGTAAAGTTTGTATTTGTGTTTTAATGGTTTTGATTTCATGTTGGAGATCTTGAAGTGTGATTTCTTTTCTTTTATTTTTAAATTTATCAAAAGTTGTAGTAAGGGATATTTTCTCTTGGGGAGTTTTGGTTGTATTTTCTTGAGTGATTAAATTTTTTAATTTTTTAAGGTATTCTGCTTTTAGGTCTGGATTATCAATTTTTCATATTAAGTCAATTAATAGTTCTTCTTGTTCTTCTTGTTCTTCTTGTTTTGAAAGAACGTTAATTGTTTTTGACTTACAGCAAGTATCTCCACAACCTAAAGCAATATCAAGTGAGGAATAACTAGCAGAATCATCTGAAGAGGAAGATGAATTTAGTTGTAGAGATTCGTCTTTACTTTGGTCAATTTTAGAATCTGTGTCTCTTAATTCTAAGATTTGAATAAGTTTATCTTGATCTTCTTTACTAGTGATTATTTGTTTGATGGTATTTTTGACTGGGCATTTATTGGCAAAGTGTCCGAGTTTGTTACATTTGTAACATTTGGTGTTGCTTTTATCAAAATTTTTGTTTTTACGAAATTGGTTATTTGGCTTTGAACGATGTTTTTGAAATTTATTTTTAGAATAAAATGTATTTAGTTCAAAAATATTTTGAGCATATCTATTGTGTTTATGTTTTCTTTTATGAAAATGATTAGAGATGTAATGTTGTTTTCTTCTTCTCGAAGGAGAAAGAGAAGACAAGCAATATTGTTCATAAAAATTGCCTAATTCGTGTGTGTATATATATCAATCAACATAAGATATATGATAGAAATATCATTCTCAAAAACTAATGTTTTATCTCATTTCAATTATAATAACAATACCAGAACTCATCTCCAAAACTGATTCATAGTCACAGCAAGAACACAGATACGATAGAGCTTTCAAAACAAATCACAACTCGCACGGCTACACGCATAAATTATCCAGTTCACTCTTAAATCAATCAACAACAAAACTGTGAATTTATTTCTCAAAATTTACCTTGGATATTGCCCGATATCAAATAGAAGCTTTACTCCCTTCTCTACAAAGACTCGATGACAAAGAACATGGGGCTCTTATATCAAAAACCCAGCAACTCCCTTTGAAATCCTTGTTTATAGACGCATTCAACTATACCAAGAGAGAAGTCAGATTAGTGGTCCGAAAATCCAGAATTCTTAGAGAGACAAAGTCCTTACAGTCCAACTGTAGTTTCAGTCCTAATTAACAACTGGTATTGACATCTGGGTAAGTGGATCTGCTTCAATTACCCACCTTTCCTATACAAATTGTCTCAAAATCTAATACTCATACAAGGATTTCCCAAACCAAAATAATACAAAATACAAGGGGATCTGCTTCGATTAATAACCCCATCATAGAAGCAGATGCATAACCCCATAATTAGAGGCAACGCAAGTGCAGTAGAACTGTGTACTCTCTCACAGCAATTCATAAGAGTGGCTTTCCTATGCTATATCTTAACGTCGTATTTAAAGTCTCAAACTTACAAAAGTTCAAAGTATCAAAAAAATTGCAGAATGAGATGACCAAAACCATATTGCTTTAACCCGATGAACACAACAAACTCACCCCGCTGCCAAAAACAGCTCTTCCATAGGAAAGGAAAATGAAGTGTATTGAAACATCAAAGGAAGCTATCTCAAACGGTTAGGGATTAGTATCAATATCTTTGTGTAATCTTTATGTAATTCTTCTGTAATCAGAAGGATTCATTTCCTAGTCCAAGAAGTTAGCTAGAAGTCGTATATATGTAGCCTTATACTTAACGTAAATCAATCAATTCAGTTTCATCACAATTTCTTATTCTCTTATGATATCAGAGCCATAAGTTTCTGAGCCAATTTCCAAACACAAAACCCTAAACCTTCCCTGTTGCAAACAGTGGCAGGAGATGATCAAAAACCAGAAACAACATCAGAAACCCCTGCATGGGAGAATTCAAATCACGCACTATACATCCATCATTCTGATCAACCAGGAATGATACTCGTTCCTCAACAACTAGTGGAGGACAACTTCAGCTCTTGGATTAAGAGCATGGACATAGCACTTCAAATCAAGAACAAAATAGGGTTAGTCAATGGAACCCTAACCAAACCCGTCAAGAATCCGGATGCACAGCTGCAATGGAACCGTTGCAATATTCTCGTCAAGACATGACTGTTAGGATCAATGTCACCATTAATTGCCAAAAGTTTTTCTCACTACAAGGATGCAAGAACTGTTTGGCTTGAGCTACATGAGAGGTTTGAACAAACCAACACTGTTCAACTTTTCAATATTGAAAATTCTATTCATGATTGTACACAGGGATCTTCATCTGTTACAACCTACTTTACCCAACTTAAAAGCCTCTGGAAAGAGAAGGAATTTCTTTGCAATATTCTTACATGTGTATGTGCAGCAGGAGAGGAGATAAAATCGTATGTTGAAACACAAAAGATCATGAAGTTCTTGATGGGTTTAACAGAATAATTTGCTGTGGTTCGGAGCAATATCATTGGCATGGATCCCTTGCCAAATCTGAACAAGGTCTATTCAATGGCGTGAGGCCATGAGACATGAAATTGATACGCTGCAAGCAAACAAAACCTGGAGCCTTGTATCACCCCCTGCTCACAAATGTCCTATCAGATGTAAATGGATGTATAAGATCAAGTACAACCCGGATGGTAGCATAGAACGATATAAAGCTCGTCTTGTTGCCAAAGGATACAGTCAAGTGGAAGGAATTGATTATAGGGAGACCTTTGCCCCAGTTGCTAAACTCACCACAGTCCTCTTACTTAGTTTATCATCTTTGCGTGGTTTAGGCTCAAAGATGATAAACTTTGGGTGGTTTTGCCACTCTGGGTCCTTTGTCTGGGCCCAATTCGCCATAAAGCTAAGTAAAGCAAGGGAAACTACTCCCACATTGGAAAAGGACAAGAATACTGTCTTTAGCGCTACTATAAATACCAGCGCATGCTTCCCGGTAAGGAGATAGACGCGCAACTTCTTGACTACTCTTGAGTTTTCTGCTTAATTGACAGTGTCTAACTTAAGTATCGGAGTGGCTTCCCTCGGTAAACCCGGGGACGCCTCTTTGACGTGTTTGTTCTTTACACAGGAAAACTCAGAGTACAAGGAAGTACGCTATTTCTGGAGCCGTGCCACCCGTTAAAGGGACCACGAGTTTACCCGGAAACACTACCCCGTAATAAACTCCCACTGAACCCCTAAACCACATTTCTATTGTCACTAATTATTAGGGATCTATAACCAGATTAATAGAATCTGATTATTTTCTACTATTTTTTTATGGATAAAATTTAGTTTAATACTCTGAACTTTATGGTTAAAATCAGTTCTGTCCCTATTTTTGAAAATCCATCATTTTAGTACCCTTAACTTTTAAATGCTTACAACTTAGTTTAAATTTTCATGTTGGCCGGGCTCCAAATATGATATCAGGTGTTGATGTGGAGCTGAAAAGGAGGCCGTACATACTAGTATTGACTCTCAAAATGTATGAAACGACCAAATTAAAATAAACCTTATGACGGTTTTCCCTCATGACCCGTAAGAGTTATTTTGGTCATTTTTATACATATTGAGAGCTAACACTAATATGTAGAGCCTCCTTGTCGACTCCACATTAACATTTGACGTCATATTTGGAGATCAAGATAAAAATTTAGACCAAGGTATAGACATTTAAAAGTTAAGGGCACTAGAAAGATGAATTTTCATAAAGAATGACTGAACTAATTTTAACCATAAAATTTAAGATAATAAACTGAATTTTATCCTTTTTATTCTATTGCAATAATCAAAATGAACATTTTTCCTTTTAGTTTCGTGCACTTACAATTGTTTGAGCTGGTTTGGTATGTATTTCTAACTTGTTTGTTAACATAACTTAACAAGCTTGCTATTCTTCTTTCAAATATGTGTTTTAGGCTTTACGCATCATCTGATGGATCACACCACTGGAATGTGCTTCCTCGGTTCCAAGCACCCGTGTATGGAAGTGACATCCTTCTTCAATTATTTCTGAGTGGATTGGCCTCATGACATCCCTATTTCTTGAAGTATTTTATTGTAGTACCCCAGTATATTATTATGAATTTCTAATAATATATGAGGAATTATCAAATTAGAAGTTAGCAAGATTCGTAGCTTGAGCGAAGAGTGTGAGTGTTCGAAACGATTTTCAGTTAGGAAAGAAATTGTCTAAAGGGTTAAAAAGTATGATTCGGGGTTGACAGCTTGGATCAAGACATATTCAGGGTAGGTCAAAGCCTTTACCTATGGTCAATGACGTTGATTTAGGGTTGACCACATGGATTGAGACTTAAACGTTATCAAAAATTAGTGAATTTTGTCCAGACGTATTTAAATACACTAATAACATCAGACGGTCAAGATTTAATTTTTTTCATTGGAACCACAACGTGCCTACTAAGGTACTATAAGTTACATAGTTAGTTTTATGCATGTATACACCATTGTGAAGCAACTATATGTTGCAAAAAAAATTCAAAATCGACTATAGGATGTGACAGGTATAGTGAAATACGGTTGTGGTAAAAAAATAACATATTTGCGATAACGTTTGGGCCCCGATCAAGACGGTCAATCTTTCTTATACTTATTCTTCCCTATGGGTAGCCCTATCATCTTGAGGTAGAATTCACCAAATTTTTACGCAGGCTGCTAAGTCTCATTTACATGGGTGTGTGTGTCGAAGAATCTACATAAACAAGTCACACGAGGGTAGGTCAAAGCCTTTACGTGTGGTAAGTGACGTTGATTTGGGGTTGACCGCTTGGATCGAGACCCAAACGTTATTAAAAATTGGTGAATTTTTGTCCATTGACGTATTTAAATACACTGATCACATCATACGATTAAGATTTATTTTTTTGTCATAAAAACCACAACGTGTCTACTAATGTAGTATAACTTATATAGTAGGCTTTATGTAAGTGTACACCATTGTGAACTATATTTTGCAAAAATCGGTAGGATGCGACCGTAGAATTTTCGAAGGCACATCAACTAAAACGAGTCCTAATGGCATCTTGTCTAGAACTAATCCTGGAAGGAAACAGTCAAACAGGTACATAAATCTCCCGCGATCCCCTCTATTCGGAACAAGCTGGAAATGCAGTGGATAACTAGTAACCAGAAGAAATGAAACAAAAAGCACAAACTTTTGTGAGCCTAAACCACTACAGAATCACGCAAAGATGATAAACTAAGTAAGTAAAGCAAAGATGATAAACTAAGTAAGACGCGGACTGTGGTGAGTTTAGCAACTGGGGCAAAGGTCTCCCTATAATCAATTCCTTCCACTTGACTGTATCCTTTGGCAACAAGACGAGCTTTATATCGTTCTATGCTACCATCCGGGTTGTACTTGATCTTATACATCCATTTACATCTGATAGGACATTTGTGAGCAGGGGGTGATACAAGGCTCCAGGTTTTGTTTGCTTGCAGCGTATCAATTTCATGTCTCATGGCCTCACGCCATTGAATAGACCTTGTTCAGATTTGGCAAGGGATCCATGCCAATGATATTGCTCCGAACCACAGCAAATTATTCTGTTCAACCCATCAAGAACTTCATGATCTTTTGTGGTTGGCATCTTCACCAACTTGATGTAAGTAATGCCTTCTTGAATGGTGATTTATCTGAAGATGTTTATATGCAGCTTCCTCCCAGTTTTGGAGGAAAGGGAGAGAATCGTGTCTGCAAGCTACACAAATCCTTATATGGGCTCAGACAAGCTTCAAGACAATGGTTCATCAAGTTGTCAAATGAACTCAAGAAGGCTGGTTTTCGTCAAAGCTGGTCTGATTACTTACTATTTGTTCGAAACTGCAAAGAGACATTCACTGTGCTACTAGTGTATGTCGATGATATTATTTTTGCAGGAAACAATCTCGATGATATCAAAGCTGTGAAGTGCTTCTTATCCAGCAAGTTCAAGTTAAGAGATATGAGAGTATTAAAATATTTTCTTGACATAGAAGTGGCTAGATCAAAGCAAGGTATTGTGTTAAGCCAGCGTAAGTACGCATTGGAGATATTGGAGGACTCCAGATTCCTTGGAGCAAGACCGACAACATTCCTTGTAGAGTGTAACATTGCTTTGACACAAAGCGATGGAGAACTACTTACTGATCCATCTCAATATCGAAGATTGGTGGGAAGGCTTATTTATCTCACCATTACAAGACCTGACATTGTCTATGCGGTACACATCCTTTCTCAGTTCATGGACAAGCCAAGAATACCCCATCTTGAAGCAGCGCACAAGGTGTTGCGTTATCTAAAGCAAACGCCGGGACAAGGTTTGCTATTGTCATCTCAAGGAACGCTTCAATTACGTGCCTTTTGTGATGCAGATTGGGCACGTTGTAAGGACACTAGAAGGTCAATTACTGGCTATTGCATTTTTATTGGTAATTCACCTATCTCTTGGAAAACAAAGAAGCAAGGAACAGCCTCTAAATCGAGTGCAGAAGCAGAGTATCGTTCCATGGCTTCTACTTGTTGTGAGATTACTTGGTTGCAAAATATATTGAAAGACCTCAATGTCACAGGTACGCAGCCAGCATTACTTTTCTGTGACAATTAAGCTGCTCTACTTATTGCATCCAATCCAGTTTTTCATGAACGAACTAAACACATAGAGATTGATTGTCATGTCGTTCGTGAGAAAATCCAGAGAGGTCTGATCAAGACTACCTACATTCGAACACAAGATCAACCGGCAGACCTATTTACCAAACCACTCACATCTACACAGTTTACCGATTTGTTGAGCAAGTTAGGTGTAATTAACATACATTCTAACTTGAGGGGGAGTATTGAAACATCAAAGGAAGCTATCCCAAACGGTTAGAGATTAATATCAATATCTTTGTGTAATCTTTATGTAATTCTTCTGTAATCAGAAGGATTCCTTTCCTAGTCCTAGAAGTTAGCTAGAAGTCCTATATATGTAGCCTTGTACTTAACGTAAATCAATCAATTCAGTTTCATCACAATTCCTCATTCTCTTAAAGTGGGAAATTACCTTTAGAAGAGACGCTATCACCGGAAGAAAATCGGCCAGAGAATTCAATTTGGGGATTTAGGGTTTGAATTCCGATTTGAAATAGGGGTGGACACATATAGGATTTTCTGGCATAGATGGAGAGAGGAGGGAGAGAAGAGTTGATTGGTGGAGGTGCGACGACCAGCAGCGGCCTCACGGTAGCGCGCCTAAATGGAGAGCGGAGACGCTGCTCTCTCTCACACCCTCTCTTCAGTACTTCTGGGCAACGACCCATATTAAAACTAGGGTTAAGATAATAAATAAATCATAGAAATTTTTAATTACTGAAAACTTAATTAAGTAAATTTTAGGTTATTTTTAATAAATTTTTATATCACATGTTGCGTCTCATCGATTTGAAACTATTTTCAGTTGAAGGTCCAGTCAAAATACGTAATTTATGTGGTCAACTGACCGTTTTCATTCGTTTAGGGGTTTGACTTACGGGATTGACCATTCGGATCGAGCCCTTAACGTTGTCGGACCAAGTTGAATTTTTTTCCATACGTGTATTATATCATGATGGTCATATCAGATGGTCGGATTTTTTTTGTCAAGTTTAATCATTAAAATCACAACATGCATATTAATGTTGTATAACTTGTTTACTAAGTTTTAAGTAAATGTTCCGTTTCAAAAATAAACTCTATGTAGAATCTTCAAACTCAAAAAAATCATGAAATAAGATATGACCGGAATGGTGAAATGCGTCTACGGTTGAAAATCACGTAATTCCGGTAAAGTCTCAGTGTTGATAGTTGCGGTCAACTCAATTTACCATTCTTCCTTCCTATGGGTAGCTGTATCTTCGGGGGTTATTTTTCAGTAAATTTTTATACCACTGTTCGCATCTCATTGATTTAAAACTATTTTAAATTGAAGGTCCGGCCAAAATACGTAATTTAGATTGTCAAATGACTATTTATGTGAGGTCAGAGGTTTGACTTACGGGATTAACCGTTCGGATCGACCCCTTAACGTTGTCGGATCAAGTTGAATTTTTTCTCATATGTGTATTATATCATGATGGTCATATTAGATGGTCGGGTTTTCGTTTGTCAAGTTTGATCATCAAAATTACAACATGCCTACTAATGTTGTATAATTTGTTTACTAAGTTTTAAGTAAATGTTCCGTTTTAAAAACAAACTCTACGTAGAACCTTCAAACTCAAAAAAGTCGTGAAATAAGATATGACCGGAATGGTGAAATACATCTATACTTGAAAAATCATGTAATTCCAGTAAAGTCTCGGTGCCGATAGTTGTGGTCAACGCAATTTACCATTTGTTCTCCCTATTGGTAGCCCTATCTTTGGGTGTTATTTTTCAGTAAATTTTTATACCACTGGTTGCGTCTCATCGATTTGAAACTATTTTCAGTTAAAGGTCCAGCAAAAATACGTAATTTAGATGGTCAAATGACCGTTTCCGTACGTTTAAAGGTTTGACTTACGAGATTGACCGTCCGGATCGAGCCTTAACGTTGTCAGATCAAAGTTGAATTTTTTCATACGTGTATTTTATCATAATGGTAATATCAGACGGTCAGATTTCCATTTGTCGAGTTTGATCATCAAAATCACAACATACCTACTAAACCCAAGTATTTATTCTTCAGTCAGACGATAGTAAAGATATTGAAATTTATGATTCTCTCAGACGATAAACTTTTGTAATCTGATGTTATGGACTTAAAGGGTTGAAAACATGTGCCTAATAGTGTCCAAATTAAAAAAATGAAGATTATGTTAAACGACATATATTTGTTATCCAAATAAGTACATTAAAAACTATTGAAGCATGATTTTCAAAGGTTTATAAGACAATATATATATATATATATATATATATATATATATATATATATATGTTTTATTAATTTATAGTTGAAAACTGTTGTTTATGGTTCTGTTCAGACCGCACTTATATGTCGTCTGACATTTTCAAACCAAAGAAAAATATAAGTTAATCTAAGAGTATGTAGGAAACATGTCTGTTAGACCACTTTTATTGAGCATATGTTGTCTAAAGGACCAAAAAAACCATCAGACGACACTCGTTTAAAATGTGGTTTTTTATGTCGTATGATAAATGTTGTCTAATGATGTAAATGACATAGTGTGTTTAGAAAATTTTAGGCGAAGCAAAAATTTTATTTTTCATTTCTTCATTAGGGTGTCTCCATAACCCAATGCAAGAAACAAAATCAGTCAAAGAACAAATAAACAATACAAATAGGTATAAAATATAGCAAGAAAAGGGAGAAAAAAAGGAAGAACTGAGGAAAGAAAGAACAAAGAAACAATGAATGTTGTAAACAAGATTAAAAAAAGGAAGGACGGTATAAATTAAAGGAAACATGCATCACCCATGATCGAACCTATGACCTGTTATTTTAGAACACAAAGACTTAACCAACTAGACTGTGGGACAATATGCAACCAAAGTGTTGCATTTTCCTTTCCTTAAAGAATTTTTGTTGGGCTACAGCCTAACTAGCCTCCAATGTAATTACGTCTCTAAGTACGACATGGTGTGTCAATCTTATAAACACGAACTTATCTGCTCAAATGATAAAACAACATATGTATAAAATAATAGAATTTTATTGATACGAATGCGGGTTACAAATCTATTAAAATCCTTTGATTCTATCTCTGTATTTGAGTTCTTGCGAATTTGTTCTTGAGACGAAAATGTGGGTCACAAGAATTGATCATGCGATGGGTGTTTGAATTTGGATTTGGTGAAGAACAGATTATTTAGGAGTTTAGTAACTCTTCGGTTGAGTTTTGAGATTTCTGAGCTCTCGGGAGTAATTTTCTCTTTTGTCTAAAGTCATCCTCTTGATCTGAGATGATATATTTAGAGTGTCGATGTCTCTTTACATATGGCATGTAATGAAGACGACGAATTAACTATCTTGCTTTATTGATAAGCATAAAACTAAATCAATCAATTTTGATTGATTGATTGTTTGATTTAATTATAATTGTTAACATAATCACATCAATCGATGTTAATTGATTGACTTAATTACGATCGATAATGTATACCTTAATTCAATTACATCCCTGACTTTCATATGGGTCATCTTCTAATTTGAATGAAATCTGATTGATGTACCACATTTAATACTTGCTTTTATTCTGGATTTGATGACTTTGTTGTTGACCGACCATTCATACACGGACCACGTATACGATGTGTTAGGCCCACGTGTGGTTTGAATAATTCAACAATTATAATTATCTTTTAATTTTATGTGTCTACAAATGTCCTCACTTAAAGGTGCGGCTGGTGCGCCATAGCTATGTTGTCGTCACGTGTGAGGGGTGTGGTTTGACAACAACATGCCTTGGCGCACCTTGAAGTTGAGTCATTTGTAGTTACATAAAATTTAACGGTAATTATAATTGTATAATTATTCAAACCACACGTGGGTCAGACAAATCGTATACGTAGCTTGTGAGTCAACAACGTGAAAAAGACTCTGGATGACATGTGGCAGCATGTGAATGGTCAGTCAACAACAAAATCACCAAAACCCGAATAAAGGCAAGTATATCAATCAGATTTAATTCAAATTATATTGAAGACCGAAATAGAAGTCGAACATTTAATCAAATTAATTTGTACCTAATAATTGGGAATGTTCTGAAGATAGACTAGATATTCTTAAAGTAAACATGTCTTGGTCGTGGCAAACGATATGAGGTTCTGGGATAGAAATGAGAATGACTTGGTCCCCAGATGTTTCATAGACTTTGACTCGAGCAACTGCCATTCGAGATGTCCTTGCTATTTCAAGCACCCTAAAACCAATTGGTTTGGGAGCTACTGGCAGCTTACTCGCTACATGAGTGGCAAAGTCTGATGAAAAAAAATGTTTTTAAAAAGTTCATAGAGAAGTGTGATTGGCTGATGTGTAGAGCATTGATATTTTCTAAATACTTGAGTTTTTCACACCCTTACAGTATTAGTTGATCACTTTGTACACACCAGACCCATGATGAAATCACGCCTTGTCATATGCTTACAGGATTGTTTTGATAGGTTACTCATGAAGCTGGATATGTTAGTTTTATGAAGAAAAAGTTGTGTCTTCTACTCCGGTTGAAATGCTTTTCTTCTTACTTGCATTAAGACTTGGTTTGCTTTTCAGCTAACTATGTGTGCATTGTGCCATCAATCATATATTTCTGTTATCTCATGCATCATTTGAGGGGAAGAGTTTTTCTCCGTGTTATGACTTATTAATCTCATGCATCTTATGATCACTCTAAAGGAAAGTATTAATACTTGGAGTATATTAATTGTTAAGGTGATTTAACTTTGTCATTCTATGTGGTCAATTTTTGGTAAATGACCATTTGACATTCCTAGATAAAAGGGGAGAATATTCATTTAAAGGAAATAATGTTCTTCCTCAGGGGGAGAATTGATTGTACGTGCATTATGTTATTTGGAAAATGCCATATATGATCATGTGTGGTTTTGAGATCCTTATGGTTGTGAATTTCTCTTGTTTTTCACTTGTTTTTTGCTAAAGTGTTGTAGGCTATGTGAATTTTATTGTAGGTAAGAAGACCGAAGAACTTCCTAATTAGGTTTTGTATAGGAATGTCAAAGAGAGAGATTTTTAGTATGAATATATTGGCAACCATATATAAAAGAAAAGAAGTGTAAACAAGAAAGTTTTAATTTGATTGGTGATTATTGATTTATTATATATATGAATATATGATTTGATTGATATATATATATATATATATATCAAATGATCCTAATATGATTAGGAGTCATGTGGTTAAATGTTTGGTCAATATTAATTGATATTATTATATTGATTGATTTCTAATATTGTGTGAAAATCTTTTTTATTAAGAAATCAATTAAGGAATTGTCCGTTTATACAAATATATATCTATCTAGACAGACAATTTTATTCTTTACAACATTAGTGTTGTAAGAATATACAAATTCATCTGGATGATGTCGTTTTCTGAGTTTGTGTCCCGCTGTATTTTTTCCTCTAATTTAATGTTTTCACACAACATCAAACTTTTGGTGTTCTTTCTATGAATTCTTATCAAGTTCTTTGAGGATTGAAACCACTCCCTGCTACACATTCCAGTACTTACAAAGACCAAGAAGTTGGCCTAGAATCATCGATATCAAAAGCATGGACTTCTAGCCATACATCTGACACGTGACAACAATATGACTACGACGCATTTTGAAGTGGGGCATTTGTAGATACATAAAATTTTAACGGTAATTATAATAGTTGAATTATTCAAACCATACGTGGGCCTGCCACATTATATATGTGGCTCGTGAATCAACAAAGTCAAAGAGACTCTAGAATGATACGTGACATGTGAATGGACGGTCAACAACAAAAACATCAAATCCTGACTAAAAGCAAGTATATAAATCAGATTTCATTCAAATTATATTGATGACTTAAAAGAAGCCATACATTTAATCAAATTAAGTTGTACTTGTACCATATCAGTCAATTAATTAACACTGATTGATTTAGTTTTACTGGTAAAGAAATATTAGACCCACTCACATGCGGGACTAAAATTAAGGGTCAAACTAGACAAATGAGCCACAAACTTAGATCATAAGTTAACTGATCAAATGCATTGAAAACCAAACAATGTTTTCTTTTGCACCTTACCCGATCCTTTCCCTATCTTCTTTCTCCGTCTCATCTCATCTCAAAGTATCAAACCACCATCATATGAATGCAGCATAAACCTTTATGAAAAAATTTCTACAAATGAAGACAACAAAACCTAATCCTGAATTGAGTAAGACTCGAGAGGGATAACACCTGAGCATGTAATCCTATAAAACCATCAATTACTTTCCTAATTTGATTGGCACTACCGTCTAATCTAATCAGATGGGAAAAAATTGATTTAGCTGGGTGAAATTTTTTGACGGATTCAAGATGGGATCAAGGTTAATTGGGAGGTTTTAGTTGGGTTTTGAGGAAAGCTTTAGAACGGGTCACATACTCACAGTTGAAGGCTTTTGAAGGATTTTGGATGAGTGTGGAGAGAAGATTTTGAAGTTTTAGATTTTTGCTCATGAAATTTGAGGGTTTTTTTAATGCTAGGTGTTGATTGAAAATTTCGTGTCATCAGGTGTTATAGGGTGAGACTTTTTCTTATGATCTAAAGGCTCAGCTCATTTGTTCCGTTTTGTTCCTTAACTTTAGTCTCATAGATGAGCAGGTTTGAAAGTAATATAGTTAATTCGTTGTCTTCATTATATCAGAGAGACATCCACACTATAAATAACACATCTCATATCAAGAGAAGGACTTTGGACAAGAGAGAAAAATTACTCCTGAGAGATTATCAAAACACATCTGAAAAACTACTAAGCTCCCAAATAGCTTGTTCTTTACCAACCCTAAATCCAAACACCCGTCACACGATCAATTCTCATGACCCCCGTTTCGCCCCAAGAACAAGTGTTTATCACCCTTGAGCAAGAACCCAAATTTGGAGATAGAATTAATGGATTGTACAAAGATTTGTAACCCGCATTCATATCAATAAAATTATATCATCTTGTACACGTGCTGTTTTGTCATTTGTGTAGATAATTTTATGTTTATAGACTCATTTGAACGTCTTCATCTAGATACTAGCTCACCTTAGAGCTATGTTGATGAGCCCTAGTAGACTAAGGTTTCACATTTGGGATCCCAGAGATTTGGATCTTATGGATTTTTTTACTCAAACGAGACTGTTAAATCATTTGGAGTAGTACTAAAAGACGATTCAAATTATTATGTGGAACATAGAATGTCAAATGAGTGAACCACAAGACATTTACCACCCTAGGTACTACCACAAAGTCTTGTTTTGCCTATAAATGGCAGCAAAGACCACTATAACTTTAGGCTTTCACAATTTTCTTGAAATTCGATCACACTGCTAAAATGTGTTTCAATATGCTTATTTTCAAGTTCTATTTTTGTACTCAAACTGATTAAGTAGCTAATTCTGTTAATGAAAATTCAAAATTGTTTTTTAGTTAAAGAAAAAATGCATTTTTTGTCTTGTCATATTCTGGTTTAGACCAATTAAGGCTTCCCAAGGTAATTCAATTTTGTCATAACCCTTCCCATCCTCTCCCTCAATCCCACCCCATTCGCTCTTCGGTTGTCCTCGACATCTTAGCCATCACCCAATCCTAATATCATCCCCTCTCCGAGTAGCCTTCGATGACGTTGTGGGAATTCTCCCTAACGTGGTTATGAGACCTCGATAATTTTATTTAATTTTCTGACACATTTAGGGTTTAATTCCGATTACTTTTCAGTACGTCGTAAATTTTTGTCTAACGTCTTTATGTTAGGACACACGTCACCACATGTGTGAAAGTATTTACGGAATATTTTCTGGCACTTCACGTATTTTTCGTACAACTTTTACGATTTATTTTGACGTTCGGTTGTTTTTAAATGAGTTTTCGAAAAAGAGTTTGGTTTGGTAAATTATTTTGAAAGTGGGATTGAATCGTGGCCGTTGATTCGATCGTCGAATCGTGGCCGTTGATTTCTCTATAAAATCCCACTCTCCTTATCTCTTTATCTCCTTATCCTCTTCCCATTTTCTCTCCACCTCTCCTTTTCTTCCTTCTTTCTTTTCTCCTTCTCTTTCCTTTTCTGTCTCTCCCTCATCGAGACTTTCTCCTTCCTGCTCTCGACCCAGCAGCCAGCCACTCCCCCCATCCGCGCGCGTCAACACTCACCGCCGCCACCATCCGCCTTGCATTGCCCCGACGACCTTGCCCAGGACCCCAGCGACGCCCAGCAGAGGGAGGAAATTCGGGAACACTGTGCAGAGGGGGACGAACCGATCCAGAGCATTTGAAGAGCAAGGAAGCTCCCAGACGCCACCAGGAGCTGCCGAAGAGCGAGGAGGAAAGAGGAGGAGGCCAGCGGAGCTCCGCCGGAGGAGTTCTGCCGGAAAACCAAGGAGGAAGATTCAAGGTATAAAACACGACCTTTTCTTGTGATTGTGGTGTTGTTGGATAGCCTAGGATGTGTAGGAGGAAAAATAAGCCTAGGGACTCAATTTGGCCGGAAAACGGACCTTTTCCGGCGACATAGTCGGTCGGAAACTGACGCGGTAAAAACCTTTTTACCGCGTCAGTTTCACTTTTACAGTTTTACCGAGGGGGTAAAGTTACCAAATTATCTCTGGCAGATTTACTAATTACATTTACTATTTTACTGTTTTACTGTTACTATTCATCGGTTGACTTTTGACCGTCGACTTTACTGTTGACCGTTGACTTTTACTATTTTAAAGTTGACTTTTAACCTTTACTGTAGAACACTTACTTTTACGTTTTCGATCACTACGGTTAAATGTTTTAAAGGCTTTTGATTTTACAAACGTGGCATAACGACGTAAGTACTGAATAAGAAATAATCCTGAATTCTCGCTGGTTCGAGAATCCGAGTGTCAAATAATTAGACCCTAATGTCGGAAAGATAAACAAAGAATGTTTATCAAGTCATAATCGTAGATAGTAAATCCTCGAATTACATATACCTGACTGTCATTGTTATCTCACCCACAGACTCGGGAGCACATCGACGTTGGCTTCAGGAGGACCAGGAGTTGGAGCGCAGCCAGCTGTATCAGCATATCAGGTAGTAGGGGGCACGCCCAATGGGTGAGCCGAAACCCTCCCGGGTTGGTGGCTTTTCTTTACTTACATATAAAAGTATAGCTGCATTGTTTTATTATATGACCACAGCATTTGGTGTGCGTGTGTGCGTTTGGATCAAAAGAGTAGTACCGTTGTCCTGATTTCCGGTGCTTGGCCTGAGAGCGACGGAACCTAGTATTTAGACTACGCTTCCCACGGTGTCGATGACTGTGAACCTCCGGAGGGGCAATGCCCTGTTTATTTTTAATTATCCCACTTACGCTCGTCTCGCACAGAGTTAAGCGAGACGTAAGTGCGGTGTGCTGTTACGAGAGATTAGTTGGGCATTAGCTGTAAATGGACGCTCTCGCTTAGGGGTGGGCAAATATCCGGTTTTCAACCGAAAACCAAAAAAACCATCCGAAAAACCGGGTCGGATAACCGAACCGATTAAAACGGGTTAAAAAATAACGTAAACCGGTTTGAATCGGATTGGTTCCGGTTTAGCCTAAAAACCGGTCCGAATTAACTGAATATTTTATATTTGGTATTATATTTTTTAATATGTGTTACTTTATTATTAGTCAATATATTTCTTATTATGTGTCACCTTAAGAAGACAAAATTTATTTATCAAATTATACGTATTTATATACACACTCATATGAACTCACATTCTTGAACAAGTATACTATTAAAAATATATATATACTTTGATATATAATTTAAGCATGACTGTAAATTCGTAAAAAAATAATAATTGAGAGAAAACCTAGAACTATATATGTTTTAATTTTTGTAGGGAAAAAAGACAATAATAATTTTTTTAAAATGCCTCATCTTATTGTTTTAAATTCGGGTTAAATCCGAAACCGATCCAACCCGATCCGGTTTCCGGTTGATCCCAATAACGGTTGATCCGATTTTAAAATTTGGTTCCGGATAGAAGTTTTACAAATCTGAATAATTCGGATTGGATACGGTTTGGACTAAAAACCGATCCGATCCGAATATGCCCACCCCTACTCTCGCTACTATTCGTTTATAGACGCATAGGTAGTTGGCCCCGGTTTGCTGTGAAGACAACCCTAGGATTTTCGGCCATGTGGATCCTGAGAGTTCTTTCTTGTGTGGTCAACATGTTTTACTTGAGCTTTGCGTGTGTGACTATTGTATATGTTTTTTTAAATGCCCTGGACGTATTTCTATACGTTTATGTATGTATGTAAACTATATGTTTTCTCATGGGTTTTAAACCCCGACTTGGTTGTCTTTGGGCCCCATTTGGGTTAGCAAGAACGAGTTGCTCACCCCTACATCTTTTCAGGTCTTCAGCACCCATCTTTGGAGGAGCTGGACTAGGAGCTCGTGAAGCGACGTCGGTCATCGTGCACTTCTACTTTCGGGGACACCCATTCTGGTGTGGGCTCCATATCTTATGATTTTCGTATTTGGTATTTTTAAATAATCTGTTGCGTACTTTGAGACATCATTCGGGCTTGTTATTCCGAGACCTTTTTCCTTATATTATATTTGTCTAGGGTATTTTTATTTGCTACCTTCCGCTTGTAAAATAATTGTATGTTATTCTGCACATTGGTCATTTCATATTTGACTTTCATATCATTTGTGTGCTGGTTATTTCCTTTATAGCCTTGTGGTTTCGATCCGGAGGGTTATTAAAACGTCCAATGACGTATTGATTCCTCTCTAGACCGGGGTCACGGCGGTTACCGTCATGTTCTGGGGCCAGAAATAGTCCCGGGATGCGACAGTGGTGGTTCTCACTTTGCAGTGGCACATGAAGCCGATTTTGTACCGGCTTTGCTCCACACATATATACGTGTCCATTTTAGAGTGGTTGGTCGTATATATGAGCTGGTGCGTCTGATACACTAAAGAATTTGTCGAAAACATATTGCCTAATTATTGTGAGGCCAAAATTCTTAGAGCAAATTTCTGCCTTTTTCATCGAAAATGATATGCAACAATGTACCCATGGAGTTTGGTCTAGTGGAAGCAAGTTGAGCCTGCTTGTTGGGCGAATGTGACAGTGACATTCCTGGTATTAGGAGGTCACTGGTTCTATCATCCGTAAGTGAAAAACACCTTATAGGGATGAGTCTTATCCATGTTGCTTCCGACCTCGGAGTGATGCTTCCACTTGGACACCATTTTAGGTGACCAAGATATGCAACAATATCAAATAGTTGTGAAAAATATGGTAGGGTCCATCTGTCCAACCAAACCAAGAGACAAATTGTGCTCCCCTCTTGCCCGACTTGTTAACACATGGTGAAGAACAGTTAACCATAAATATTATTAAACAATGCAGGTGGGTCGTTGGAAGAAAACGGTAAGTATGTAAATTAAATATGCAAAACATGTAATGGTTATGAAATTCTACCATACAAAATTTTCTATATATACTCATCGTATGGTTGGCATTCGTGCAACCTATTTCATCTCTTTTCTTGTTAAATATTTCATTTCTCTTCCATTTCTTGTTTACTTTATTTTCTTGTTCACTCTATTTTTATATTTAATATATAATTTATTTTAAAGATGAAAACAATATGTATTCAAATATAATTTAGATATTATCAAAATTATATTTTTTACTAAAATAATATATTACCTATAATTATCATATTCAAGTGCAGCATACAAAACTTGAAAGCAAAGACAATTAATGTGAATAGTATTTGCCTTTGTACAAGTTCTACCTATAGGCTTATCCTACTGTTGCATATGCTCTTAGAACACCAAAAGGCAAAGGCCTTTGCCTTCCCAATGTGTTTATCAAAAGGATATGGAAGTGCGGGAGGAGATCTACTAAGGACATTTTTTGTTGAAGATTAGTTGAAGAATTTTTTATTTAATGGTTTATTACATCTATTTTTTAATTATATATTTTTTATTTCAGTCGTTCATTTTATAGGTCTATATAAGAAGATTACTTCTACAAATTTTCAGCCAAATTAGTGATCATTAAGAAATCGATATAGATCAAATCAATAGACGATCCAAATATGTCAAACATGAGATGTTCAAGTTTATAATCAGTGAATCACATTTATGAATGCTTTAATGATTTTTAATTTAGATGAAAATTTGTATGAATGCTTTATTCATATATATCTACAAGTTATACGGTTAAAATGTTGATATAAGATCGAAAAGTGAGATAAGACGAAAAGTTCTCAACTTAATAGTCATTTCAGAATTCTTATTAGAACTACTCCTATGATAGCTACAAAAGAAAAAAGAAAAGAAAAAAACCGAAATTGTAAAAAAGATCGAGAGAAGAGTAGTAAAATTAGCGAGTAAAATCTAGCAATTTTGAACTTCTGAGCTTGTTTCAGTATACTCAGCTCTCTTATATTCTCAGATTCTCACTTAAAGTTCCATAGCTCATTCATCCAGACGACGACAGAATCCACAAAACGACATGAACGACGACATCCTCCGGCAAGAGTTAGACCCCCAGAGCGACCAGAGCTCCGACTACCTCCCCCCTCAGCCCCACCCTATCCCCTCCGAACCCCACCCCCACACTCGCCGGCCACGTGGCTTCGCCGCCACTGCCGCCGCCGGCTCTGCGGGTCCCATCTCTCCCTCCACCAAGGGAAGGAGAGAGAGGGAGAAGGAGAAGGAGCGGACGAAGCTTCGAGAACGCCTCCGCCGATCAATCACCAGCCGCATGCTCGCCGGTCTCCGCCAGTACGGCAATTTCCCCTTGCCGGCGCGTGCGGACATGAACGATGTACTCGCTGCTCTGGCGCGTGAGGCCGGCTGGGTCGTCGAGCCTGACGGCACCACTTATCGCCAGTCTCCGCCTCAAACTGTGAGTCAAATTCAATCTCAGAAACACTCATTCCTGCTTTGAATTGCAGAATCTGTTTGTATGATTGAGAAAAATTCGAAACAGGGAGGAGCTTATTCCATGAATTTGAGGTCAGTGGAGACTCCAGTGTCAGTGTCAGCAGCATTAGAGTGTCATCAACAACCAGCAGTTAGAATTGATGAGAGTTTATCGCCAGCTTCCCTCGATTCCGTTGTGATTGCTGAGAAGAATGAGATGTTTTCGAGTGGAAGTCCGGTCATGAACTCTGTTAATTGCTTGGAGGCTGATCAGCTGATGCAGCACATTCCTTCGGCCATCGGTTTTGCACCTGCTCCATATGTCCCTCTCTATGTCACACTAGCAGTGAGTAGTTTTTGTATCGATTTGCTTAGTTTAGATTATCACATTGTATTTGGATTTGCTGGTTCTGATTTCTGATGCCTGTTTCGCTGTATTTTCAGATTTTGTAAATATGGTTTTTAACTGCTACAATCGTTGGGCTTGTTTGTCAGACTGGTTTCCTCAACAATTACTGCCAGTTGGTTGATCCTGATGGGTTAAGGCAGGAGCTTACTCATTTGCAGTCTCTAAATGCGGATGGTGTTGTTGTGGATTGTTGGTGGGGTATTGTTGAATGCTGGAGCCCCCAGAAGTATGATTGGTCTGGTTATAGGGGTCTCTTTAATATTGTACGTGGGTTCAAGCTTAAATTACAGGTACCTCTCCCTTATTCATTTCTCGTTTATATATGTTTCTTCTAGATGGCTAATAACTTGAGCTATTTGAACCTAAAACCAAATATAATCATGAATGATAATATTCATAATGACCTTCAATTTGGACAAACTAATACCCATTTTGGTCATGTGTCACCAGACAATGAAATCATTATCTTGCGTAGAAAGAACGAATTAGAGCCACAACTGTCTGTTGTGTAATATGGTTGGCAAGTAATTTGGTTGCGCTATAAAGAACGAATCACACATTGCTTCACCGTCTTGGAAACTTTTTGAGTTTTGGCAGTTGTAATTTGGTTGGCAAGTAATAGAGTATTTGTTAGTCCTCTGGGTTTATATATCAGCTGCTTTTAGGGGTGCGAAGTCTGTCTTCCCTCTTGCAGCACTGGAAGGCAGATATTAGCTAGTCTTTTTCTGAGTAGTATGCTGTGTATTGTTTTGAGTTTTTCTAAATTTTCTTTGTTTTTGGATTTTTTCCGCAGTCTGGGCTTCTCAATTTTGTCTTAATGAAGTTTCTTTCTTTATAAAAGTCCTCTTGCATTTTCTTTATGGCAAAAAGTACGTTGGGAGGTACATGTGAAAAGGAACTATTTGAGCTCATGTAGTACTACCTTGATGTGTCAGAGATATTCGTTCTTTGGAGGCAGTGAAAGGGGCATGGTCTTATGTATTGCCCTTTTTTTGGGTGGTGTGGTTGGAGATGAACAAAGTATCATTGCAGAAGCTAGGGGTCAGGGTGTAGATCAACTACGTGATAGGTTTCATTCTTTGGGGGTCTCTATGGGTGTTGGTTTCATCAGCCTAGAGACTCTTTTTAGGCCATTCTTTACGATTGGAATGCGGCTATGATTTAAAATTTGTTCAATGATTGTTTTAATTGTAAATCATTTTGTTTGGTACGTTAGTAGTCCACTGGACTCCTTAGCAACTGTTTGTTGTTTGATTCTTTTATTAATAAAAGTTCGTATTATCCAAAAAGGGAAAAAAGTAGTGGAAAGGAAATTTACTAGTAATTTGAGATTCCTTATGTTCTATAGGTCATTTATTTTTTCTTTTTTGTTTTCCATCAGAAACAAAAAACTTGATAAAGATTGAAAGTACAAGATGATAGAGAAACAGTCTCTGAAGGTTTTTCCCCACAAATAGACAAACAGTAATAAAATTTATCTTTTAATTTTTCCTTTTAAATTTGTTGGTGACAAGTATTATCATGTACCTTGTTGAGTTAGGTAGTTGAAAATGCATCACCACGTATACATTTTATGAATTCTGCTACAATATACTATTGGTGTATACAAGTGAGCAAGTATAGTCTTGTGAGATGCACTTTTGCCACCTTATTTTATATTCTGAGTATTTTTGTTTTTGAATTGCTCATATTCTGAGTTCATCATTGCCCGTTATTGTTGAGTGGTTTGTAAAATGATTTTTTTGAAGGTTGTAATGGCATTTCATGAATATGGAAGAAGCGAGTCTGGTGACGCTCTTATTCCTCTTCCGAAGTGGATTTCAGACATTGGCAAAGAAAACCAGGACATATTCTTTACAGATCGAGAAGGAAGGAGGAATACTGAATGTCTATCTTGGGGCATCGACAAAGAGAGAGTTTTGCATGGAAGAACTGGTGTCGAGGTATAAAACTATACTCTTTTGGGCTCTTGTGAATATATCCATTTAGTAAGATGGATATCATTTTATGATTTAATGTTTTGCACCCCCTCAATCCCTGCAAACTGTTTATTGTTAAGTGCCAATTTTCGTTTGCTTCTTTGGTCTAAGTTCAAATTCCCCCTCCTCATGGTCTGGGTTATGATCTTTGCTATTCAACATTCAGGTATATTTTGATTTCATGAGAAGTTTCCGTACTGAGTTTGATGACCTGTTTGGGGAAGGTCTTATTTCTTCTGTGGAGATTGGACTTGGAGCTTCTGGGGAGCTAAAGTATCCTTCCTTTTCAGAAAGGATGGGATGGAGATACCCTGGTGTCGGTGAGTTTCAGGTATTTGTTTAATCTAACCTAGGGTACCTGTTCCTTTCTCTTTGTGAAGTTGTTGTAAATCCATACATTCTGTTTGAAATATGATGTGAAGAAAATAAACAGGCAAAATAAAAGCTCCTGAGTCAGTGTTTTGGTTTTCAGTTTAAAGGTACTCCCTGTTTACATGTTATGGTGACTGTCATCATAAAGTGTGTAGCAATAATTTCTCCTTGATTCTTGAAAACGAGTTGCATCTTTCATCTTCCTTCAAATTTTAGTTTATGCTTTCCAATTGTCGTAAAGAGTCTAACTTGTGTCCATGCAGTGTTATGATAGATACCTACAACAAAGCCTGCAGAAAGCAGCAAAATTGCGTGGGCACTCATTCTGGGCTAGAGGACCAGATAATGCTGGTGAATACAATTCTCGGCCACATGAAACTGGTTTCTTCTGTGAGCGTGGTGATTATGATAGCTACTATGGACGCTTTTTCCTACATTGGTATGCCAAGACACTAATTGACCATGCAGATAATGTCCTATCTCTTGCAAGCCTTGCCTTTGATGAAACAAATGTAATTGTCAAGGTATGATTTAAGTCTATGCTCTATCCAGTGCCATCTGTTCTAAGTATTGTTGTATGCTCTCAGAGGATATGAAAATCCTGTAACTTTTATTGACAATCCAGTTACAGTAGCAATGTTTTATATAAAAAGATATGAAAGGAAAATAGGTTGGAACATGTTGATTTCGTTTTTGGCGTTCAACATAGATTGGTTATTTTATGTACATATCAGTTGCTTTGAACTCAAATTTTGTGTTTAATAAGAATGGCCGGATGGAAGCAACATACATAGTTTTCCATATTGTTAAAATAAATTTTCGACTTTGCTAATCAACTTGAGAAGTTAAGATAACTCATCTTTGTTATTTTTTAGTCACTCGTGCAAATATGGAAGACTGAAGTGGCTCCTATTGTACCAAGTTTTAGCTTAGCTAATTGCTCTAAGCTCATTCCATAGGATATGGCTCAGAGGAGATGGTCTTTTTAGTGTCTTTCACCTTAGTGCTGTTTCATGCATAAAAGATCATCTGCAAGTTCAAATTAAATGTTGCTTCTGTGTCCTATTGCTCTGTCCTTGTGCCATAAGTGTTGGGAAATAAAAGGGCTCTGTAATGCCCTAATTGTGAGATAGAAGTTCTTGGATATGTTCGGTTTGTTCTTTGTAATACCTCCTCTTCATTGTATTTGTTTATTTGGTTATTTAAGGTTTGTTTCTCATAAAAAAATGAGGTCAGAGAAGAGTTTTAGCGGAGGGAATGGTAAAAGACTACAACCTTTCTTTTCTTCTACGAGTATTCCTAGATGTAAAGTAAAGGGTGTGAAACTGTCAAATACACTGACAAACATCACCCCGGTTAAAAAGTTTTGTAACATGCTTCTCTAAATTACTCATGGGCATGAGTCTGCGGTGCTCTTTGTTTTATGTGTTGGGACCAGCATAACACAAAAACAAAAGGAAGTGAAGAGTGGTCTGTAAACTGCACAACCAAACATTTTATGTTTAAACCATTGTTTGGAATGCGTGCAATAGTTTGTTTATACTGATTATCATCATTCTCCAACTTCAATTTCCTTGCAAGCACACATGTCGTACTCCTTAAATATCTTTGTCTTGCTCTTGCTCATGACTCCTAACAGAAAGTCTGTTGCCTGTCCCTAAAGTGTGATGTATTTTGGGTCCAGTGTAGCTTGCATATCCGGGGAATATATGATGATACTCCTTTTAGTGAAATAATCTTAGTGATAGGGAGATTTGATATGTTCAGTTTGATTAGAAGTGTGTAGAGCATATATGTAGAAATCCCAAAGACAACCTAGAATGGTATAAAGATGTTTTAAGCTTAAAATTTTAGACATTTTGTCATTGTTTTCAAATGGTTAGGTGAACCACAGAATTAAACCAAGTGTCCATATATCATAATAAAACTGAAAGAAAGATGGCCCTGTGCAGGTTCCTTCTGTTTATTGGTGGTACAAAACTCGTAGCCATGCAGCAGAGCTAACGTCTGGATACTATAATCCTAGGAACCAAGATGGGTACACTCCAGTGTTTGAAGTACTGAAGAAACATTCAGTGACGGTTAAGTTTGTTTGCTCAGCACCAAATGATTCTGATGAAGCATTGGGCGATCCAGAAGGTTTGAGTTGGCAGGTGATGGACCTTGCTCTTTGGTTCTGTAGCCATTTATAGTTTCTCTATTTTGATTTCCCAATAAACCCTAGAGTTCCCTTGTATTAAACATGCACACAACTCAGTATTACATTTTAAAGTTGCCTGGTTTTAATATAAATATAATCATTATATCAGTTGCGGATATGCCTAAAAGGAATCAATTCAAGTGACTAGATTCTCATTTGTTCCTACAGGTTTTAAATTTAGCTTGGGATCAAGGATTAACTGTGGCTGGGGAAAATGCACTGTCATGCTATGATAGAGAAGGGTGCATGAGAATTGTTGAAATGGTGAAGCCAAGAAATGATCCGGATCGCCACCATTTCACATTCTTTGTATATCAGCAGCCATCTCCTCTAGTTCAAGGGACAATTTGCTTTTCAGAGCTGGACTTCTTCATCAAGTGCATGCATGGTGAGTTTTCTCACAAAGCAATCCGATTTGGCCAGAACTCAATTTAATGCATGTGTTTGGATAAGAAAGTAGATTGGTATTTTAACATCCCATAATATCAAGGTGTTAAGTTATTCTTACGCTTTTTGGTAAGTGCTTCCTTGACACTTTAAACCGAAATTTATTCTACCCTATAGTGAACTGTTAACTGTTAAGTACATTGCACACCACCAAATGTTCTGTAGAAGTAGGACACATGAACACAACATGCACTGTTTCTTGATATTTCTTGCCAATTAGACTTCGCCAGGGTAAAATTGCCTGGTAATTTTTTAGGACGATTATAAGATTAAGGACAAAGTTCCTTGATTTGTATAACCTGCTTGTCCAAGTCGTATACGACGTTATCAAAAAAAGAAAAGAAAGTAGTCGTATATGACTAGATGCTATAACCTGTCTTAACTCATATCTGGAGTCTTTCACCTTTTAAGTTAATTTGGGATTACATTTGCAAGAGTTTTTCATTTACATTATTCAGGTGACGTTGCTGGGAATCTAGCATCATCTTAGTTTAAGGAATTGACTAGTTTGTGGGAGAATGAGAAGAATGGATCTCAACTTCTGGTGCGGGTGGTATCATGCAAAGCTGAAGTAACACTAGAGTGACTAGACAACGAACGGTGATGGTTCACTGTTTGCAACATGTCTTGCTCTTCTATATGATTGGTAGATCATATCAACCAGGCTGCTCTATCTAAACAACAGTTTTAAATGCTAGGCAGTTGGTACATAGATGTCCAAGATGAGATGCAAGGAGTTATATGTTTAGGGATCGTGTAGCTGTAGGGTTGTATCATAAATCAAAGTAGTGGTTTAGCCAAGTTTGCGAAAGATCAAATTTCAGATGGTTTGCATTTGCAATTGCATAGATTGACATTTGAATTTGTGAATCCCAATGTCATTATTTTAGTGCAAGGAACCAGTGAAGCTTTGATCTTTTACGATAAGCTAGCTTTCCATCAAACTCAGAGAAGGAACGTTGTTTATAGGGCAGAACAAATTACAACCATCAAAGCAGCAACTGGGGGCAATTTCTTCTGTTTCCAGCTTTGATGGTTGTAATATCGTGCAATTGAACAAGATGATATTACAACCATCAATTCTGGAAACAGAACAAACTGAAGGCTTTTTTGAATGATCGTAGGCAGTTTACTAGTCCAGAACCTCGCCTCTAAAAAATGAAAATTTAACTCCATTTATGCTACTGGACATCTCAATGTACAAATTGTACTACAACCAGCATTATGATATGTTACTTCAATATTATTTGTAATGGTGCTCCCTTGGTGGCCAACATCCTTCGTAGTCTGCCACTGCAGATTGAAGAATCACCCATATAGCTAGAGAGGAAGGAGTATGTACTAGATAGACTGACTAGGCCGTTTTACGGAGGAGATGCACACATTTTGTGCTTTAGGGAATCTCTTGGAACAGGTCCTAAAGTTATTGTGTTTTAGTGAGGAAATGCAAACATTTTCTTTATTTATTTTGATAATTAAAGTCGTGACTTTAAAGTTGTCAATTAAACACCTTAGACAACAAAGTCAGACTCATTGACCACATTCCTCTATATTTTTATAATAGTTATTAGTGGATGATGTGTCTCCTGCTCCCAAACTACCCTATCTCTCTCTATCTGCTGTCTTCTTTTCTGGGTCGGATTGTGTCTGCAAAACATGACGCCTGTGTAGAGCAACATAACAAACTAAGGCTGCCATTTGGTTTGGTAAATACCAAACTGACCGAAAACCGACCGAATATTTTCAATTTAATAAATCGAAACATGGTAATCGAAATAACAGAAAAATACTGAAAAAGTTGGTTTGGTTTTTGGTTAATACCAAATTTACCGAAATGTTAGTTATTTAAACACTTATATTTGCAAATAAGGTAAACCACTTTGATCTGAGCACACACGTTACTAAAAATATGTAATTTTTCTACCTTAGCCGTATTTCACTATACTGATTATATCTTATTTCACATGAGTATCAAAAATTTTGTTTCCTCTATACAATTGGTTCGCAAAGACCTATAGTTACAAATAACCTACTAAACAAGTTATACCACATTAGTAGGCATATTATGGTTTCTAACACTGAAATTTATAAAATCAATATTTGTCCGTTCGATTTGGTCAGTATACTTAAATACGACTATGGAATAAATTTCACATATTTTCGACAATGTTTAGAACTTGATCAATGCGCTTAACCTCAATATGATATCACTTATTACACGAAAACGCTATTATTTAGCCCTTTATGTCTTATTTTGATAGATACTTCCTCTCATAGCCTCTTGTATGAATGAGAAGTAATGCTTCGATGTAAAAATATTGAAAAATTTACATCCCAATGATATGGCCCCCCATAGGAAATCATAAGAATAAATAATGTTGACTGATTTGATCAAGACCCAAACGTTACATGCAATATGTGATTTTTCTACCATAGTTATTTTTCACCATATTGACCATATCCTATTTAATAATATTTTCAGAAATTTTCATACTTTATACGGTTGGTTCACAAAGATGTACACTTGTATATAATTAACCTAGTAAACAAGTTACACCATATTAGTAGGCACATTATGGTGTCAATGACTATATTTTCAAAAAATTTGCTTCCTCTATTGTTTCGTTATATTCAGAAAATATATTTGTTGTAAAATTTGGTAATACCGAAAACCGAAATACCGAATTTGGTAAGATTTATCTCATACCGAAAATGTTGGTTGGTTTTTGGTAGTCATATTTCATTACCGAAAGCTTTGGTTTTAAAGTTGGTAACACCCATTACCGATTCGAACCAACCGAATAAGAGGCCTATAACAAACCATTAATACAACTTGTTTTTCTTTGACGGGAAATTTGCAGGCCATCACAAGACTTTGGCTAAATCAATTCAACCCAACTAGTACCCATTCACCAATGATATTGCAAAGCAGAAATCTAAGTTTTAACCCCAAAAATAAAAAAATGTGGAAGGTTTGTTTGCTGGTGGTGTTCCTTAACTTTGGTATGGTAGATTACTAGATTTAGGTTTTAAAGGTGGTGTGCTTTTCTGGATCTAATGAACAACTAGTAGTCTTGGTTTTCCATTCCAGCTGGATATCAGATTTTGTAACTGTATATTTTAGGATATTTGATATATATATGTGTGTCTTGGTTCATGCCTTGTATACGAGTTTTATGTAGTAAACTATGTTGTAATAGGGTTTTACACATATCCATGTAAGAGGCCCATTGACACATGTAATAGCCCAAGAGGCCCATATATTTTCCTATATAAAAGGGCTTCATTCTATCAATAAGATAAGGAGAATTCATTCCCTCAATATGATTCTACAACATTGTACAAATAATACCAGATTTTCCCTAAAACAATAATAATACTAGATTTTTTTAAAACAATAATTATACTATATTTGAATGAGTGAGTTATAAGAGAATGATTGACTGCATCTGCAATCTGCACAACGGACCCAAGAACACCGACCTCCTTTAAGATACCAAATCAGGAATTTGCATTGTCCGTTGCCCACGACGCTTCCCTCTTCCCTCCTCCAACCACCTCCATCATCGGCTCCGACAACGTCCGCAATGGTCATCGCCCGAACCATCTTCACTGACATTATGAACGAGCTCGACGCCATCCGACCCAGAAAAGAAGACAACAGATAAAGAGAGACAACGGTAGTTTAGGAACAAGAGACACATTATTCACTGAAAATAATGTTATATGTCCAACAACTTCCTCATCATTTTATTGGTATTCTCATTTTTAGAGAATTTTAGAGTGTTTTTAGATCAGCAGATTTCACAACTTATTCCCCAAAATAGGGATGCATGGAGAAGAACGAGAATCATTCAAGCTTTCATTCTCTAAAATTAAATTATTCACGTGTTTCAACAAATAGTTTTTTGTTGTTGTTATGTTTCAACAAACAGTTACTAAATATATAATATTTTATTGAGTTTGTTATTATAAATATAAAATATATATAATTTTTTTGTTATAATTAATAATGATGTAGCTCATTTTATTGTTGTAATAAATATCAAATTCTCTAAAATGAGAGGAATTTTTTAGTGCTACCGTAGCACCACGTGACAATGCGTAGTGGTGCTACATTCCAATCAAAATAAGACATGCGGTTTTATTACAATTAAACTTAAATATATGGATTTTAGCTATATTGTTAAAGACAATTTTGAGTTTCTTATTGTTTTTTAAATACTAAACCCTAAACTGTATACCCAATACCCTAAACCATATACCCTATACCCGATACACTAAACTTAAACTCTAGACCCTAGTATGAACTCACTAATTACCCTTGAATGTTATTTCACAAAATATAAAATCAATAGTTTTTATTTTAATTGTAATAAATACATATGTCTTGTTTTGATTGGAATGTAGCATCACTAGGCATTGTCACGTGGTGCTACAGTAGCATTGAAAAATTTCTCCTAAAATGAGGAAGCCATTGGAGTTGAAGCAACATTTTTTTGAAGATTTTAGATTTTGCTTCAGAGAAATTTTGTAGAAACTGTTGGATATGTTCTTATAAAAATATAGAGTGTGATTTGTAATTTAGGGAGTGTAAATTTCACTCCGCTAAATTTATTCACAAAATAATTTTATACCAAATTCACCATATCATGCATGAGCATGAACTAATTGAGACAATTATTGATGATGTTCTGTCAAAAATAAATCGGAAATTGTCATGTTCCACAAAAGACGGGTTGGGATGGAAAACCACATCCAACAACTTAATTGAGTTGTTATTATGCTTTCCTACACAAGATATTAGCTTCCGTAGAGTAGCTATTTGAGGTATGGGAGGTTGCAGTAAGACCACCCTTGTTGATGATCGATATTGTTTTCACAAAGGTTCTTGTAGTTCTTAGTGACTCAAGTCAATTAGATTTTACTTGGAGATCAAGTTCAGTTTGTCCTTGAAAGTAGAAGTTTTATAACGAGAAATTTAGAACATGTCCAACAGCTTTCCTAAAATTTCTCTATAATGTGGAAGCAAAACCTAAAATTTTCAAAAATATTATCCTCAAACTCTAACAACTTCTCCATTTTAGAGATTCCGACATTTATTAAAAAAATAAATTATGCTACATCATTATTAGTTATAACACAATATATATATATATATATATATATTTAATATTACATTACAATACTCAATTAAAAATATTCTATATTTTACATTTTTCTTGTTTGAACATGTGAAGAATTTAATTTTCGGAATGAATGCATTGCTGCAAATTTGGAAAATAAACCCTTGTTTTTCATCTTTCCCTATTTTAGAGAATGTGTTGGGGAAACTGTTGGACTAAAAAATAGCTTAATGTTCTCCATAATTGAGAAAATCGAGAAAATAGGAAAGCTGTTAGACATGCTCTTGCGTATACCGAAGAAGACGGTGCATGAGGATCATATATACAAGATGAATTTGTTGTCTGATGATGAAGCTCTGCAGCTTTTCCAATTGATTGCTTTTGAAGATGATTTTTCCAGAGAATGTTATTTAAACCGGTCAAAAACTAATAGTAGATCATGCTGGATGTAATAATCCATTAGCTATTTAAGTTTTTGCTTTCTTTCTTTTTTTTATCAATTGTATTCCATTCTCATACGAATGATACATCATGAATCGATCCACTGTCTTGCGTATAGAGAGTAAATAAGATCAAAATGACTCGTAGTACTCTCACTACACATTTTAGCTCTCATACCATCACAAAAACCTATGCAACCAGACGAGATTACATGCAAGTTCTTTCAACGAAAAGGAAATAAATAATAAAACAACCTATAACCTAGGGCTGATAATTTATGCCTTGTCGAAACCAACAAACCATGTACCAACCGTACCAAGTATGTTGGTATACCAAAAATTTGGTAAGGAGTTTTTGATACGGTAATGCTGTATCGGTTTCCACACTTCAGTTTCTACTCGGTACATTTTATGAAAAATTGTGGTATACCATGCCAACCATATTATATATATATATATAATATTTATAATATAAAATATAACTACAAATTATAGTCGTTGATTTAGTCAACATGAATATCTACTACCTATCTCTATATATTAAGCGAAGCGAGATAGATTACTGTTCATGTGAACAGTGTCATCCCGACTTCACCCCTCAGTCTTTACAGTAATTACCAATCTGTCTAGCCATGAGTTTACTTTTTACCCCTCAATTTTTACTAAATTACAATATTGGTATTATTATTATTATAAAATTCTTCTCATTTGTTTTGTATTTTTTTGCATAAAAACCACTTAAAAGTTTAAGTTTTGCAACTATTTTTTGTTTGGATAAGAGGAATTTTTATATTTTTGAATTGCAAGAGCTGAAAATTACATTTTAAAAAATAAAAATATTAATTATTATAATAATCATGTTCTTTGTTCAAAAAAGTAATATTCGTCATAATACTCATTATCTCTCTTTTTAGTAGGAAGAAAGTTTTGAATTTGACTTATGAATTTATAATAGTTGATGAAAATAATAATAATAATCAAAATGAAATTGAGTCTTCTCTAAACCTAAATAATTTATAATTAATATTATTATAAAATTCTTCGCATTCGTTTTGTATTTTTTGCATAAAAACCACTTAAAAGTTTAAGTTTTGCAACTCATTTTTATTTGGATAAGAGGAATTTTTATATTTTTGAATTGCGAGAGCTGAAAATTACATTTTTAAAAATGATAATATTAATTATTATAATAATCATGCTCTTTGTTCAGAAAAATAATATTCGTCATAATACTCATTACCTCTCCTTTTTGTAGTTAGAAGGTTGTGAATTCGAATTATGAATTTATAATAGTTGATGAATAATAATAATAATAATTAAAATGAAATCGAGTTCTCTAAACCTAAATAATTGTGTGGAAACACATTTAGGGTTTAAAAATAGTAAGGGTAATTTACAAAAAAAAATCATAGTTGTTAATTTAAATATGAGGTGAATATCATCTCAAACAATTGTGTTATTTTTATTTGGGTTTCAAAGAGTTGTTGCACACTATTAATCAAATTATCATAAATTTCATAATAATTAATCGAACTGGCAAGACTCAATTTGACATGCGCGAAGCGTGTGTAAGAGGCTATATATATAAAGGGATAGCCTTTCTATTGTTCACGTGAACAGTAAGGTTCCTGTTGGACCTTGCTGTCACTATTTTAACTATTAATTCAGTTTTTTTGTTAGACCTTCAGTTTTTTTAACTATCTATTCAGTTTTTCCTTATTTTTTTGGGTCTGCCTTCAGTTTTTTTAACTATCTATTCATTTTTTTAGGTATGGCTTTCAGTTTTTTCTTTATATATATAGATTCAATTTTGCCCCTCAATTAATTTGTGATTAAATCTAATAGGTTTCAAAGACATATTAATAAATATATTACCAAATCTCATAACTTTGGTAATATAAATTCGTTTGTGTTTTCTATTGGCTTTATGTTTCTATTGGGATACAAATTCATTTTCCACTTCTCCATCATCATCCCTACCAATATAGATCTAGATTGGCACATGTCTGTTCCATTTTCTTTAACTCATTTAACCATGGTTAATTATACAACTTTAATGTCTATTTTGAAATTAAAATTTGTGAGGTGAGTTTTACGGTGTATAATTTAGGGTTGAAGTATAGGGTTTAGGGGTTAGAGATTTTACGGTTTAGGGGTTGTGTTTTTTTATTTAGGTCTTATGAAGCTATTGTACAATATTGATCAAACTAACAAAAATGCAATTTGATACCGCGATAGAATTTGCAACTATGATCCATTTAATTTGTTATTACCTTAATTTTGGAACTTCATCAAAATTGTATATCTTCAGTAATTACAACACCATTCTAATACATAAAGGAGGAATACAATAATTCCTTCCCATTGAGTATTTATTATAGCATGAGTACTACACCTCATGTAAGGACTGAAGCAGCTTCTTTGTCTTATGTTCTAATCTTAAATTATTTATTTTTCTGCTAAATCGGATTTTTATATCCCTCCTATCTTTGAGGAAGATTATGTTATTTATAAGGTTATAAAGAAAATTTGACATGAGAAATAATGATCGTATCGATTCGGTTCTAATTCATATTTTAAGTCTTCAATTCTTTATCGGTAAATATTAGCTTTTATCGATATTTTAAAAGATCATACTATTTTACGTATATGAAAAACAATTAAAAAGTCCTACACGCGCGAAGCATGTGTGGGAAGGCTAGTGATTCTTAACCCTAATCCTTACAGAGCTGCAGTTCAATCTCACATTCACACCTTAGTCTCTCGAGTCTCGCTTCTCTCACTCAAATTCAGAAGCTCAATAACTCACCTCAAATCTTTGAAACTCGCAAGCGGTAAGTCACAGCACCCACGTGGTCGCATCGCCTTTATCGGCAACACCAGCCAAGACTTTGAAAGGTAAGAGGCAAGCTCGTTAATCAGCCTTCAATTCCTTTCTAACTCCTGCTCCTCTAATTTGTGAACCAATTAAGGCCATTCAGCCTTAAATCTAGTGCTTGTTGCCATGTAAATCATTATGTAGGTGACTGTAGGACCTGGAGAATCAAGTTGGTTGGTTAGGTTTTAGGCAGAGGCTGTATGATCTAGGTGTACGTGGTTTCAAGACTTGAAGTCATAGAGTCCAAAATTATTGGTTTTGCTTAATCTCTGTCTGGGTTTTAAAGCTTTGAGTTTTTTTTTCATGATGCCAATTTTTGGATGTTTCTGTTTGGTTCGGACACAAATAGTCCCCAGTCACTATAGTACTTTTTAGTCATGAGTGAAATCAGTTTTGATCCCAGACTTTTGGGAACTATTGGAATTCATGGTCTTAATGATTTGTTTGATAGAAAGAACTCAAAGAAGTTGAGTTTTGCATTAAGAGAATAATACTTTAGGTTCTTGTATTGTTCTTTTGAGCTTTATGCATTTAAAATTGGGACATACTTGCTTTAATATCGGTATTAACGCGTGCGTGCATACTCTCATTTATTTACATATTTTTAATAATGTAAATTATAATCTTAACCATTTCAAAAGTTTAATTAACCAATCAAGATTATCTTTGCAAAAAATTAATTTGAAAAAAGATCGTTTGCTACCCCAAATACATCAATCAAATGGACTGCGGTTCATGAGGCTGCTAACTTTCACTATAACTGTCCATTTGATTGAAGTATTTGGTTGAGTAAACGATCATTTTCTAAATTGATTTTTTACATATATGATCTTGATTGGTTAATTAAACTTTTGAACGGCTAAGATTATGATTTATATTAGGAAAAATATGTAAATAAATAAGAGTATGTACGCACACGCGTCAATATTGGTATTAATGCAAGTATTTTCTTTTAAAATTACTTGTTTATGAATTTGATTTCTTTACTAGTTTGTTTGTGAACAATGTTGATTAATATTGAAGATTTATGGACTGTTTATGATGTTGATTAATGTTGATTGACTTGATTCTGTTCACTCGACAACAACTAATTATTTGTAATGTAAAATATAAAGGAAAATATTAGATTTTTCCGGTGTATAGTCAAAAACTTTGTATTTCTCTACTTATTATAGGTTTATATTATACATATGAAATCAAGCTATTTAAAAAATAGTTTATTAAATCATCCGAGTTGTGTTTAGTAAATGTAACATTAATATATATAGTATATATAAATTATGTTCATGTTATATATAGTATATAAATAGCATGTTATATATATATATAGAATTTTATATATGGCATACACACACATGGATCCCTCTTTTTTGTTCTATATGAGGGATAGGTTGGGAGCGTTCAATCAGATTTAATGAATTTTTACGGCTAAGATTAAGACCAGTGTTTTCGTTCCTTTTCATCCCTTTGTTGCTGCAAAACTGACTTGGATCTCCACCATTTTCATGCGAATAACAACGATCCCGACTTGAATATGGACATAATAGTTATGTCTTTGCATTCAATATGTGGCTTGAAGAAATTCAAAGTATGTAGATTGTTGTTTCTAGTTACTTTGAAATATCAAAAATTTTGTGTTCCCAGACTATCCTTATGTTATTAAGATAAAATAGTAATTAGCCTTACTACAGTATGTGGTACATTTGTCTGCCCTAGATGGTGAATGGAAAATGAGGGGGGAGTTGTTTCTTCTAAACTCTAATTAATGGAATCTAGAAATGAAAGTTGTTTATTAATTAAAGCAGAAAATTGTTCATTTCATGCGTTTAAAAATAGAACCTAAATGAAAGGAATATCGAGACGGTGAGAAGTGAGGAAGGGGTGGGCTATGGCTTGAAATCACCTGTTATCGATTTGCATGTGCCAACTATGTGCTTTTCAAAGTTTGACATGTGGAATTCCACTCTAGTATACTTGGCAGAGTATATCTCTGTTTTTTAGGAAATTGAAACAGATCAATTAGGCTTATAGCCGATCACGATCGTAAACGAACAATACATGAGTGAACTTAGGACTACTCACATACAACATAACATGTAAGAATTGAAATAACGATCTCAAAACTACATCAACGAAGATGGATACGAATAACTAGAAATCAAATTAGCCTTAACAACACATCTAAACTCCTGATTAAAGGCCTCAGACCCTAACGGTTTACCTTTCATCAAATAGGAGTGAAGGAGATTTGTTAAGGCACCAAAGAGATCTTATATCGCAAAAGCCAAGTCTACAATGATTAAAGAAAATAAGCCAGAAAGATCCACAACCCAACCTTTTAGGCCAAGAGGCCCAAGAAGCTAAACCTTAGGCCTAACTACTCCCTCCCTCTCCCTCAATGTAAACTGGAGCCATCATCACCTATCATGGTTCTGGTGGCAACCATGAGTTTCAATCATCATTAACCAGAGCTTGAGCTGAGTCATTGTTGATACACCGACCTGCTCTCTACAAAGTGAAAGGAGGTCGAACCCAAAGGAACCAGTGCTCTAACATAACTAAATAATGATTCTTGGTCGTCCTTTGCCGCTTGGGTCGACTTTCCTCCCTAGAAGATCAGCCCCTCCCTAGCTTAGCTTGCGAGATGGCAAAGCCTAGCCTGACCTCTCACTGTTTGACGCCTCCAACGCCGCCACAAGCCTCGAATTAAGAGCCTCTTCCATGTCTTGAGAACCAGCATTGTCTTGCAGTGCTTCCACAAAGAAACCAATGCCAGATAAGCCCAGGTGCAGTCGGATTCCGTTTCAGGTTGTCGTCGCCCTGCTCACGAAGACATAGGGTTTCAAGGTTTCTGAATTATGCTCCACAAATTTGTTGACAAAGACTAACTGTTAATTCTAACTATTCTTGGTTTTTTAATAAAAGATAATGAACAAAAAATCTCTCAGCCTCTCCATCTTCCTCTCTCGTCCTTCCTTGTCCTTCTTTTTTTCCTTATAATCTTCACCGTTTATATCTTTAAGTTTGAATAAAATAAGACGCTTACAAGATAATCAAAACCCATGTATGTTTTGTTTCTTTCTCACTTGAATTCTCTGTCAGAAACTAGATTCAAGTGATTTAACGGGGGAGGAGAGGAAGAATAAGAATTAATGGATGATGAAGAAGGCGAGAGGTAGAAATGAAAAAGTCGTCGACTGAGAGTCTATGAGAGTTTTCTTTTCTCTTTCATTAAAAAATAAAATAATAATAATAATTATACTTATGTTAATTAGTGTTGATTGGAATTACATATGTCAAATTTCTGTTGGAATATAATTTCTTCTGATATTTCATTTCCCTTCTCATTTCCTCAATGTGGGAAAGACAACGGAATGGTCGTAACCACATACTTTCCTTCGCCCGAACTAAACGATGCCTAAGAGTATATCTGGTGAAAAACCATTATTCTTGAATTATTAATATCAACTGAATATATATATATATATATATATATATATATATATACACCTTTGAGGATGACGGAATAACATAATAATTCAAGAAAACCCTAACCCTATGGTTCTGCTCGTCGAGATCCTTGACCCCTGAGGGGACTTTGTCCTGATATGAAGCCTTACCGGTGCTCTCCACGAGAGCGTGCACCCCATTTGGTTCAAGAGGGGATATTCTAGTTGGGTTGTCGTTCAATTTTTTGGACGATGTTCAGAAGAAATCATACTAGAAGAAATTAGTTTCAGACTTCTGTTTGTGTAAGCCGATTTGAGTTTGGGATCCTGGCACTCTACGTCGGCAGAAGGACATGTCTGATTCGATTTGCTAATCCAGTTGGGGTTACAATGAGGGTTCTATAGCGTCGGTTATTGTGGACTCTTCTCAACCCGGGTAGGTACGACGGGGATGGGGTGCTCCTAGATCGGCGACCAAAGAAGAGAGGAGGTGCTGAATTGGAAGCATATCTAGGCATCTACTAGGGTAGGAAGGTAGGGCGACACCGGTGGAGGAATCGGTCGAGGCTGACGTTAGGTCAACAGACGACATCGTCATTGCTGCAGCAGTGGGAGTAGGTTGCACCAATCTGGGTGTCCAAATCATTTGTGGGCTCTCCTTTGTGAGCTTGGGCTGCTTTAGGCATGTAAGGGGTGGATTAGGCCTTCTTCAGACCTTCCCACTGTTGGGATCGAATTTGGGACCAAGGTGGGTAGTTTTGGATTATGTGGGCTTTAATTCTCTTTTAGGTTGGAGGCCTAAAGTTACGATTTTTGTTCTTAATGGTCTGATTTCCTTTCAAGTTTCTGACGCCAGTGGATTTCACTCTCTTGGGAGTTACATCCCTCACTTCTAGTAGGATGCATCTCCCTTGTTACGGTTACGATCCTGGTTACGTTCATGATTACAGACACTATTATATTTACACTGCTTTCATGACATATATGTAGTGCAGGATGTCTTGCGACATTAAGTCATGTAGTTACTTCTTTTAGATGCGTTTGTGCATCTTGTTTTCCCTTATTGCTTCTTTATTTGAGACGTGTATGTGCATCATGCTTTGCTTTATTGCTTTTATATTAATGTAAATGATATTGTCACTGATTTTGTATGATTCTTATCATAAATAAAAACTTATCGTCTTTAGTAGAAAATTATCTATTCTAACTAATACAGTTGATCGAGTTTGTAAGAGCTTTGATATGAAACCCCTCATACTCACGTTCAAATCTCGTCACACTAATTAGAGTTAAATTCTAATTTATTTTGGTGATGAAGGGGCACAGACCCCGGAAGGAAACAAAGGAAAAAAAAGAGAAAATTTTATGAATAACACATGAAGTATTGGTCACTATTAATTTCAATACACCCAATTTCAAAACATAACCTTTCGTACATCAAATATAGAACTTGACCTAACATGTGTACACGACGTTATGACACCGTTCATTATGTAGCATGCTATCAGAATTTAAAGGGGTAAAACGGTCTCTTTCTTAACCTAGGCCTCTTTCTCTTCTTACTTTGTGCAAAGAGCACAACCATACTTCTAATTTATAGAATATCACCCTTCTTTCATAGAAGAGCAACGTGCTCATTATCTCTACCATCATCAAACACAATTTCTTTAAGCAATATTATGATATCAGACTTATATCTTATCAGAGCAACCACCGCCACCACCGCTCGTAGAGAACCTCACTTCTGGAAATATTATAGTCTGATCGAGCCTCACATGGTGATTCGGTCGTGTCTGAACATCGACATGGACGTCAACAACGATTCAGTCTCTGGATGATAGGATCAAAAAGAGGAGAAGATGATTGGGTATAGTGATAAGGGTAGAAAGTATGGATCGTAAAGGTATGGTGGAGGTGATGATCGACATACAATTATAATTGAATATGAACTCCAAATTTTCTTTTAAATTACAATCTATTCTCAAATTGTAATTTTCCTGAAACCCCAAATTACTAGTAACAATAGTTAGATGAGAGTACCTCAGGTAGAGAAAGCTTGGTTTTGGTTTGTATAACTGGGTAGAGCGAGCATCTTGAAATGTTGAAGAATTGAGTTTTATGAAGTGGGTTCTTCTGCCATGATGAGCCTTCCTCTTCTTCCTCATTTCACGACCATCTGTGAGATGTTAATCATAGGAATACAACCACAAACTTGGTCTAAAAATGAAGCTTCTTATTCTACAGTTCTATTGAATCGAAAAATCACCTTCATCATTCGCGGTGTTTAGATTGGATAGAGAGAGAGAAGCGACGGTGATTTGTCGAGCGAGAGAAGACGATGGGATTCATGGAGAAAAAGATAATGAAAAACCAATTATGTCCTTCATCATATGTGTAATGACATGCAGACTAATGACGTCATTAAAACATCGTGTGTACATAACTCGGACTTCAAATTTAATGCACTAAAGTTTATGTTTTGAAACTTAGTATACTAAAATTAATAGTAACTTTGGTGTACTATTCATATATATATATATATATATATATATATTTTTTTTTTTCTAAAAAAACCGTCCCGATAGGATCCGCCGGAAGGTTAAACCGGGCAGTGAAATAATAACCGTGGTAAGAGTAAATATGGCTGGGATCGGTACGGACAGGTCGGGATTTGACCTATCCCGATCCCGATCCTGAAGTTAATATAGTAATCCCGATACCGATCCCGAAATTTGGTACGGGACGGGTCAGGATTCGGGACATGTCGGGACCAATCCCGATCCCGAAAATATGCAATTTTTAGTTCTAAATAGCTACATTTCTACTAAAAATCAAGCTTTTTGAATTCGGGACGGGTCGAGACGACATTTAGTTTGGCTCATCCCGATTCGAACCGTTTACTTTGATTCGGGATTCAGGACAGGACAGGACAACATAATTTTAGAGTTATATCCCGTCCCGATTCCGACCCGATCAGGACAGGTCAGGTTCGGTATCGAGATATCGGTTTTGAATTCCCGCAAAAAGAGGCAGAGAAAATGCCACACTGCTCTCACGAGCCTCCCCACACTAAAAGCGCCTATCTTCTCTTTCATTTTCACACCTCCATCTCTAACTTTCTCTCTCATCTGCTCATCACTCTCTCTATTATTAATGTGATTGAAAATCCGATGCAGATCCCAATTTTCCGCGATGCAGTTTGAATTGCATTTAGGGGTGAATTTCTAGGCGGCATTGGAATCGGAGTTAGGATGGGATCGAGTGGCAGTAAAGCGACGCCGTCGTTGTCTTCGGCTTCCGACGACGGTGGCCGGAGGCGGCAATCCAAATCCTTCGGCGGCTTCCGGTCGTCTTGTTTAAGGATCAAATCTCGATCTCACCGCAGCGACGATGACGAGCAGGTGAATCGTTTTCGCTTTGATTTTCAGTTTTGCATTTGATTCTAAGAAATTAAGAATTTGTGTTGGATTTTGAGGCGTCAATGCAAATTGGTTGGGATGAGATTTCGGGGTTTTGGTTGGCATTGGGAGCATAATTTAATTTGATTTGATTTTGTTTGTAAATTTTAGTTCCTTATAGGATCTCAATGTTCAGGTCAATAATAGTTGGTGTACTTTTCGCTAGTGTGAAGTATTTGATTGGTGATTGTGTTCTCTGAAATTGTTTTGAAGAAGAGTAGGCCAACTAGTTTTCGAGTTTGATTTTCTGGATTACTTGTAGTTCTGGACACCAGATTGGCTGTCAAGGTTAGTGTCTCAGTAGAGGAGTTAAAAACATGGTCAAGATAAACATTTCCAACAATTTTTGCTGTGAAAACTATTTGTCTTGTACTTATGCTTTAAATAAAATTATTTTCCTACAAGTAGCGGTTCTGTAAGAAGCCATAATATAGAGAGAAAAATGTTTTTGAATTCAAGGCGTAGAGAACTACTAGACTAAATTTTAGACATATATTCTTCCAAGAGGACACAGCACCTTCAGACCGTCTCAAGGTCTATTGAAAATGTTTAACAGCCATCAACAAGTTTGCACTATAGATCTTTCTGTTCTACCTTAGATCATCCTTTTGAAATGTAGTACATCAGTGATGTTTATAATAAAAGGTTATTTACGACTTTAATCTAACTGATTTGGGGCTAATTGGAGATCAGTTTTTTAGTATTTACTAATATATGTGTAACTCATGGTGTAGGTTTGTGAACATCGGAACAAAGGAAGTAAGATTATTGCTCCTTGTACAAACCAGACTGTCACAGAGCAGGATCACGCAAAGGCGTATGTCAGAAAGGTTAACGTTGAACAATCTGATGAAATATCTTGTATATCTTCAAACGTTGAACTCAATGAATGGGGTGATGCTAGCATCACTGATACTGTCTCCAGAACTGATCCCGCCTCTGCAGAAGATTCTGATGCTCTGTCTTTGAACCCTTCAGGTCGTTTCCTTTCCCGTTTCAGTTTCGTTCCTGGCAATGTAAGCTTCAGGCTAAGCCGAGCAACCAGTTTGGGGTCATCTAGGTCTTATCCTGTATCATCAACAAGTGTCACAGTTTTGAATAATGATGATGAGCTACATCTGCAAACAGGACCTTCTACCAGTTTGGTTGGTAGGGATGAAAGTCAAGAAGGTTGTGAATTTCTTCCAGAATCACTGGTTAATAGAGCTCCTACACAATTTTTTGAAGACACTTCTAGTAGTTTAGTATTAAACACTGTGGAATCTGGTTTTTCTGGCATTTTGCAAGACAATCAGACAAATTCTTCTATACAAGCTGGCAGAAATGCTAATGGTAGAATAATAGGGGTATATAACAAATACTCAGGATCTCAGGAACCTGTAGAAAGAAATGTTCATTTTAGTAGAACCTTAAGTGTTGGGAGACTTCGTGACAGGGTTCTTCGTCGATCATCTTTGTCCGATTTAACATTTTCTTCCTTGCAACAAGAGGGAGAGGTGAGAGATACAGTTCAGGGGGACGATACAAGGACATTGGCACCTGAAGGTAGTGTTGTAAACTGGCAAAATGGGTCTGGTTATCCTCCTTCCAATATGTCGAATTCATTGTTTAACAACCAAGACTTTGAGGCGGAAACAATAAGACCAAGAGAAGCCAGGTATCATGATCTGCTAGAACACAGATCAAATTTCTTCGAGCGGAGGAGAAGAATTAGATCTCAGGTTTGCACATATTCTTCCTCCGATTAACTTTTTATTCTTTGGGGTAAGGTTAGTATTTTATAACATATAGCCCACAGGCTTATGATTTTCTTTTTCATCACAGGCCTGTTAGTTTAAATGAATGGCCTTATTCCTATTTTAATCCCATATGTTGATGGTCCTTGGTGTGCCAACCAGTTGGCTACCTTTCTATGCACATTCTAAATTTATTGTCCCTGGTGGTCAGTTTTTGCATTGAACTATAGACTGCTAAATGCTGGTGAAGGCAGCATCTAAACTTAATTCATGATGTCCACCTCTTAACTATTTGTTCTTGAGTTGTTTTCTCATGCCTTCTCTTTCATTAATAGCTTTATAATTTTAGATGTCACTCATTCGGTCGTCTGATACACATGCCACTTGTTGCAGGTTCGTGCACTTCAGCGGTTAGGGAGCCGTTTTGAAAATGTGTCTGGACATGAGAGGTCTTGTATATTATCCGGTCAGCAGAGAACAGGTCGTTGTACATGTCGTTCAAGTAACCGAGATGCCCATCCAAATGATAACAGCAGTGCTAGGGCAAGCATATCCCGAATTGTTATGTTAGCTGAGGCTTTGTTTGAGGTAAGGTTCATGTATTTGATTACAGTACCCTCAGCCATTCTTATTGCATACGTTGAACCCTTTATACTTAACTTAATTAGGTTCTGGATGAAATTCACCAGCAATCTGTGGTTTTATCCTCCCGACCTTCTGTATCTTCAATTGGATCTGTTCCTGCACCTAATGAAGTTGTAGAATCTTTGCCTGTCAAATTATTTTCCATAGTGCAAAAACAACAGCATGAGGAGGCTGCGCAGTAAGTATCTTTCTTAGTTCATCTACTAGTTAACATTCAGGTTTGTGTAGATTCTGCGGACAGGTTGCTTAGTTCTATTTTGTGTTCCTCGATTACAAGAATTTTCCTGTCTTGCATTGTTTTGATGATACATTTTCAAGAATGTTTAGGCATGGAGATTGGTTCTTTACTTGCTTTTGACACTGAAAATTGTAGGATCCGTAAACAGTGATGTCTAATAGTTTACCAAGTCAGTAAAAGCTTCTTTTCCTTTTCATTATCTGGCAATTTGAGCTACATTCTTAGGTTTGTCTTGTGAACATCTAGTCGTGACTTGATGTTGACACAAACATTATTAAGACAGTGGTGTGTAGTTTCTCGTTATAGGGTTTCCTTCACGAGTGTTTAGTTTATAGCAAAATGCAACTGATCAATTACTTTCTTGGACACAAGAAGTGTTTAGTTTAGTACCCAGATTTCACAAGAATGGATTAAAAAGAAAAGAAAAAAAAGTACCTCTCTTGAAGCGTAGCAAATTTCAGAGGCTGGAAAGTTTATCATACTTATGTACGTTTGTGGTATTGAACCCCAGACCATACGTGATTCTTAGGGACCTCAGGAATGGACTAAATTCTAGCTCGTAAATGATTCATCCAGCAAGATCCAATACAACACCATAATGCCAAAGTTTCAGCCTCTGTAACTCCCCTCGTGAAAAACATTCCTCTAATCTCCGCAGCTTCTTGCATCCACCCTTGTGACTGCGGGTTATGATCATAATAATCATGTCTTTCTCTCTTTCTACATCTCAACCTTAGTTGTCTGTTTTTGGTGGAAAGAAACGAGGCAGTGCTTTCAAAATGGCGTTGGTAATGGTATGAAGAAAGAGATTCTTTATGGTATGCTGCATTAGAAGTAAATATGGGGCTGCATTCCAATATTGTGATGGCTAGAAATGAAGCCCATGGAAATGACCAAAAAAAGGGATCCCTCATTAGAAGGGCCCTGTATGTGTGTGTGTGTATATATATATATATATATATATATATATCATAAGGCATCAATTTGTTTCCTACTTGATGCAAGTTTCTGGTGCCTAATCAGGAAAGGGTGAGGTTCAGTAACAGTTACTGGCTTGTGGAGCATGTGGATTTTATATAAACTTGCATTCAGTAGTAGTAGACACTTTGGGAGGTGTGTTCTGGAGGTGTATGATATCTCTTGATAAATAAGTTTTTATATGTTTATTTATTTATTTTAATGATTTGGATTGACAAGCTTGGAAAATGCATTTTGATTATATTGTGGCACTATCTTAATTGCTCTGCTTTTGCTATCCTCTAATCTACCAGATGCTACATATGCCTTGTTGAGTATGAAGAAGGAGATGAAGTGCGGATACTGCCTTGCAATCACGAATTTCATAAAACATGTATTGACAAGTGGCTCAAGGAGATTCACAGGTTTGGGATAGACTATTATTTTTATACATAATACACATAATCTTACTGTGACTAATATTACTGAAGACATACTTGATTGCATGCAATAGCACATTTTGAAATATATACTTTTATTGTCCGTAGTAGCTGGCCTAGAATATATGAGATGCGATTATCAGTCCATTCTTGGTTCAAAATATGATGATTTTTGTTTACGACATTTTTGAATCACTCTTTTACTCATTGCTTGCTTGAATGCAGGGTATGCCCACTTTGTCGCCGGGATGTCTGCAGATTGGACCAGCCCACAGAATTAATAGGGTGATTTTCACTCTGCCTCTGAAGACCTGCACGGTCAGCGCATATAGACTATTGAGCAATGATGTTTTCCACCTTGGAAACAATTCAAACTGTTAGAATTGTATAAGCACTTGGGAAGTTCAGTCTTTTTCTGCTTGTATCATCATGGCTGCTCGCCATTAATTGCTCCCATTGCAATGTGTAACAAGGAACATAGTAGAAATTGACTGAACTACTTGCAACCTCCAGCATGGGAAGGCAGAGAGAGTGGGTGAGGGTGAGGGTGAGGGTGAGGGTGAGGGAGAGGGGGGAGAGAGAAAGAGTCTATATGGTTGTATCTAAGGTTGGGATTTATCCTGTTCTAAAAGGTTTTCCCTGTCGTGGAAGCACATATGTCAGCTAACATTTGATGTCTGATAACTGGGTACTAATCTCTTCGGGCATGTCAAACCCTTCGAGCTAGTAGCTACATCAAAAATCGATTCAACCATTCCATTAAACACCAACCACCCATATTTCAATTTCGAATTCTCTCTCTTGCTATGGACCTCTGCAAGTCTAACTACAGAACCTGATATTTGAGAATGCAATTCTTCCACTGCAACAACGAAAGATCCAGAGTGGAAGCGAGGTCATTCTTCTACAACATCTAAGGAAAGATCATGGGTCTGTGAACACTTCTGAAAGTTTTAGACCTATCATGAGCACCATTGATGGAAAGCAAGTTGAGGTTGGTACTCATGAAATGTTTTGGCGTTCATCAAACGAGGGTAGTAATTACCTATTCGTGTATCTCCTCAAGAGGAGTTGAGGCGTTGATCAAGGCGCCGAATCAATCTCTTCAGTTAAGGAATAAATAAGGAATAATTGAGTAATTATTCATAGTTTTTTTGTTTAATGATTACGAGTAGTTTTAGGATTTTTAGTTTTTTTTGAGTAACCAAATAATTATGCAATCAATTTACGTTGCAAGACTTACGCCTTATGCATTCTGGCTTATTGAGGCTCTCTTGGAATTGCCTCGGTTATTAGGACATCTCTAACAATTGGTCTAAAAGTTAAACATATATTCAAATTTTAAGTCATCCAAACTTATAATTATTCATATAGGTTCTGCATCTTCAACCCATGAAAGCAAAACCCAAACATATTTGATTATTTTATATTATTATTTAATCATACATGGAGTGAAACTCAATTGTTTAATCATATTATATCATTATATTAATAAAATATGACAATGACCTACACCCACTCACCCTCATAAATTATAAGTTTTGACCCTATTTGGTTGAGTCCAAATAAAACGCCTTTTAATAAATCTTATTTTAACTTAACTTTGCTAATAAGTTGGAGATGCTTTTAGAGCATCTTCAACAATAGGTCTAAAACCTAAACCTTGTTAAGAGAAAAGTTTTGACTGTCACTGTTTTATCCTAGCCGTATTCAACTATCAGTATTTTCTAGCTGTAATCCGTATGCTGATGCTGACATAAGCATATCTGCTGGTGTATTTCTTTTGGTTAGAAGATATTTTGTGTGGTTGTAATAAAGCTGTTGCATCAGCTATATAAACGTTTTGTAATTCTCTTTCTTTTTAGACTTGGCTTATTCTGATCATTGTGAAATACATAGAAGCTTTTACAGGTTCAAAATTCTCTCTACTTCATCTTCTTCATTTGATCTGTTCTTAGCTTAAGTACAGCCATTGATGCCATGTTATCAAACCTATATTCAAATTTTAGGCATCCAAACATAAAATTATTCATACAGGTTTTACATCTTCAATCCATAAGGGCAAAACCCAAACCTATTTGATCATTTTATATCATTACTTAGTTATACATGAAGTGAAACCTAATTGTTAAATCATATTATATTATTATATTAATAAAATATGAAAATTATCTACACTCAATCACACTCATAAATTATAGGTTTTGGTCTTGGTTGAGTCAAAATAGAACACATTTTAGGTAAATCATATTTTAGTTTAACTTGGCTAATGGGTTGGAGATGAGATTTTACAAATCTTAAACCTATTATAAGTTTTCGACTAAAGATTAGAGATGTTCTTAGAGAGGAGAAACGAGAATTTAAGGAGAGTCAATGTACTATTGGAAATTGTAAAAGTGAATTGTACATACTGTGGTATTTTAAGACTGTTGGGATACCTAAATTTAAGGGGGTGTTTGGAGTTGAATTTGTGATAATTTTTTTTAAGTGATAGATTTTGAAAGAGTGTATATTTGATTGATTTCTAAAAACTCTTTCATAGATTTTTAATACTTTTAAAAACTATAAAGTCTTCCATAATATTCATTAGTCCCGCTCACCTGCGGGACATTTATTACGAGACAAAACGGGACAAACGTGTGAGCCGTTAGATTTTAACCGAAGGGATCTGACGGTATGCAATAGAGGATCCATTAAAATCCCATTTTCGTCGACCCAGCAGCTTCTCATCTATTTCATAGCTTCTTCTGCATCTTTCTTCTTCCACCTACACAACCCAGTGAGCTCACCTTCTCTGAAGATCATCATTACAACCTCATGAATATAAGAGCATTTATACCTTCTTCTCTAAACCCAGTATTAGAACCGCAAGAAAAATTGTATCAAAACAAATCTCAGTGGTGATTTTATTCACTTTTCAGTCGTATGAACGATATCCATATCGCAAACCAATATTTCTATTTTGTTTTGTCAAAATCAGATCTTCATGTTGCAGAAAGAGGTATTCAACATGTCAAAGGAATCATTCAAGTGATTCAAGTCTTTTTTCAGGATATTACCAAGGTTTCTCTCATACCTTATAACTAAGATGAAAAAACTACAAACTTTCTCCAAAACATTAATAGAGAAGAGTTACTATTTCGTTCTAAAAGGGCTTCATTTTAGTTGTGTCAGTACATGGGGGTGTTAATATGATTTCAATGGTATGAGTTTTTCATTTCAGAAGGAAAACATGAGCTAAATTATTACTGTTAGTCTGTTACTGTTCTTTTTAAAAGTTTTAACAACATTAAAAGTTTCCATATTCCAAATCAGAACATGCTGTCATATAATCATAAGACAACCGCAAACTCATAAACTGAATAAGATGATAAATTGGAACATTATAATGGATTTAATCAAGTAACCTTCTTTTCATGCGCTACACTTCTCGTTTGTTGAAAAATGGCAGCATTCAATCTAAGCCATGCTGGAGTGGAGAGAACAAATCTCTTCGAATTTGAAGCCTACCAGTTGGTGACAGAAGCAATGTGAATAAAAAGTTCCCAGCCTATTTCTCTTCAGCTCACAGACAGAACTAAGAACATGTGCATGTATGGTTTCTTTTTCCTTTCTACTATCACCATCCACATATTTTATAATCCAGTTCGTCTGTTACTGTTCTTCTTCTTTTCAACTGCACGTATGTATCTATGGTAAAATGTCATATTGTTCAACAGATGATAAACAAAACTAAGAGATTGAGTTTGATTTATGAATTTGATTGGTTTTCATGAGAAAGTTCATGCCTCATTCCATGTCAGCAACTTTGTCTTTCTTTTGGCTTTGTCAATTCAATTGTTTTTCAATTTTTTTTCTGGGGTAATTGGTGTACCTAGTGAGTTCCTGCAAGAACTGGTTCAGTGTTCTGTTCAGGATTGTATCGAGCTCTTGCATCTGCCCACATTTGATTAGCTATCTGCATTCTCCATTCATTATCTTCCTCTCCTTATTGGTCTTGCGTCTGAAATTCATCTTCAGGATCTTCTTCATCTAATAGTATTGGATCTTCATCCTCTGGTTCCACAAGAAATGAATCAGAACTTCATAAAATTGTGCATCACCCCATTCATCTTCATTCATTACATCCATATCATCTTCATGCATGAAATCTGCCATTATGTGAATACCTGGAATTTCATAAAACAAAACATTACTTGTGGCTTATATAGTTTCCAATATTTAGCATTATTATAGCATTCAATCTTACGGCCACATGATCAATATAAATTAATAAAGAAATTCAAACATACACACACAGTTCATAACTATACAACCATACCTTAGAATGCACCTTTTGGTAGCTATCTGATGTATAATGTCATTCCTCAACTTTGATATAGAATATGCATTGACATCCTACAAGTAAAAAAATATGTAATAATCATATGCTTTTGATTAATTTCTCGTTGCTTTCGTAATAGTTTATATCAATAAGCATATCAGAACTCTTTATAAATCCAAAAAGAATAATAAAATAAGCCACAGAAATTATTCAAATCAATTCTCATTCCATAAGAAAGATAACAAAACAGACCTTTTAGTTCTTAAAATAAAAATAATTCAAATAAGTCTATGTAATTATTTTTCAATAGACCACATTCATGTCGTCTATGACTCTAAAAACCAAACATCAAACAGAAGCAAACAATATGATTGATCCCCAATAACAAGACTTATTGCAAAGTCTTGAAGTCAATCCACTTAAATTGCTCCTCCGGGGTCATGCTCAGAAAAATTTCCTTCAACACTTTTGTATTAAGCCACTCAAAAGCGAAGAAATGAGTATCGTCGTTTAGGCCTGGGGTTTCTTTAATAGAGTTCCAGCATTCTGCATCTTTTGATTCTCTTTTCTCCATTAGGCTACATTTTGTTAAAGTCAGTGGCAATGGAACCAATTCCAACAGATAGCCTCTTCATAACAAAAGCCTCAGAAATATCATCATTTGAGTTATTTTTTTTCAAACTCATTTCTGTTACATCTCCTAGTTGCACTACTTCGCTATTCTTCAATGTTTCATCAGAAACTGCTACACTTTTCCCTTAGAAGCTAAGGATGATGATGCTAGTGGTGGATGATCTTGGGAGGACATTTCACTCCCTGCAAGTGTGAAGACATTAGCATCTATGTTATAGACAAGATCATTCAAAGCACCACTTTCACTTCACCCAAGTATGAGGTTTCATCAGTATCATCCCCAGACTGATTGAATCCTTTCCTGTGGCAATTTCATTTCCCACTGCAATTTTCAGATCCTCGTAGTCTATGAAAGTCTGGTTACAGAGCTTTCTTTGTCTTGGATTTGCCTAGAAAAAGTAAAAGATAATGAATAAAGTTTACATAGTACATCAAATAATAAATGGACATAAAGGAAAATTTTCTCACCTTAAGGTAATCTTCCCATACTTCATCAGTAGCAGTTATTTTCTTCATAATGGGATCCCACCCAAAGCCAGAACTGTGACGCATAAGCTCACTATATAGAGTAAACTGTTCCTTAAACCATTTCACCCTATGAGTGTAATGCTTATAAGTTTTTTCACACCCTAGTTTTATATTAAAAGATGGAAGTATTTTGCTCTCAACGGCTTTTTTGTGTATCAAACCACTTTGAGGATTAGGCCAACCACGTTTGGCAGCATCAATCAAGACTTGTAGCAACTCATTGCTCTCTTCATTGGTCCATTTGTCGTGATTTCCCGTATCTTTCCCCTCTTCTTTTGCTTCTTTGCCATTCCCTTGTTGCTTGGGTGTCATTGACAATGCTATAAAGAATCATATGTAGTTAAGAATGTAACCATACTTCTATTTTGTATATAGATATCGTTACTATCATTTAATTGATCAATATATTTCTTTTCTTATTTACATGCACCTGACATAACTTTTTTATTTTCATTTTAGGATTGCTATACGTTCTGGAAATTGGATTAGGCAGAGAGAAGATGGCTTTTAACTACAAAGAAAGTTTCTGACATAGAGAAGATGGTTCAAAAGACAGAGAAGATGGTTCAAAAGTTTCACGTCATACTAACCCTATATATATATATGAACATATAAAAGCATGGATCAACTAGCTAGTGAAACAAGGCCACATGCTTATCTATATATCTAGAAAAGAAACAACAAAGAACAAAGAAGCAATTCAATTATCACGTTCATATCATTCCATAATGTAAGATTCTTTAATATTTCTCCAACTTGATCACTAAGTAAGCCATCATTAGTCACCAAATCATGATAAATCAATAGTGGTCCGAATTCACGCTAAGATGACTTAGTCTCCAAGATAAGCCTAATATAGCCTATATCATGGATACCTCCTGAGATACCTGACCGACACATCGACGAACCACTAGATTGGTTCGGAACATGACCCGTCTGGAAAAGTTCATTTTACGCCCAAACAGTGTACATGCATCAATCCCCAAGAATTTTTCCTGTATTAGAATGGTATAACAATGACTTGCTTTGTTTTGCTGTATTTTTAAGTTTTATCCCTTTATTTTCTTGAAAAATTCAACAAATTTCTGAGTGCTGTGCTTTATTCCTATTTAAAACTTCTCACTTTTTTATTCCTTGGATTTTTGTTCTTTTTCTTGATAAATTGTTCTGTTACTATTACATTTCTTTTTGGAAATTCATTTCCAGATTTTCTTTATGGAATTTTCATACCATTTTTGGACTGTTTTTGAAACAATACTGTGGTGTAAGGTATCGTTTTCATGCTTATTTTCATTAAATATTGATTAAAATTTGTTCGACGTTATATTTCTAAAATCTGTAAAAACAATGAATTGGAATTTTTAATTTTCGTTCACCTAGTTTAGAAAATGTGGAGAATATTTGTTTTTCACACTACTAAACTATCAAATATATTTTCAAATATGAAATCTACTGTCTAACACTACCAGGATCAGTACTTTAGCCGACGAAAAATCTTTCGTCGGCTAAGTACAGAATTTTGTCGGCTAAAGTCTTAGCCGACGAAATTACTGTTCATTGTCGGCTAAAGTCATTTATTTAGCCGACGCTTAAAGTCTGAACTTTAGCCGAAGAATATTTGGACTTTAGCCGATAAAATTTTATTAAATTTCGTCGGCTATAGCTATTATTATTTTTATTGATATGTGATCGAAAAGTTGGTATAATGTTTGATCCCTCATATACGTCAAAAAAGGGATCCCTTAGTGGAAGGGCCATATATATATAACATACTCAAAATCAATTTTATAACACATATACGTTCCTATATATAACACTACAAACTAATTCTGGACAGATTTTGACAACACCTAAATTTTTTCTCCTGTTTTTTCCCGAATGAGATGTTGTTCAGATCTGGAAATATATGAAACGTTAGGCGACAAAATTTTACCTTTAGCCGACGAAAAGTAATTCCATTGCCTAAAGTCTACTATAACTGACGAATTGTTTTTTGACCGACGAATGTTTTTTCATCGGCTATACTACTTTCTCTGGTAGTGTTAGAAAATTTAGCCAACGAAAAAGTAATGTCGTCCGCTTAAGTCGTTTTGTCGGCTAAAGTTAAGAGCTTTAGCCTCTGAAAAAACTTTAGACGACGAAAAAGTAATTTTGTCTCCTTTTTTTTTTTTTTTTTTTCTTTTTACGATCAAACCATCCATATATGAATTGACATATTTACCCTCGGTTTTAATAGTTTTACTTTTTTGTCACTCATTTTTAAAAATAACAACAACAACAACAACAACAACAATAATAATAATAATAATAGGTTGATATGTGTGTTGATAACAAATATCGAGTGTTGTTAATAACATCTCCATAATAATAATATAAAGAAAATTGAATCAGCTCTAAACCTAAATAATTATGTTGAGTGTATTTTAACCGATTAATACTTGTATCGATTGTTAGAGTTTATATTCATTTATATCACTTTTCGATTTTTCAGGGTTTATATTTATTTATATCAATTATTTTAAATATTAATTTTGACATGTATATGAATGCTGATATGTGAGTTTAGTGTTTAGGACAACAATTAAGTTGCCTATTGATTAAGTTTATCAGTTCAGCTTATGACATGAACTGATAGGTGTTCCTTACTTGCAATTCTAGATATATATTTTGGTTGTTAATATAAATTCAGTGTTAACGTCATCCCAATAAATTGTGTAATTTTTATTAGAGTTTCAGATAATTGTTACATAATATTGATCGAACTACAAAATTCACATGTATAGTGTATCGATTTGTTATTCAAATCATATGCATCTCAATGTAAATATATAATTAATATGATTAGTAAGTCTTAAGGTTGAGATACATTATCTACTGAGGGTTATAGACAGTGACATAGAAACCAAATATTTTGCAGAAGCGAACAAAGTCCTTCTGCACGTGCGAAACGCGTGTTTGAAGGCTAGTTATATATAAAGCGGATGGGTATGCACTGTTCACATGCCAACTTATTTTGTGTGAATCTAACTTTATTTTTATTTTTTCAGATTTGACCTTCTATTTTTTCTTTTATATATATAGATTCAGTTTTGTCCGACAATTTAATTTATGATTAAATCTAATAGGTTTCAAAGGCATATTAACAAATATATAACCAAATTTTAAACACATTAGATTTAAGGTTTAAGGGTTATAGATTTAGGGTTTAGGGTTTAAGAGTTTGGATTTAAGGTTTGTGCATATTAAAAAATATATAACCAAATCTCAAACACATTGAATTTAAGGTTTAGGGGTTTAGGGTTAAGAGTTCTGATTTAAGGTTTAAGCGTTATGCTATTTTATTTGGATTTCAGAGAATTGTTGCACTGTATTAACCGAACTAGCAAAAACGTACTTCGGCTAGACAACCAATATTAGAGATAACTCTATCACAATTAAATGCATTTATTTGAGCTTTCTGAGAGTTGTTACACAATATTGATCGAACTATCGAAAATTGTATAATAATAAATTTGTCTAACAAAAACGCTCGTGTGCACGAAGGCTACTATATATATATACTTAATTATATAACAATATTATATTTCAACATCAACACAAAATTATTAACTCATATCATCAACATCATCACAAAATTATCACCAGCACCATATATTATTAATTAATTAATATATATATATACACACACAGTCTCCTTCCAATGAGGGATCTCTTTTCTTAACATATATGAGGGATCAAGGATTACACCAACTTTTTGATGACCAAATAAAATCTCCACCGTCCAATATATATATATATATATATATTTATATTTATATTTATATATGTAGATCATCTCTGCAAAATTTCATCTAATTTGGTGATCGATAAGGTGCTCAAACCTACGAATTAAAATTATAAGCATGAACGGTTCATATTTGATAGATTTGATGCGTCAATTGGTTTCAGTTAGTTTAAAGCCTTAATGAACACAAAATTGGATGAAATTTTGCAGAAATAATCTACATATATGTATCTTATTATTGAACGGTGAAGATGTTGATATGCGATCGAAAAGTTGGTTAATCTCCAATCCCTCATTGGAAGGGCTCTCTCTCTATCTCTCTTTCTCTTTGTGTGTCTATATATATATATATATATATATATATATATATATATATATCCCCTTTCCAATGAGGGATTCATTTTCTTGACATATATGAGGGATCAAGAATTACACCAACTTTTTGATTACCAAATCACATCTCCATTGTCCAATATATAGATTTATATATGTAGATCATCTCTGTAAAATTTCATCTAATTTGGTGATCGATAAGGTGCTCAAAACTGCAAATTAAAATTATAAGCATGAACAGTTCATGTTTGATAGATTTGATGCGTCAATTGATTTCAGTTAGTTCAAAGCCTTAAAGATCACCAAATTGGATAAAATTTTGCAGAAATGATCTACATATATGAATCTAAGTATTGAACAGTGGAGATGTTGATATGTGATCGAAAAGTTGGTCTAATGTTTGATCTCTCATATATGTAAAAAGGGATCTCTTAGTGGAAGGGCTATATATATATATATATTATTATCCAACGTACTCAAAATCAACTCAAAAAACTCAAATAAAACTCAAAACTAACATATATAACACATATACGTACTTATATATAGCACCACACACCAATTTTGGACAGATTTCGACAACACCCAAATCTTTTCTCCAGTTTTTTTCCGAATGAGCTGTTGTTCAGATTTGAAAATACAAGGAATGTTAGCCGATGAAATTTTACCTTTAGCTGACGAAAAAGTAATGCCGTCGGTTAAAGTTAAGAGCTTTAGCTGATGAAAAAGATTTTAGACGACAAAATTTTTTTTGTAGACGCCTAAAGTCTATTATAGCCGACAAATTTTTTTTTGACCGATGAATGATTTTTCATCGGCTATACTACTTTCTTCGGTAGTGTTAGAAAATTTAGAAGAATAGCAGAAAGACAGAAAGAGGAGACTATTATGCAGTGTCTCAACTTCCACAGAGAGAAGCATAATGTTAGTAACAAAACTCTTGCAAAGAAGACTTGGATGCCATGTTAGACAGTATTAGTCCAAAAACTTACGAGTTACGGCGCAGCATGATGACATGACATATCGCTCCAATAATTAATAATTATTAGGCATAATTAGCTTTACATCCCAGTACGGCATGCCAATTTCTTCAGTACAATGGGAACTAGTAGTACTAGGTAGAATAATCATGGGAGGTTAAGGGAGTAATTGGAATTGAAAAATATGGATCAACCAACATGACTTCATCATTATATCCTAGCCTCTTAGTTGTGGCAGCAGAACTCTTTGTAAAATGCTCTTGCCTTCCATAATACAAGATGTTACGTACCATAGACCTGAATTCTGATGTTCTTGAGCCTCAGATCTTCCTTTGATAAACTTGCTCTTTTTTCTCTTCACATGATCTCCATTTTCCAAACGAGGACTGCTACTTTCTAACTTGACATGGCTCCTGCTGCTGTGTTGGTCATGACCATAATTCCGATGGCGCACTGATGAAGAGTTCATCACTCTCTCGTACTAGTTTGATACTGATTTGGTGGACTTTCTTCTACATTGAGAATTCCAGGATGCTGTTATACTATTGGTGATTTGCAATGTGTGTAGGAGTGGAAGGTTATACTGCGTATATGGTGACTGAATTGAATGTAACGTAGTACATGAACATGTGAAATATTGGACCACAATTGCTTGCCAATTGTGTTGTCACTAGGTAACATGCCCGCGCCAGTGCGGGTTGGGCCTATCGAGACATATAATAACATCTGATAAAATAATTTCGGCATAGTGATAAGGATGTGAATGACCAAAAATATTATCTTCTAATCGGAACAGAATTAAACATAAGCTAAACACCCAAGGTTCTAACATGGAAGGCAAATAAGAAAACCAAATATCAATGCTGTCTCATAATCCTTAAGCGAACATTGCATACTTTTTCAAACATATTCATAAGGTGCCAAAGAACATAGAGAACACATAAGAGCATAGAATGCACTAATGTTATCTTGACATGTAAAAATACCTTTTCTTGACAATCTGGGGTTTAGGGCTTTCCCAAAATCCCTGCTCACGCTCACTCTGCCCGTACGTTGCTGCGGATAAAAACTGTATGTCATTCATTTATCACTGAAACCTAAAAAATATCAACTCATCTCTATAATGATGTCATTCATTTATGATTGAAACACAGAAAATATCAGCAACTCATCTATATAGCTGCAATAACAATTAGTTTAGGGGATACTCTAATTTATTTGGTATTAGGGGATGAAATCCAAAGTCACAAATAGACCAGGAGATTGCAAAACAAACTCACAAATACCACAGCTAGATAATACATGCTTCTATGTATAGCATCCTGCCTTGGTATCTACTGCAATGGTTTAGCTAAATTCTTGATTTTTTTGAAATAATAGAATCTATATCAGTCGTTGTATAACATTTATAGTTTTTGTTCAACCAAAATAGCATGTGAGCATGAGGCAATCCTCTCTTCTGAAATTCAATTGTGCACACATTTGCTTCAACTTGTCCAAAAGGCTCTCCAGATTTAATATACGCGATCATATCTTCTAATTTTAATTTGAAGATTCTTGAAACTATATCAAGCCTGTCTTCTTGTTTATACCGAGGATTGTTTTGGAAGTATCTCAATATTTCTGGCCACTTAACATTCCAAGTAAAAGTTATAGATAAATCTGAAAACTGAGTGAGATGAAACTTCAAACAGAGCACAACATTAAAGAACAAAAATGCATATCAAAATAGTAAAAGTATGGAAAAAGTATCGGATATATGGAAAAAAGGAATGAAAACTAAGTGAGATGAAACTTCAAACAGAGCACAACATTAAAGAACAAAAATGCATATCAAAATAGTTAAAGAGTAACATATACCTTAAGATAAAGTGACTGATATAAATGCAGCTTCTTTGTTCCCAACCAAAACAACCCTATGCAAACATATAGTAGATTAAACAGTTGTTAAACACCCAAGACACCGGACAAAGGCTTTATTAAATACCAAAGGTGTAAAACTACTCTTTTATGCATTTTGGATTTTGCACCTAAGATTTTCTATTAAATCCAGATCAGTGTCCAATTGAAACATTAGTGCCTAGGTTTGAACATCTTTTTGATCAACTTCCCAAAAAATTTATTCCCTTCAAAATATAAATTTGAATTTGGACATGGTGAATGAGATCAACTACAAATTGGTCCACACTCTTAATTTTTATAGTCTAAATGACACTGAATTCAAATTTAAATATTCAATAAGAACTTTATATACACAGTAATTACTTAATAACAATGAATTAAAAATCAGAGCTAAAGGACCAAAATTGAATGACCTCGAGGAATGCTTATCTTTTCTTTAAATCAGTTCTTACCTTTACAACTTCAAACCGAAGCCACTAAACCGTAAACCGTAAGGAAACAGAATGTTAAACAAAGATATAAGCAAGAATGTTATGCAGAGATATAAGTATAGATCATGTACTCAATTATGATCCTCTTTATAGACTGTTTATAGATTGTACTGGACTTATGCTTAGAGCCTTTGTTTGTACCAGTAAAATGAACACCATTTACGGTTTACGGTGAAAAACTTAACATAATCTTCTTATTAAGTAGGGAAGCATAAAAAGGAGAAAAACAACCATTTTGAGTAAAAGAATTAAGCTTTACATCAGGAAAACATATTTAATCATATCAAGACAGAAACCCAACTCTCCACTACAATACACAACACCATCAATCCAATAGTAGCCAAACAACAGTATAACTAAAAGTTTTAATCTTGAACACATTCCATTTAGGAAAACAAAATTATTTTGGGTTAAAGAAGTAAGCTTTACATCATGAAAATGGAAGAGAAAATTTTACACAACTAAAACAAACCCATATTTAATCATATCAAGAAAAGAAACTCAATTCTCCAGTACAATACACAACACCCTCAATCTAATAGTAGCCAAACAACCGTATAACTAAAAGCTTTGATGTCAAGACCCACCCCGAGTTAAACCCCTTTAACTCGAAGTAAATCCTGCGGGGACCACCTCCCAAAGAAGATTCTGCCGAAAAATCGACATAGTCTCCCTTGAAAAGTGGACAACCCTTAACCTGCAATAACCCACAGTACACTTCTAATACCAATATCCATCCGAAAACTCCTGGAGCCATCCTGCTCCCAATAACCAACACTCCACAAGATACACATCTAACAAATCCAACAAATAGTTCAACATCTACAAATGTAAATGATACATAAAGTTCCATGTCCCTAAGAGTTCTCCAACAAATAAAACTACCCGATGTGTATCAGAGCGTCTAGGATAAAAGCAGAAACATAGATATATTACCAGTAGGTCAACCCGGAACCTACTGTTAGTGTGGAAAGCGGCGGTAACTATGCTTGGCCTCCAAGTGGTCTAGATAAGTCGAGCACTGCAATCTGGGCATTTAAAAACGAAAGGCCCAGGGGAGAAACATTGAAAACCGTTAGAGTGAGTGGACGAAAAATAACATATAAAAACTCTATTTTCTTTAATGCTCTCCCTCTAGTTTCTTTAAGAAAAACCGCATGCAAATAAACGATCAATGATGCCCTGGCTCAAACATAAATAATTTAAATGTGGGGTGTTAACCTCATCCACGAGAAAACCGACCTGCTCTATCCGGGAGGGTCCATTGACCAGCTACTACCGAAGAGGGTCCCGACCTGCTACTATTCGGGAGGGTCCATTGACCAGCTACTACCGAAGAGGGTCCCGACCTGCTACTATCCGGGAGGATCTATTGACCAGCTCCACCGGAGAGGGTCCATGCTAGCATACAATCCTTTTCCTTTTCCCTTTTAGAATTCCTTTAAAACCAGTAAAACCTGTAAAACCTCGTGGGAATAATAATAATAAATCGAAAACCCCTTTAAAACCGTGAGCCAAGTTTCTCCTTTTAAAATCATCCCCCTCCATGATCCCAAAACGGTGATAATCAATAAACCATAACCCGGGAAAATCCTTTAAAAATCACGGGAAGGGTTTGAACCTCTTTCCCGGCTTGTTTGCCTTTAAAATCCGTAAATCCCATTTTCCCAAATCACCGTAAAACATATAAATGGAGGAAATCATATATGCAGGAGAAACCAATTAAAATATACAGCATGCAATTTAATTTAAAACAAATGTCCACTCACTGATGCCGCTAGGTCTGCCGGCTACTAGATGGCTGCTTAGCTCGAGCTCCCCCACGTCCTGTCCAAAACACATAAACAGGTCTTAAACCCATAATCATAGTGAGGGCAATAATAACACGCTCTATCCATAGCGTTCAACCTTAACCATTTATCAAAAGTGTAGGGTGTCGGTCTCTAATACTCCAAATAGCGTACAAACTCTAAATCACGCTTTCACGCCTAGCCGGTTCTCTCTAAACGACCGATTAACCTTTAATTACACAAATAATAATCCCAAACCTTCCAAACATACCTAACACCTCAAATAAATCCCTAAAAATTAGCAACTGCCCCTAATGGTCTTCCCTTAATTTTCACAATTTAAATGGGCAAGAAAACTGCCCAAAAAGTGGCGGCTCCGCCGCCAGTTCCGCCACCGCCGGCAGAAAATCCGGCCAAAATTCCGGCGACCTCGGATCGCCACCAAATTTTACCAGTAGCTTCGTCTCATCATTTGGGACAACTTTCTAGTTCAACTCGAAGGCCAATTCGGCCTCTAACTAGGTCAAAAACCCGATGAACAGTAGACCCCGAAAAATTACACTACAAAACTTCAAATCCTCAATTCTTCCTACACACTTCGAATCAAGCTACCAAACTCTAGGGGATTGTAGTACACCTAAAACCCATCCTAAACATGTGAACAACTCATCAAATGGTGATCTAGGGAGGGAGAAATTTGATCCCGAAATTCCACTGTACACAAGATGAACAAATCGGAATTTCTCCCGATTTACGGCCAGTTAGGTCGGAAAGCTTACCTAGAATTGAAGTAGACTCGGAGGCCGAGATTTTGGGACCGGTGCGCCGGCGGTTGGTGGCCGGACGGCGGCGCTAGGGCGGCCGGAAGCTCAGCACAGTTTTTCCCGATCGGAAAGGAGCAAACGCGGGGAGAGAGAAAGAGGGGCTGGGGTGAAAAATCTGATTTTTCACCCCGGTAACTCCTATATATAGCCTTTTAACCGCACAGTAACTTTATACTTTTGTTCATAACTTCCTCATACGAACTCCGATTTGAGCGTGCTGCGTGTCCACGAACTCGTAACGACGCCCTCTACAACTTTCATGAAGAAAGTTTCCCCAAATTCCTGACCTAACGAAAAGTCAACTTTTTGACCTTTCACGGTAAAACAATTACTACGGAACGGTTAAAGACCAAAGTAACTTAGGTAATCACCGACCGTAAATGGTTTTAAGAACCGGGATGTGACAATTCTCCCCCCATATAAAAATTTCGTCCTCGAAATTACATACCTGTCATTCGAAGAGATGGGGGTACTGCTGCCTCATCCGAGCCTCTGGTTCCCATGTTGCTTCTTCTAACTCATGGCTCCTCCAAAGTACCTTCACTAGAGGAATGGTTTTGTTCCTGAGTATCTGCTCCTTCCTATCAAGGATCTTCACCGGCAATTCCTCATAAGTCAAATCTCTTTTCAAATTAACCGGTTGCTCTTGCAACACATGGGATGGATCGGCAACATACTTACGAAGCATAGACACATGGAAGACATTATGTATCTTCGCCAACTCAGGAGGTAGGTCCAACCGATAAGCAAGTGGACCAACCCTCTCAATGACCTCATAAGGGCCTATGTACCTTGGGCTAAGCTTCCCCCGCTTGCCGAAACGTACTACTCCCTTCCAAGGTGATAGTTTCAGAAATACCCAATCACCCACTTGGAATTCAAGATCTCTCCTTCGGTTGTCTGCATAGCTCTTATGTCTACTCTGAGCTGTCTTTAACTTATCCCGAACAACCTTGATCTTCTCATTCGTTTCATGAATCAAGTCAGGGCTACACAACTCTCTTTCGCCAATTTCATTCCAACACAAAGGTGTACGACATTGTCGTCCATAAAGTGCCTCAAAAGGAGACATACCAATGGTGGAATGGTAGCTGTTGTTGTAAGCAAACTCCATTAAAGCTACATTCTTGTCCCAGCTTCTTGAGAACTGCATGGCACACGACCTCAACATGTCCTCTAAAGTCTGGATAGTCCTTTCGGACTGCCCGTCGGTCTGAGGATGAAAGGTTGTGCTGAATTGCAATCGGGTGCCCAAAGCTGCCTGTAAAGCTCTCCAAAATCTGGAGGCAAACCTAGGATCCCGATCTGACACTATAGTCTCTGGCACCCCATGAAGTCTCACAATTTCATTGACATACAATTCCGCCAATCTTTCCACAGTATACTTCTTGTTCACCGGCAGAAAGTGTGCTGATTTGGTCAATCGATCAACGACCACCCAAATACCATCATGCCCATCTCGAGTACGCGGTAGACTAAAGACAAAATCCATAGCAATGTCATCCCACTTCCACACGGGGATAGGCAAAGGCTGAAGCAAACCAGCCTTTTTCTGTCTCTCAATCTTTACTTGTTGACAAATCAAGCACCTGCTCACAAATCCCGCAATCTCTCTTTTCATATTCGGCCACCAATAATGATTCTTCAAGGTCTTGTACATTTTTGTACTTCCAGGATGAGCTGCATATGCTGAACTGTGAGCTTCCTCCAAAATTTCCAACTTAAGCTCCTCATTCCTTTTTGGAACACAAAGTCGGTTCTTGAACATCAAAGTTCCATCCTTTCTAACCGAGAAGTCAACTGTTGTCCCATCAAGTGTCCGCTCAATCAACCGCACTATTGACTGATCATTATACTGTGCCTCTCGCACTTTATCAATTAAAACTGGCCTCACTTGGAAATTAGCCACCAAGGCTTCTACTTCATCCTCCCAAAGTTCAACACCAGTAGCCCGCAACTCATAGAGAAGCGGAACCCGAACCGCTCTCAAATGAGCCAAAGAGACAGAAGGGTTGCGGCTAAGTGCATCGGCCACTAAATTGGCCCGTCCTGGATGATACTCAATGGAAATATCATAATCTGCCAGTAGTTCCATTCATCTCCTCTGTCTCAAATTTAAATCCCTCTGAGTAAACACATAACGGAGGCTCTTGTGATCAGTGAAAATCTGACACTTAGCTCTGTAAAGATAGTGTCTCCATAACTTTAACGCGAAAACTATCGCTGCAAGCTCTAGATCATGGGTGGGATAATTTCCTTCATGTAACTTCAATTGTCTAGAAGCATAGGCAATGACTCTCCCATGTTGCATCAACACACCACCCAAACCTTGTCCAGATGCATCACTATACACCACGAACTCACCACTATCATCAGGTAATGCTAAAACTGGAGCACTCACCAAACGATTCTTTAATTCTTGAAAACTCTGCTCGCAGTTTTCACACCATTCAAACTTTACCCCTTTCCTAGTCAATCTAGTAAGAGGAGCCGCAATCTTGGAAAAGCCTTCCACAAAACGGCGGTAATACCCAGCTAGACCCAAGAAACTCCGTATCTCCTTTACATTAGTGGGTCTCCTCTAACTCACAACTGCCTCTATTTTCTGGGGGTCCACACTAACACCTTCGGCCGTCACAATGTGGCCCAAGAACCCCACTTTATCTAGCCAAAACTCACACTTGCTGAGCTTTGCGTACAGCTGAGCCTCTTTCAAAGCCCGTAAGACCAACCTCAGATGCTTTGCATGTTCCTTTGCATCCTTGGAATAAACCAAAATGTCATCTATGAACACGATAACAAACCGGTCAAGGTATGGGCTAAACACCCTATTCATGAGGTCCATAAAGGCTGCAGGTGCATTGGTAAGCCCAAAAGCCATCACTACAAACTCATAATGGCCATAACGTGACCGAAAAGCAGTCTTGGCTATATCATTCTCCCGAATCCGCAATTGATGATACCCCGACCTCAAATCAATCTTCGAAAAGACGGTTGCCCCCTTCAATTGGTCAAACAGGTCATCAATACGGGGCAAGGGATACTTGTTCTTTACAGTAACTTGATTCAGCTTCCTGTAATCCACACAAAGTCTCAACGTACCATCCTTCTTCTTAACAAACAACACTGGGGCACCCCAAGGAGAGGAACTTGGTCGAATAAATCCCTTATCCAACAACTCCTGCAATTGAGCTCTCAACTCCTTCAATTCGGCAGGGGCCATTCTATATGGTGCTTGAGAAATAGGTGCGGTTCCAGGAAGTAAATCGATCGTAAAATCGATCTCTCTTTCGGGTGGCAATCCAGGCAATTCATCTGGAAAAACTTCTGGGAACTCCTTAACTATAGGTATGTCATTCAAACCTATTTCCCCCATACTAGTATCCACCACATGCGCTAGGTAGGCTTGACAACCTTTACTTAGCAATTTCCTAGCGGCCACAGCTGAAATTAAACACTTTGGAAGAATCTCTCTTTCTCCTTAAAATGTAACCTCCGGCAATCCTGGACTACGAAATACCATTTCTTTCTGGAAACAATCTACCATGGCCCTATGGGCTTCCAGAAAATCCATACCCAGGATTACATCAAACTCTATCATATCCAGAGGAATTAGGTCAGCTTCGAACACAAATCCATTCACTAACACCTCACAACCACTACACACCCAAGTAATCTCCATTGTATCCCCAGAAGGCAGGGATACACGCCACTCACCTGGGAGTGGTGAGGTTGGCACATTGGCATGAAGTGAAAATCTACTCGACATAAAAGAATGCGTAGCACCCGGGTCAATCAAAGTAAAAGCAGGCTGACCAAAGATTAATAACGTACCAATAATGACATCTGGAGAAGTACGACCCTCCTGCTGAGTCATGGCATGCACTCTAGCATGAGTAGTGGTGGAACGTCCTCTGCTGCCTCTGTTCTGCTGAGCACCACCTCTATCTGGACCCCACATGCGAGCACCGCTGCCAGAAGCACCCGCTGGAAACTGACCCATGGTCTGAGTAGGATCAAACATGGATCTATGAGTCAGGAAAGGGCACTCTCTCTTAATGTGGTCCTGCTGACCACAATGATAACATCCCACAGTCTGCTGCTGACTCTGCCCCACCTGAAATGACTGGCCACCTGAGACCGCACTCTGGCTACTAGATCCTCCACTAAACTGTCCAGATGGGCGTCCACCAAACCGGTTCCTAGGACGTTTCCTGCCGAACCTCTTGAACCTACCTCGAACTCCGGAACCATAACTCGAATGACTACTATATCCACTGCCAACAGATGATCCAGAACCCGAAGTAGATGTCCCTCGCCTAGGAGGAACTCGGCTAGGCTCACCAAAACTCTGTAGGGAACCAACTGCTAACTCCTGCGCCTCAATATGCATAGCAAACATCAAGGCCTGCTGGAAAGTCTGGTAAGGCACGACTGTCATCTGACTGGCATATATACCGCCAAGTCCCTGGACAAAGTAGTAAATCTTCTCCTCATCTGTCTTAACCAAGTCAGGTACATAGAATGCCAACTCCCTGAAGCGCTGCTCAAAGGCTGTCACTGTCATATTGCTACTTTTCCTCAGATTCAGAAATTCCAACCTCATTCGGTTGATGTGGGCTGGATTGATATAACGCTCCTTAAAATGAGCGGTAAACTGACCCCAAGTCAAACTCTGAGCTCCATCGCCCAAACCTCTGCTCAAATCCACCCACCAATGCCAAGCTTCCCTTTCCAGAAACTGAACAGCTATGGTCACCTTCTTGCTCTCAGGACACTCTGCCTGCACAAACATCTTTTCCATACACTCCAACCAGCTGAGAGCATCTAACGGCTCATCGGCATGGGAGAAAACCCGGGCTCCATTCCTACGAGCCTTCTCATAATTAATATCTGAGGCAAATGTAGTGAGTCGCCTGAAGAATTGTTCCAATTGACCATCAGCTGGCGCTCCCGCATCCCCTCCTTCTGGAGGATTGGGAGGACTAGGAGGTTTCCCCTACGGACTCGACTACGACCACGACGTATAGTTACCTGAGGAAGAAAACATTTAGTACCATGTATAACATCAGCACTGGATTAACTACCACAAATACTCAAGGAATACCCAGTATCTCATGCATAAATGATAATGGTCTGCCATGGTCAAACCATCACTCTATAGATACTAAATACTCTTAAGTACAAATAGTAGTATGAAGGAATCGGATAACCTAATGCTCTGATACCAATTGTCAAGACCCACCCCGAGTTAAACCCCTTTAACTCGAAGTAAATCCTGCGGGGACCACCTCTCAAAGAAGATTCTGCCGAAAAATCGACATAGTCTCCCTTGAAAAGTGGACAACCCTTAACCTGCAATAACCCACAGTACACTTCTAATACCAATATCCATCCGAAAACTCCTGGAGCCATCCTGCTTCCAATAACCAACACTCCACAAGATACACATCTAACAAATCCAACAAATAGTTCAACATCTACAAATGTAAATGATACATAAAGTTCCATGTCCCTAAGAGTTCTCCAACAAATAAAACTACCCGATGTGTATCAGAGCGTCTAGGATAAAAGCAGAAACATAGATATATTACCAGTAGGTCAACCCGGAACCTACTGTTAGTGTGGAAAGCGGCGGTAACTATGCTTGGCCTCCAAGTGGTCTAGATAAGTCGAGCACTACAATCTGGGCATTTAAAAACGAAAAGCCCAGGGGAGAAACATTGAAAACCGTTAGAGTGAGTGGACGAAAAATAACATATAAAAACTCTATTTTCTTTAATGCTCTCCCTCTAGTTTCTTTAAGAAAAACCGCATGCAAATAAACGATCAATGATGCCCTGGCTCAAACATAAATAATTTAAATGTGGGGTGTTAACCTCATCCACGAGAAATCCGACCTGCTCTATCCGGGAGGGTCCATTGACCAGCTACTACCGAAGAGGGTCCCGACCTGCTACTATTCGGGAGGGTCCATTGACCAGCTACTACCGAAGAGGGTCCCGACCTGCTACTATCCGGGAGGGTCTATTGACCAGTTCCACCGGAGAGGGTCCATGCTAGCATACAATCCTTTTCCTTTTCCCTTTTAGAATTCCTTTAAAACCAGTAAAACCTGTAAAACCTCGTGGGAATAATAATAATAAATCGAAAACCCCTTTAAAACCGTGAGCCAAGTTTCTCCTTTTAAAATCATCCCCCTCCATGATCCCAAAACGGTGATAATCAATAAACCATAACCCGGGAAAATCCTTTAAAAATCACGGGAAGGGTTTGAACCTCTTTCCCGGCTTGTTTGCCTTTAAAATCCGTAAATCCCATTTTCCCAAATCACCGTAAAACATATAAATGGAGGAAATCATATATGCAGGAGAAACCAATTAAAATATACAGCATGCAATTTAATTTAAAACAAATGTCCACTCACTGATGCCGCTAGGTCTGCCGGCTACTAGATGGCTGCTCAGCTCGAGCTCCCCCACGTCCTGTCCAAAACACATAAACCGGTCTTAAACCCATAATCATAGTGAGGGCAATAATAACACGCTCTATCCATAGCGTTCAACCTTAACCATTTATCAAAAGTGTAGGGTGTCGGTCTCTAATACTCCAAATAGCGTACAAACTCTAAATCACGCTTTCACGCCTAGCCGGTTCTCTCTAAACGACCGATTAACCTTTAATTACACAAATAATAATCCCAAACCTTCCAAACATACCTAACACCTCAAATAAATCCCTAAAAATTAGCAACTGCCCCTAATGGTCTTCCCTTAATTTTCACAATTTAAATGGGTAAGAAAACTGCCCAAAAAGTGGCGGCTCCGCCGCCAGTTCCGCCACCGCCGGCAGAAAATCCGGCCAAAATTCCGGCGACCTCGGATCGCCACCAAATTTTACCAGTAGCTTCGTCTCATCATTTGGGACAACTTTCTAGTTCAACTCGAAGGCCAATTCGGCCTCTAACTAGGTCAAAAACCCGATGAACAGTAGACCCCGAAAAATTACACTACAAAACTTCAAATCCTCAATTCTTCCTACACACTTCGAATCAAGCTACCAAACTCTAGGGGATTGTAGTACACCTAAAACCCATCCTAAACATGTGAACAACTCATCAAATGGTGATCTAGGGAGGGAGAAATTTGATCCCGAAATTCCACTGTACACAAGATGAACAAATCGGAATTTCTCCCGATTTACGGCCAGTTAGGTCGGAAAGCTTACCTAGAATTGAAGTAGACTCGGAGGCCGAGATTTTGGGACCGGTGCGCCGGCGGTTGGTGGCCGGACGGCGGCGCTAGGGCGGCCGGAAGCTCAGCACAGTTTTTCCCGATCGGAAAGGAGCAAACGCGGGGAGAGAGAAAGAGGGGCTGGGGTGAAAAATCTGATTTTCACCCCGGTAACTCCTATATATAGCCTTTTAACCGCACAGTAACTTTATACTTTTGTTCATAACTTCCTCATACGAACTCCGATTTGAGCGTGCTACGTGTCCACGAACTCGTAACGACGCCCTCTACAACTTTCATGAAGAAAGTTTCCCCAAATTCCTGACCTAACGAAAAGTCAACTTTTTGACCTTTCACGGTAAAACAATTACTACGGAACGGTTAAAGACCAAAGTAACTTAGGTAATCACCGACTGTAAATGGTTTTAAGAACCGGGATGTGACATTTGATCTTGAATACATCTCATTCAGAAAAAAATAAAAATAAATCCAATCTATCGCCTTCTCTCATTTTCTCTCCAACCAAAAATTAAATTATATGATTAAAATAAAATTCCAAAACTAAAATTTGGGAGCAAAGATTCATACAATATTGGATAAATCTTCAATGAATTCACAATACAAAACCGAAAGAAAGAGAAATCACTCACTACACACAAATCAAACACATCCACCAAATCAAATATATGATCAGAGGTACGTATAAAAATACCAGTATAATTGAGTCTGCTGAGCCTCTGGGAGATGAAGAGGATTGGAGCAAAAACAGAGACCAAAAGCAGAGAGAGGATAAGGATCCTCTGGCACATTATCTCTACTATCCGTATCCATCATCCGTATAAATACATATGAAAATTAGTGAGTATGCCCAGGCAATGAAGCAAATTCCAGAACCATGAATGATTGAAAATTGATTCAACAAACAAAATGAACTGAATCAGACAGAACCGTTGAAACCGAAAGTGAAAAATATCTGATCACTAACCTGGTTGAATTAGAGATTTGGAGAAAACATGAAAGGTGGGCTGCGATTTTGGGAGATTTTGTGACTCTATAAAAATATAAAATCAAGTGCAGTGTTCCAAAATAGATAATGGGCAATATTAGATGACAGCTCTAATTAAACTGAGTCAAGGAGAAACGATGCAGATTCATATCATTGACATGTTATTGATAGTCTTCCAATATATTTCTTGTTCAGAACACACGGGAGCTAAATAAAAATGAATGGACTATCTTCAATTAAATCCTATATTCCATTTCATGGTTGTTTAATTCAAGCAACAACACTCTGCCAACGAAAATCAAAAACTCAGGCTTCTACTCTGATGCCAGTACCAGCTAAATACATCCTTGTCATTCCAAACAAATCAAAATGAAAAAGAACAACCGTTCCTTCACACCGCTGAGCTTGTCCACAATCATCCAGTGAAATACCAAAAAAAAGAATAGCAGAATGAAAAGACTGGTACAAAGGAAATCGTCTTGTCAGTGGATTTATAACTGGAAAAAAAACATGTATTTCATCAGTCGATTAAGATTTAAGACTGATAAATGACAACGTTAAGAAGTCTCCCATGTCTTCAATGGAGTGGGAAGTTCAAAGCAACATTATTACAAAAACATGACCATCATCTTATTTTCACATGCCCCTAGTGACCGATATCTAACTTTCAGTTCCTCTAAGAGAACCGCTATCCCACTAACACTACCAAAAACATAAGCACACTAAGCAATTAAGGCAAACATATAGATTCAACTGACAGAAGAGAGCATCAACCATCACTCAGATCCAGCACATCAAACATTGGGAACAATCACATAATACCAACAGTAACAAAGCTTTAGAGAACATACCGTTCGGAATATCCTTAAGCTGAGTTCCTGAACCCTGAAACCACACAAACCAATCACAATGTAAATCACAATGTAAATCACAAATGCAACTAACAACAACATCAACAAAAACAATACCTTCTCAATGTTCACTGGCTTCGTCGCCGAAGACCTCCCAGTCTCGGGAGCCGAGTACCTCTAAACTACTTTCCTCTCCCTCGTCGGTCTCTCACTCACCGGAGTGACCGGCTCCTTCTTCTCCACCTCACCTTCCTTCTTCGCCTTCTTCCCACCTGGACTCCTGCTATCTCTCCTCGCCCTCTTACCTTTCTTCGGAGTAGTCTCCTTCCCTTCCTCACCTACCTCCTCTCCCTCGTTCTCCGCCGCCTTCTCTTCATTTTCCGGCAGATCCTCCTTCGCTGATCAGATATGGTGTTCGAGAGAGATCAGAAAAGATGGAGAGATTGGAAAAGAGTTTGCCAAAGGAAAAGAGGCGGAGAGAGATTGGAAAGAAAAGAAGAAAGGCCTAAAGGCCAACACTGTTTTTGCAAGCTCAACTTTATTGACCTAACTCCGTCGTGCATAACATCGGCCAGCTCGGTCCGTTCTCTTTGGATCGGAATGGGAATGGATTGCAAAGAGATGTTGATATTTGGAGTTGAGATGGGAACTGTAAAAGAAAAAAGAGCGAAAGGAGAAAGACTTTTGATCTTTTGTGTGAGAGAGAGTGCAGAATGATACTAATTGTAGAAAAAAGTGAGAAGCAGTAGGAGAGCAGCCCAAGTCAGAGGCACAGAGCTGTTCCATATGAACAACAGCCTGAGGAGAAGAATAGAAGACTGGGTAGGTGGGATATCGATGGAGAGAGAGAGATAGAGAGGCAGGAAGATGGGGGTGAAGAATCAGATATGAGCAGGTAAGAAGATTTTGGGAGATTTTGTGGAAGATCTGGGTGAGTGGCGAGGGAGCTGCGGCTCTGTGAACAGTGGCGGCTCTGGGAAACAGAGCCGAGACTTCCTCGGCTTAGGAATAGTGTAGCACGATTGTTATATAGGTAAATATTTTTAGCAACTGTTCATGTAACATCATGACGTTATTGGCCGAATCCGGCTTAATTAGCTTCATTGAGTGAGCTGATGGAGGGAATCTCTGGCTTAACACTGTTATTTCCATAATTATCTGCACTAAGGTATGCCTTCCAAAAGAACAAGCGAAGAAAACAAATACTAGCTATATAGTTAAACATTGGCCACATTGATGATCGATCAGTATGTGGATCTGTATGTACCAACTGATGTAAACAGACAACGTCCTGGTGTTATTTGTACCGGAAATCAGGCAGTGGACGGCTTAGCATCCACTTACGACAGTAGCTCTTCATAGAGGACTTAGTCATTTTCATAGTGCCATGGACATTACTTAACTTAATAGTGGTGCACTGTTTGGTATGCACATTACAGGCCTGTAACTTGAGTTCAAGATTGGAGGATATACCTAAAAAGAGGCCCAAGGCATAATTAACTATCTGAGTAGTACCCTTTTCTAAGAGTCACAATAGGAATTAGGAAATCTCAAGTACTTGGCCATTTCGTGGACATATTAAGACTGTTAAGCATACTCAGATAAAGCACCGAGCTAATGGTTTTGCATCAAATTTCAAGCGGCCGACAATCTTAGAGAAAGAAATGAGACGGCCTAGAGTAACTGAAGCATACTTCAACAATCAAGAAACAGAGTCAGGATTTTAAAATAGCATGCACTGTATTTATCATAGAATTAATTCTATGGTCATATTCAATGACGTTTGATTGTATGTTTTTATATGAAGTTTCAATATATGTTAATAGGGAAAGCAAAAGTATACTACTTTAGCAAAAAAATTATTAAAAATGATACGAATATAATTTTTTTTAGATGACTTCACGAGTAGATTTTTTTGAAAAACTGTTCAATAATTGGTTAAAACTAAGGAATAAAATTTAAATAAATCTACATATTATTGTAGAAAAAAAAGTTTTATAAAAGTAGGATGCATGCGCTATTTACTGAATTTTTATTATCTTCTCCCAACCTACAAATGTATTAGCATGATTAGTGGAAAATCATAAGGCTATAGCCCTTGTAGCCCTTAACTAAGGTTCGTTCTTGCTCCGATCTAACATTGAATCTTACATCAAGATGAAACTTCTAAAGCCATCTCTTGAAAACGGAGGCCGAGAAGCAAAAGTAAACATGTATTCTTTGGCAAATGCATTGATCCTCGAGGAGTTAACAAACAAGTAAAATGAACCCTAACTACTGCCTGCATATGTTCAAACTCAACAAGTCATTGCTAGTGTTTAGTTCAGTTTATATATAAAGTGTCGCACTAACTATTACACGAAAATTAGATCATTAGTTTATTACCATCGGGTTTGCTCAGGGGCGGGATAGTCGTGCGGGACGAAACGGCGACAGCCGTCCGATCTTTAATGAATTGATCAAACATACAGGATAAAACAGACTTAAACAGACATGATCAATTCATTAAAGATCGGACAGCTGTCATCGTTTCGTCTCATTTCGTCCCGCACGGCTATCCCGCACCTGACCGGGCATGTTATTACCATTTAGAACGGTTCTGTCACATCTGTCAATACCATTGAATGTTATAGTTTTATAGACTTCAATAGTCTAACAACCCTACAAAACAGTTTCATTCAAATCTTAATCTTAACAGGTAAATTTACAATCAGTCCCTCAACTTTTGTGGTAAGACCAATGTGATATCCAAACTCTAAACTCTATCATTGTGATACTTGATCTTTTATTATGATATCAATGAGATGCATTCGTCCGCTTTCCGTAACGACACCGTCAAATTAGTCACGTGACAAACAATTGTGGATAACCGCTAGCGCCTCAACTCTTGTGGCAATGTCAATGTGATATCAAACTTCTAAAACCTGTCAATATGATACCCAAACTTAACTCAAAACCTGTCAATGTGAGCCCAGAAGCCATATTCCGTCACATCGTCGTTGATTTAGTCAAGTGACTCGCACTTGGCATTCATTAAAAATTAATTAAAATACCAAAATGACCTTCATTTAAAATTTTTGTTAATTCTCTGTTCGTTTTCTTTTGAATCAATATAATCTCAATTGTCATCTCTATTTGCTAATAACACCACTACCAAATTCCTTATTCTTCATATAACAGCACATCTCAGCTCTCAATGGCAATTAAAACACCTCAAAACAAGATTATTTATCACTTAAAGCTTCTGGACATCCCCCTTCCAAACCATCTTCCTCTTTACTCCTACGTCGAGCACTATACCAAGTCACGCCAAACCACGCAGATCTCAACGTTGGAGATGACCGGTTGTTCAGGTTTCTCCGAGCGGCATGACGGATCTTGAGTAGATCAAGCAGATCCAAGGTCGAGGTTGAACTCGCCAGCATTGCAGATCTTGATTACAACCCCTAAATTGGTTGAATAATTAAGGGGGGTGTATTGTATTTAGATTTCTATGGTGTTTTAAAGACTTTTGTAGATTTCAAGAGTTTGAGGGTATTCAATTATGATTTATTAAAGAAGATTTTAAATCTGAAAAATTTGAGGGTACTCAATTAGGATTTATAAATGAAGATTTTAAATCCATAAAAGTCTGAAGGTATTCAGTAAACACACGAATTGTTAAAGATTTATTAAATGATGGATTTGCACGAACTGTCTAGTGTAAATTATAAAGAAAACAATTCTACCCCCTAGACACAAGATTTGCATGGATTTATATTTTTTTTCATATTTTACTTATTCCTTCCCTCCCTCTCTTATATATATTTTTACACATCTCATTTCATTTTGATATTAGCTAGTCATCTTTTACACCTCTTAATTTTTATACATTCCGCTACGACACCTCTATTCCATACTTATTTCTTTATCTTGTGTATATAGTTTATTTCCTTTGTTTTATATTATTATAACTCTTATATTAAACTTTTTCAACTTTTTTAGACCTCCTAATTTGATACGTCCCGCTATAACTCTTTTATGCTACAATTATATTTTTATCTTATGTATCGATCCCTCATTCCCTCACTCATATATATTTGCATATATATTTTCTTTTTGACATTAGTTAATAATCTTTTGACCTCTTAAGTTTTATATGTCCTGCAACAACACTTATTCCATAATTATCTTTTTATAAGTATATAGTTTATTTCTTTTGCTTCATACTATTATAATTCTTATATTAAATTGTTTCAATTATATTAATAAGTGTAACATAGACGATCTATCGTTTTGACATGAACTTTTTAATATGATCTCTTATGGATAAGAATTCTTCACTCATTCTACATTATATCTTTAAAGATTTGGTAGACATATAGAAATTAACTTGAGAGTTTTCATGTTATTAATTAGTTGTATTTCATTTTTTCCATTCCCTAAATTAAAAATCTCGCACGACTAAGATTACAAATCAAAGATATTATGCAGAAGCCAGATGCTATACATGATGAAATTTGCGTGCTTTCAAATCAAGCAAAAGCCCCAAACTTTATGGAGCTACGCATGACTAATAATACTGTCTACATTGGGAATACCCTGCTAAAATAGCAAGGCTGTGATGCGCTCTTTTGACCCCCATGAGGAATCTACACAAGTCTTCCTTTCCTGCAAAACTACAGAAATAGTAATACTTTGCTGCATTATTTCTTAAAGATGGACCTCCCTTTTCTTACTGCCATTCATATATCGAATTGATGCGTCATCAACATATAAATCAAGTCAGTTGTGTTCCTTGTGTTAGAACTTGTTCTATGATTGGTTAGCTTTCACAACTTTATCGATTCAGGTACTGAAAGGGGTTCTCTTCACAATCAGTGTGCCTGCCAAACTCGACGATTCAAACCAAATGCATGTGTTGTTTCACCTAATTGTTTGTCACTCAGTAGCGTCAGTCATTGTACGAAGTAAATTAAAGTAATGTTTGATCGTCGACATTACGTCTGCTAGAAATGATACCCGGCGTTGAAGCAGCCTCTTTGAGAAAAAAATGTTCACATCAGTGTTCGGCTAATTTGCATAACTATGTTGTGGAAGAACTAGAGACTCTTCCAATGAGTGATGTGGAAGAAGTGGACTCCGGGCGTAGATGTGTATCGACGATTATCCATGTAGCCAATTCTTCAGAATGAAACTTAATATTCTGATAAAAAAACTTGCGAAATAAAAAAGACAATATCGGTGCAACATGAAAAACCGAAAGGCCAACACTATTTGGTTTAGCGGCATAGTCTTGAGAGGTTGTGAGTTCGAGTTTGTTAGAATGAGCACAATCCTAGTATGTTTGAGATGTATATATTCTATGATTAAGTAGGATTCTGTAAATTGATTAGGTGTAAGTAGTTAATTTTCTTGTAAAAGTGTAAGTGGTCTTGTATATATACCCATTTCGGGATTGTTCAATATATCAGAAAATTCACACATGTGTTCTGATTAACTTGGCATCAAAGCCTAAGTTGATCCTGGCAATCCTAGAGATCTGACCCTATTTTTTCCGTTGCGAATCTGTTCTGATCTTATCTATTCTGTTCGACGCATTGAAAGAAGCTCTCGACCCGTCCAATTCTGTCAAACTTGTTCTGTTCCTCTGTTGATTTTGTCATCCAATCTTTAGAACTTGTTTGTAATGGATCTTGCAATTCTTGGAGATCAACTTGAAGTCACCCGTGAACAACTGATGACTCTTCAGAACGAGAGCTCAGGCTTTGGAGTGAAACTGAATGGCACAAACTATCTAGTATAGAAAAGACTAATGAAGATGAATCTTGAAGGTGTAGACAAGTCAAAATATGTTGCTGGTCCTCTCCAATGACCTGAAGAGATTGTCAAGACACATTCTATAAGGGATGCTGCAAATTCTACCATGATGATGCTTCTTCTAAAATTCATGACAAGATCAATCATGTTTTTCAAGGTGCTGGGTTTATTTTAGGTGTAAAATAGGGAAATTTATGCCAAAAATTATTGTGTTGGGTCTATTAAGAGATTTGCTGGGCATATTTAGCAATGCTAAAAAACTATTACACGAAAAATAGATCATTAGTTCCAAGAAAGTCGGAGAGCATAAACCCTACATAACTTAAGGAGAAACTTTTGAGGAATTTTTAGAGAGAGCTCCAAGTCGGAGAGCAAAAACCCTACATAACTTTTCAATGCCTCATCCGGCGGTGTGTCCATTGGAAGTTGTCGTCGGACGGGCGCTCTGGTGCGAGTCCACCATTAAGGAACAAAGGATCTAGGGCAGGAGACGACAAGCTTCTAAATTGTGAGGGGCTACGAGTAGAAGGCGTCCTTCATGTTCGTGTCCTATTTGAGCGGTGGCGAGGGTCTCAAGCAAGGGAGCAGCAGAGGCGGACTTCTGGTATGCGGCTGAGGTTGAGATCTGGTGCACCACGACGGCAGGTTCGTGTCATGTTTCTCACTTTTATGGGTTTGAGATGGGATGATGCAGGCTATAGGGATCGAGCCTCTATGGAATCGAGGTTCATATGGAACCTGATTTTCATAGAGATCTGGCCGGTGAGGCCATCTGGAGGTTATGTGAGGCGGTGTGCTTCGACAGAAGTCATAGTGTCGATCAGATCCTACCTGCAATCCCTTGTTGGTCTTCTAGGCTCATGGGCCTATCTTGGGCCGGTGGACTTCTTTTTTATTGCTTTTGAAGAATAAGTTTTATAGTTATTGATTATAGACTTTTGTTAGCTTTATGTTTATTTATTTTACTAGATTTTAGTTATTTACTGCTTTTAATAAGAAGAGGTGGGCGTTGTCCCGGTATTGGCACCTTGAGTGCCTTGTCTGACCTAGGTAAGTTGTGAGTTCCTTGCTATGCACTACCAACATAAACATTATAGCTGACGAAAAAAAACAGGCCGACGAAATTTTATTTCATCGGCTAAAAATCCTCATATTTCCAGATCTAGACAGCAGCTCATTTGAAAAATACAAGAGAAAAAGTTTGGGTGTTGTCGAAATTGTTGGGTGTCGTCGAAATCTGTCCAAAATTAGTTTGAGGAGGTATATATAGGTACGTATATGTGTATATATCTTGATTTTGAGTTGATTTAAAAGTTTTATTTGAGTTATATATATTGATTTTGAGTTTTAATTTGAGTTGAATTATTGGATTTTAAGTATGATTGAGTTGATCGATTTTGATTTGATAATATATATGAAGTTGTTGTTATTAATAAGTAGATAAATATATATATATATATATATATATATATATATATTAATTTAATTATAATATTGTGTTGATGCATAGTATGAATTAATTAATATGTTAATTATGATTAATGTTAATTGATATATAGTATTGCTATATAATTAGTAATTAGTATATATATGCATGTATATATATATATGTGTGTGTTAATTATTAATTTGTTATTAATTAATTGTACGTTAACTGTAGATAGAATACTAAATGATTTGAAAATTTAATTAATTAGAGTTTATACATATATATTTTGTTATATTTTCAGGATATGAATAAGAGTTGGATTTCGCTTCAAAAATGTGATAAAAGATATGGTAAACGAGTTATTAGTTTTATTGAATATGTGATGGCTAATGCTAACGGGAATACAATTTTCTATTGCCCGTGCACTAAATGTCAGTGTCGCAGCGATATACATTGATTTGCGATTGACAAAGTTTGGCAGCACCTTAAGAGTAATGGGTTTTGGGAGAAGTACACATATTGGATATATCACAGTGAAACATCATCAAGGGGTCCGCATGATCATGGACAATTTTATGAGACGGGCAGTACATCTAACGATCCAACAATGGTCTTCATCAACGATATGTTTCCTTATGAGAGCGGTGTATGCTCTGAAAGACAGTATATGCCTGAGCCGGTGCAGCCCTTCTCTAGTTGTCAACACTGTCGGTATTGACAAGTACAACAAACTACTTGCTTTCCAACAGACCTCTGTGTACCTCGGTTGTCAGAAGACGTTTCTTGAAAGTGTGATGGACGTTATGAAGATTAAAGTTGAGGAAAAATCGACCGTGAAGGCTGTTGGTGATTATCTACAGTATAGTGATTCGATGTTGCCCCACGGTCATCGTCTTCTTACCACTCATCATAAGATCTGATATATCCTGAAAGATCTTGGGTTTTCCTACATCAAGATCCATGCATGCAAATATGACTGTGTTCTCTTCTAGGGTAAAGATCTAGAAGGGAATGACCTTGGTGGCCTTGACGCATGTCCGGTATGTCAGAGTGACAGGTATAAGCTGACTCCTGCAGGCAATAGAAAACCTATGAAGGTACTTCGGCATTTCCCGTTGAGGGAAAGGTTGAAGCGGTTGTACATGTTATCACAAACGATCAAAGCTATGAGATGGCATGCTGATAGGGAATTGCATGACGAAGATACCTTTATACACCCTGCTGACGGGGAGGCTTGGAAGAATATAGACCGTGAGTTTCCTCATTTTGCGTCAAAGGTCCGAAATGTGAGGCTCGGGCCCTCATCCGACGGGTTCAATTCTTTTGACATCATGAGTCTTCAATACAGTGTATGGCCGGTGATTTTGGTACCATACAACCTTCCTTCATGTATGTGCATGAAGAAGGAATACAATATGTTGAGTTTGTTGATTCCGGGGCCCGGTTATTCAGGGAAGTGTCTCAATGTGTATTTGAGACCCTTAATTGAAGAGCTTAAGTTTTTTTGGGACGTTGGTCATCCCACTTATGACAAGTACATACACGAGATGTTCTAGATGCATGCTATGGTTCTAGTACATACACGAGATGTTCTAGATGCATGCTATGGTTGTTGGTACCATCAGTGATTTTCCTACCCGTGGGATGTTGTCCGGCAACGTTGTTAGGGGATATAAGGCTTGTCCGGCAACACATTACAACAATTTATTTATAGGCAACTTAGAGACTACAAAGCTTATGTGGCTAATAAATACGCGCTTGAAGGATGCATAGTTGAAGCATATATTGCGCACGAGTGCATCACCTACATGGAGTTGTATTTCAGAGCGTTGAAGGAAACTCCACAAACCATACTAGTAGATGTACCGAAGTTCAACCTTTTCATAGTCTATAATGATGTTGAAGTTTATGGAATTTTGCTAGACTCTTACAAGTTGCAACCACATGAGCTAGTCATAGCCCATTGGTGGGTATTGATTAACTGTCCAGAAATTGAATACTGGAAAGACATCCATTTATACTATCCAGACATTCAAGGTGATCTCGACTACCACAACATGGAGTTCGCAAACTATTTTGGCGGTTAGGTATATAATTCTTTATTTTTGTTCAAGACTCTTTCATTGCATAATTATTCATATTTACAATACATTGAATATTTGGTTGCAGATGAACCATATTCAATTCGATGGACACCCAAATTGGTCGCACGAACTAAGACTTCTAGCGATGAAGCCGATAATGTCAAGAGTTTATCCGATGTGCAAGGTGAATGACATGAAATTTATATGTGAACAAAGAGACAACAGATGGAGAACACAAAATTCTGGGGTGATGGCGCATGGTAGGCGGAATGAAGTTGACTATTACGGTGTTCTTAATTCAATAGTGAAACTCGTTTATGGGTAAGGCAAGACAGTGCACCTCTTCAATTGTAGATGGTTTGATACTAGTAGCCCGCAGAGCATGAAGATCGATCAATACGGGATTTTATCGGTAAACACTACTACAAGCTGTTACGAAGATGACCCGTTCGTTTTTGCCACATCGGTAAAACTAGTGTTTTATCTTGATGACCTTGTTAAGGGTAACGCGTGGAACGTAGCCAACCTTGTGCACCCTCGAAACATTTACCGGGCAGCTACACTTGGAGAGGCCTAAGACGAGGAAGAAGATGTTGCGTATCAAGAGCCCAGCGCAATAGGTATTCTTGACTCCTCTACAATTCACCTTAATAATTTTAAAGCGGGTCGTTTGGTTCGAATTCGTGATTTAGACGCAAGGCTTATTGATGTTAATCCAAATCAAGAAACAGACGAAGACTCTTGTGATGAGGAAATACATAGATTGTCAGAAATTAATTCTGACACCGAAGAAGATTCATCAGATGATTCTGATTACAAGCATTCTTAGTTTAAATTTGTAATACGAATTAAATCATGTTTCATCGGCTAAAACTATCTTAGCCGACGAAATATGATGTATTCCGTCGGCTAAAACTATCTTGGCCGACGAATACCCTAATATTTCATCGGCTAAACCATAAATCCTAAACCCTATATTATAGTCGACGAATACCCTAATGTTTCGTCGGCTATAGTTAAATAAATAAAATAATAATTTTATACCACTGGTTGCATCTCATCGATTTGAAACTATTTGTAGTTGAAGGTCTGGGCAAAATACATAATTTAGATGGTCAAATTTCCGTTACGAAGCGTTTAGGGGTTTGACTTATGAGATTGACTGTCCTGATCGAGTTCTTAACGTTGTCAGATCAAGTTGAAAATTTACCCATACACATATTTCAATATTATAATGATATATGACGGTCGGATTTTTGTTTCACAAGATTGATCATCTGAATCACAACATGCCTTTTAATGTTGTATAACTGTTTACCAAGTGTTAAGTAAATGTTCTGTTTAAAAAACAAATTATACGTAGAAGCTTCAAATGAAAAAAAGTTGTGAAATAAGATATGACCGGTGAAATACGTCTATGGTTGAAAAATCACGTAATTCCAGTAAAGTCTCGGTGCCTATAGTTGTGGTGAATACATTTTTTTCATTTTTTCTCCCTACAGGTAGCCCTATCTCTGATGCTTATTTTTCATAAATTTTTTATACCACTGGTTGCGTCTCATCAATTTGAAACTAATTGCAGTTGAAGGTCCGGGAAAAATACGTAATTTAGATAGTCAAATTACCGTTTCTTTGCGTTTAGGGGTTTGACTTACGGGATTGACCGTCCGGATCGAGTCCTTAACGTTGTTGGATTTTCATGAAAATTTACCCATACACATATTTCAACATAATGATGATATTTGATGGTCGTATTTTTGTTTCACAAGATTGATCATCACAATCACAACATGCCTACTAATGTTGTATAATTTTACCGTGTCAAGTAAATGTTCCGTTTCAAAACAAACTATACGTAGAAGCTTCAAACGAAAAAAATCCGTGAAATAAGATATGACCGGAATGGTAAAATACGTAAACGGGTGAAAAATCAAGTAATTCCAGTAAAGTCTCGGTGCCGATAGTTGCGGTCAATGCATTTTTTCATTATTTCTCCCTAGAGGTAGCCCTATCTCCGATTGTTATTTTTCATAAAATTTTTATACCACTGGTTGCGTCTCATCGATTTGAAACTATTTACAGTTGAATGTCCGGGCAAAATAAGTAATTTAGACGTCAAATTTCTGTTTCTTTGCGTTTAGGGGTTTGACTTACGGGATTGACCGTCCAGATCGAGTCCTTAACGTTGTCGGATCTTGATGAAAATTTTCTCATACACATATTTCAACATAATGATGATATCTGACGGTCAGATTAGTATAAAAATATAATTAAACATATAAATTGGAAATAAATTAAATAAATTAGTATAAAAAGTAATATAGCCGACGAATTTCTTAAATATTCGTCGGCTATAGTTAAATAAAAAAATATAATATAATTAAACATATAAATTAAAAATAAATTAGTATAAAAAGTACTATAGCTGACGAAAATCATAATTGTAGCTGACGATTTTTTTATTTCGTCGGCTATACTTCTGCCTATATAGGCAGAACATAGCGAGCCCGAGATAAGAAACCCTATTTTCATTTTTTCTCCCCTCCGCCTACACTTCTCTCCTCCGCCTCCACTGCCCTCCTCGGCTCCTCCATCGCCTCCTCCACTCTTCTCCTCCGCCTCCACATCCTCTCTTTCTTTCGAATTCTCAAGTAATTAAGGTAAGAAATTCGAATTTTTAGGATTTTGAATTGAGATTTTGAATTGGTTTCTGGTGTTAGGGTTTATTTATATATATATACATTACTAATTATAAATTACTGCATATTTATATATATTTTGAATTATTAATAATTATTTTGCTTCAAATTTGTATATATTGCTGAATATTTTGACTTATTAAAAATTAATTTGAATTATAGATGTATATATTGTCACTACCAACATAAACATTATAGCTGACGAAAAAAAAACAGGTCGATAGATTTTTTTTCGTCGGCTAACGTCCACTTTAGCTGACGAAACAAAAAATCGTCGGTTAAGTTAATTTTTCGTTGGCTAAAGTGGACTTTTAGCCGACGAAATATTTTTTCGTCGGCTATAGTTTGTAAACTATAGCCGAAGAAATTTTTTAAGTTTAGCCGACGAAATATATAATTTCGTCAGCTAAAAGTCCTTATATTTGCAGATCTAGACAGCAACTCATTTGAAAAAAAATGGCAGAAAAAGTTCGGGTGTTGTCGAAATTGTTGGGTGTTATTGAAATCTGTCTAAAATTAGTTTGTGGAGCTATATATAGGTACGTATATGTGTATATATCTTGATTTTGGCTTGATTTAAGAGTTTTATTTGAGTTATATATATATATATATATATTTATTTTGAGTTTTAATTTGAGTTGAATTATTAGATTTTGAGTGTGATTAAGTTAATCGATTTTGATTTGATAATATATATATATATATATATATATATGAAGTTGTTGTTATTAATAAGTAGTAGTATATATATATATATATTAATTTAATTATAATATTGTGTTGATACATAGTATGAATTAAGTAATATGTTGATTATGATTGATGTTAATCGATATATATAATATTATTATATAATTAGTAATTAGTTTATATATATATATATATATATATATATATGTGTGTGTGTGTGTGCGCGCGCGCGCGTGTGTGTGTCTTAATTATTAATTTGTTCTTAATTAATTTTACGTTAACTGTAGATTGAATACTAAATGATTTGAAAATTTAATTAATTAATTAGAGTTTATACATATATATATATATATTATGTTATCTTTTCAGGATATGGATAAGAGTTGGATTTCGTTTCCAAAATGGGACAAAAGATATGGTAAAAGAGTTATTAGTTTTATTGAATTTGTGATGGATAATGCTAACGGGAATACAATTTTCTATTGCCCGTGCACTAAATGTCAGTGTCGCAGCGATATACATCGATTTGCAATTGACGAGGTTTGGCAGCACCTAAAGAGTAATGAGTTTTTGGAGAAGTACACATGTTGGATATATCACGGTGAAACATCATCAGGGGGTCCGTTAGATCATGGAAAATTTTCTAAGACGGGCAGTACATCCAACGATCCAACAACGACATTCATCAATGATATGTTTCCTTATGAGAACGGTGTATGCTCTGAAGGACCGTATATGCCTGGGCTGGTGCAGCCCTTCCCTAGAGTTGTCAACACTGCTGGTATTGACAAGTTTAACACACTACTTGCTTTCCAACAGACCTCTGTGTACCTCGGTTGTCAGAAGACGGTTCTTGAAAGTGTGATAGATGTTATGAAGATTAAAGTTGAGAAAAAATCGACTGTGAAGGCTGTTGATGATTATCTACAGTACACTACTTCGATGCTGCCCCAAGGTCATCGTCTTCCTACCACTCAAAGGGTTCAAAGGGCCAAAGGTCTGAATCGTTTGAGGGAATGTCTGTGCACCCTAGTCGTCAGAAGTCGGTTCTTGAAAGTGTGTTGGACGTTATGAAGATTAAAGTTGAGACAAAATCGACCGTGAAGGCTGTTGATGATTATCTACAGTACACTACTTCGATGCTGCCCCACGGTCATCGTCTTCCTACCACTCAAAGGGTTCAAAGGGCCAAAGGTCTGAATCGTCTGAGGGAACATCTAGTTACCTTCAAGCGTCGTTTCAGGGTCCATGACAGCCCGATGTGCGTCCCATATCAAGCCGACGTAGAGGAAGCCGGGCGCCACTCATTCCTCCAGACAGCCGGGGGCCACACATTCCTCGAGGTAGCCGGACGCCCCTCGCTCCTCGAGGCAGCCGAGCGTCCCTCACTCTTGGAGGCAGTTGTGTCCTCCGACTCAGGTGGAGATTTCTGCACCACGTATGCCTGAGATACACAGGGCACTGACTGCAGGCCCTACTATTTTAGAGGGTGGGTCATCTAGGGTACAGATGTCGTCGTCTCTTTTCTACCTTCCGCGGTTGATACCGGCATTACCTACAGTCAATGACCCAGGGGCGCCGATTTATCCACTGCCCCCGCAGGTGACCCCATCAGGGCGTACCAGTTCATGACTTTTGGTACGGATCTTATTTCTGTGAGGGTATCATCATCGGCAACAGAGTCAGAATCTGTCGCGTCCGCCCCAACGCCCTCAGGTAATGAAATATAAATAATTTGTTTTCTTATAATGTCATAATAAGAAAAATTTATTAATAATCAATTTGAGATAGGCACCATCGGAGCCAAGCCGACAAGGAAGAAGAGAGGCACCGTCACAGAGAAGGCTCTCGAGAAGACCGTGAGTACCTCGGGAAGGATCGTCATCGATACTGACAGGGATGACAACGTAGTATCGGGTGGGAAGACGAGGATGTACTCCGGCCGCGTGGGAGCGCTAATTAGGGATAGAGTCCTGCAAGTACTCTTATTCTTAGTTGTATTTCATTTTTTCCATTCCCTAAATTAAAAATCTTTTACGACTATGGCTACAAATCAAAGATATTATGCAGAAGATGATATACATGTTGATGTCTGGGTGCTTTCAAATCACGCAAAAGCCCCCAACTTTATGGAGCTACGCATGCTATTAATACTGTCTACATCAGGAATACCTTGCTAAAATAGCAAGGCTGTGATGCGCACTTTTGACCCCATGCCATTCCAAGCTAAAGCTAAAGCTAATAGGGAATCTACACGTCTTCCTTTCCTGCAAAATAGTGTGATTTCCTTCTGTCTCAAAACAACAGAAATAGTAATACTTTGCTGTATTATTTCTTAGAGATGGACCTCCCTTTTCTTACAGCCATTCATATATCGAATTGATGCACGCATCATCAACATATAAATCAAGTCAGTCGTATTCCTTGTGTTAGAGCCTGTTCTATGATTGGTTAGCTTTCACAACCTTATCGCATTCAGGTACTGAAAAGGGTTCTCTTCACAATCATGGTGCCTGCCAAACTCGACGATTCAAACTAAATGCAAGTGTTATTTCAGCTAATTGTTTGTCTATCCGTATCGTCATATCGTGAATAAAATTTTGTTTAGATTAAAGTAATGTTTGATGGAGAAGTCGATGATACGTATGCTAGAAATGATACCGTGCCTCGAAGCCTATTTGAGAATAAAATTTCACATCAATGTTCGGCTAAATTGCATAACCATGTTGTGGAAGAACTAGACTCTTCCAATGAGTGATGTGAAGAAGTGGACTCATCCTGGCGTGGATATGTATTGACGATTATCCATTTTGATAAGAAAAAAAATTCTTTACTTTTTTGAGTCCTACTCTCCCGAAAAATTCTAGGGTGAGTTGATGCATAGTATGCATCAACTTTGTTGTTAAATTGTAAAATGAGTTGTTAAATTGTAAAATGAGTTGTTAAAGTAGTAAAATTTGTTTTTAAAGTGGTAAAATGAGTCCTTAAAGTTGTAAATTTATAGTTACAACATTAGTGCTTATATGTCCTTAAAGTAGTAATTGAGTTGTTAAAGTTGTAAAATTGAGTGTTTATCCCATTGAGGACTCATTTTATAACTTTAACAACTTATTTACCACTTTAAGAACATATAACCATAAATGTTGTAATTACATCTTTAAGAACTCATATTACAACTAACATTACTACTTTAACGACTCATTTTACAACTTTACGACAAAGTTGATGCATGGTATGCATCAACACATCCTAGCCTTACCCTACTCTCCCCACTTGTGTATTACACTATACATATTGTTTTACTATATAAGCATATGCTTATGATCCATGATTCTTGTGCACTGCCATAAAGAGTGTGAAGAGCTCAGAAATACAAGGGCAGTTTCTTCAAAACAACCACATCAATTTTTTCAATGGAACTTGAGGCTGATGAATTTGAGGTGAACTTCACCAGAAAATTCATTGTCAAAGCTTCAAATCCGTTGGTGAAGTCTCATATCCTCACTCTATCAAATCTAGACTTGCTCTCAGGCCGCTTTCCAGTCACATACTTCTATTTCTATCCCAGCAAACAACATGCCAATAACATTAATATCACAGAATCCCTCAAGAGCTCCCTAGCCAAAACCCTCAACAGCTACTATCCCTTTGCTGGTAAGATTGTCCTAAACCCAATTACCAACGAACCCGAAATCATGTGCGACAATAGCGGTGCTCTAGTTCTTGAAGCTCAAGCTAACATTCCCTTAAACACATTAAACTTCTACGATCTTGATCAATCTCTGCGAGGGAACAAGCTAGTCTCCATCTACCCTGATATTCCTTTACAAATCCAAGTCACATATTACACTTGTGGGGGTGTTTCGATCACGTTCACCTTTGACCATGCACTTGGGGATGCTAGTAGCTTTGGTAAGTTTCTCCTTTCATGGTCCGAAATGGCACGAAACAAGCCAATCTCCTGCATGCCGGATCACCAGAGAAGCCTCCGAATCAGTGCACGCAATCCTCCCAGGTACCACTCCTCCTTGGACCAAAGTTTTGTCAAGTGCACGATGGAAGAGATCATGAATATCCCAACAGCCGAAACCTTGGTTAAGAGGCTTTATTTCATCGAAAATTCGAGCATTAACCAGCTGCAAAGTCAGGCATGTAGAAATGGTAAGAAGAGAACAAAAATTGAGGCAGTGTCAGCCTATGTATGGAAAACTATGGTCAAAGCCAATATAGGTACTAGAACTAACAAAAGCCATAATGCAGTGTGCAAGATGGGGTGGCTAGTCGATGGACGATCTAGGTTGCATAAAAGCAATCATAATGATCACAATACCAATAACAATATGTCAAATTACATAGGGAATGTGTTGTCTTTGGCTTTTGGAGAGGCGAGTGTGAATGATTTGAAGAACGGTTCTATATCAGATGTTGCTAACATGGTGCGTGAAGCCATTTCCAAGGTAACAAATGAGGAACATTTCTTGGATTTGATTGATTGGATAGAGTACCACAGGCCGGGACTAATGCTATCCAAGATTGTGCTAGGACAAGGAGGAGTGCCGGCACTTGTTTTGTCGTCGGGGAGAATGTTTCCGGTTGCTGAGTTGGACTTCGGATTTGGGAGTCCGGTGCTTGGGACAGTGTGTTCAACTATTGAGAAGATTGGAGTGGCTTACATGAACCAAAGGCCAAGTGCAAAGGGTGATGGCTCTTGGACTATGTCATGTATCCTATGGCCAGAACTAGCAGCTGCTTTAGAATCTGACTCCATTTTTCAGCCCATGACTGCTGGCCATCTTCAACTTCAATCCTAGTCGATCAAGTATATATTCTTCTGTTTTATTTTCTTTGTAATTCAGTAAGCATCTCAACTTATGAGTCTAGAATCCTGCTAATTAAACCTGTGATTTGACAAGAATGCACCACAGACGTCAAATATGAACCGAAACCCAGTAGAAGCATAATGCTAATCTGCATCAGACTGAGATAGAACAGCACACTACCTCAGTTGTTTGTTTTACTTGAAACTGTTTTATGATGAAATTTCAAACAAGCTATAGAAAAAGAAAAGTTTTCCGATGAGAAGTAAAAAGAAAAAAGAACATAGATACCTAACAAATCCAAAATTGTAAACTACATAACTAATTCACTAACTTTTCTAACTTTTCAAATCTGATTAATGATGTTTTCTTGCTAGTAATAAGCTAATTAATTATGTAGATACCGACAAGTTTGGAATTTTTTTTGATGAAGACAAGAATTGGGTGGGCTACAAAGCTTAAGATTTAGTTTGTAGGTGTTTATTGACGATTTATAGGCCTTAACTATCACAGTTAAAAAATAATTATATTGGCTCACTATCCTCCGTCCCTGAACTCGCGGTTTCTTTTTTGGGTATTTGACGTTACATTTAATTTGGTAGGGGTGGGCATATTTGGATCAGATCTGTTTTTGATCCAAACCGTATCTAATCCGAATTATTCAGGTTTGCAAAATCTCTATCTAGAACCAAATTTTAAAATCGGATCAACCGGAAACCGGATCGGGTTGGATTGGTTTCGGATTTGACCCTGAATTTAAAACAATAAGATGAGACATTTAAAAAATATATTATTTTATCTTTCTTCTCTATAAAAATTAAAACGTATGTAGTTCTAGCTTTTTCTTTCAATTATTTTTCATCACGAATTTACAATCATGTTTAGATTAAATGTCAAATTATATATATTTGTTTAATAGTATACTTGTTCAAAAATGTGAGTTCATATGAGTGTGTATATAAATACATATAATTTGATAGAAATTTTTGTCTTCCTAAGGCGACACATAATAAGAAATAATCAATTAATAATAAAGTGACATGTATTAAATATATATATAACAATATATAAAATATTCAGTTAATTCAAACCGGTTTTTAGGCTAAACCGAAACCAATCTGATTCAAACCGGTTCGGATCGGTTTACGTTATTTTTTGACCCTGTTTTATTCGGTTTGGTTATCCAATCTGGTTTTTAGGATTGTTTTTTTTAGTTTTTGGTTGAAAATCGGATATATGCCTCTACCCCTACAATTTGGTAGACTCATTTTAGATTACACCTATATTTAAGATTGTTTTAAAATACACTCAAACTTATTAATTAGGTGTGTCTAAAACTAAATAAACCTATTATTCAAAATAAATAATAAAACCTATTTTTTAGAACTACAGAAATTATGAACATTCCTAAATCCTATAAGTATCCTAAACCCTAAACCATAATCCATAACCCCTAACCCCTAAACCCTAAAACCATCCAAAACACAATTCCTCCATAAATCCTAAACTCTAACTCCTAACCCCTAAACCCTAAACCGTATACACTGACCCCTAACCTAAAACTCTATACTCAAAACTCAATTATTTTATTTGTAACCTAACTTAAAGGCCAAATGATCAGTAGAGAAAATGTGATAATTTTAAATTTGCGAGTTTAAAATCTGTAATACAAGTAAAATAAGTGTAGTAAGTGTAAATTAAAAAGAAAATGTGAATGAGTTTATATTCAAAGAGAATCGAATCGGTGGATTTTCTTTAATTATCTCTTTCTTTTTAGGTAACAATAGATTAGAATTTTTTATTGCTACCATAATGGTATATTGGAATCCTCTATAAAGAGAGGTTCACATCAATGAATAATACATATCTCATAATTCTCTCAACTCATTCCACCATAAACAAGTAAACATAAGAATTACTTATCCTGTAATCATTCTCACACATCTCAATTCCATTCCAAGTAAAAAAATGTGTCATCTATGTTTTTTCTTCAACAAAAACGTATTTGTGTCTGACACTTTATTTTGCTGGAGAACCTTCAATCTCCGGAAAGTGTGATCTATACTTATTTTATAGCAACGAATAACAACTAGCTAGGTTATAATTTGTGTGTGACGCATTAAACCATGTTGTCTATTTGTTAAGCGAGTAGGGATCATTCAAGCCGATGATTGAAAGTACTCTAAAAAAACAAAACGCGTCAGACACAAATATTCATAAATATCTATAGACATGAAGGAGGATAAGGATCCCTTTGACAAGCTAATGTTTACTTTTGATTTTTGTGATAACCAAATTCTAGTCTTAAGAAGGAAGCGGTTAAATTTAGCATCCCATATGGGTAGCGGTTAAATTTGGCGTGTGCTACCCACGTTCCGTTTGGGTTAGTTAGAGAACATTACTAAAATGGGGTGAGGACCTCGGCTCGCTTTCACAACAAAAAAGGTTGAAAATGCAGGAAAATAATGGAGAAAGAGAGCACAGACAAAATAGGGTCAAAAACACATGAGAAAAGAAAAGGTAAAAAAAAACAGAGAAACTAAGAAAAGGAGGCTGAGCGGAACGAACTAGGGTGGAAGAGATACAAATGGAACATCCAAGTCAAGTGTGCTACAAACACACACAAATCAACTTTTCACTATTTATTATATCTATATAATAAAAAAAATCCGCACACATGGCACAACATTGTCGCACTTCTACAAACATTGTCGTTGCTTACAAGAAGTATAAAGAACTGCTAGAAACAAATAGCGTAGAGAACAATGGAGTTGAACATAATGTCACTCTTAATGTCGATATCAATCATGGGCCGAACTACCTTCATAGGTGAAGGGTCCGGACCCCCCCCCCCACTCAAGATTTCTATATATTTTCATAATCACCCTATATAATTGATAAAAATGATGTATTTTGTGTTAATTTAAGTTATGAACCCTCCTAATGAGAAATACAAGTAAGAAACAATTATAGAGAGCAATTTATGACTAACGGTACCTAATGTATACTAAAAGAGACCGAATTGTAACTAATTTATAGAATAAATACGTAAATGTTGCTTAGATTTAGAATTTTTGACAACTAATTACCATTAATGTTTAATTTGTTTAATTGTTTTATTTAATAAGGCCCGTAAGACTTGTTAAATTTAACATTATCATCCTCTATACTTTCTTGATTCACATCCGAACCCCCCCCAACATTCAAATCCTGGTTCCGCCCCAGATTTCAAAGGCCATGATTCTGGTATTGATGCCCTTGACTTTTACGTCACATGCTAAATTGTTTTCTATTTTTTCAAGTCTTGATGTAATTAGGAATCGTTAGTATGTCATGCTTTGTTTTCTTTTCAAGTTTTTTTAGACTCTGATATACTCTCTTTTTCCAGCTCATTAATAAAAGATTTGTTTGATTTTTACTGTCTTTATAGGTCAATGGATTTACAACATAAGATGCACAAAGACATCTACCATAGAAAAATGGCATTAGTGCCGCCTTGGTCTCTTCCAAAGAGAAAGTGACGCACGACATCATGACCCTCAAGGTTACTGTCACGCCCCAGCTCGAGTTTACCTCTCTAAATTCGGGGTAGAACGTGCGGGACATATCTCAAGAGAGATTTTTTCGTAATCCATCTTGATAAGAGATAACCCTTACCCAAACCATATTCATCTAATCCAAACGACACCGAAATAAACCTCAATATAGCTGAGGTTATCCCGATTACTGAGTTGGATTTTAATACAAAGTATTTCAGAGGATCTAGGGTCTAGATGTTATTTGTGACTGCTCCCGAATCCCGATCAGGCTGTCTATGAACCTTATACTCAAGGATCAAGCCACACGTAACTCTTATTTACTTTAACATTCTACTTGGACAAATCTCACCTGTCATATAACTATTACCGCTAGCATACTCTTATTTACTATAACTATTACCGCTAGCATACTCTTATAGCTAATCCTGAGTTTAACCACTCTGCTGAGGTATCTATAAACCAGTTATCTAACTAGATTATCTTAAACATTCAACTATACATATATACAACATCCAGAGAATAGTAAGCAGATAATTATAACATAATGACAACCACATACATAAACAAATCCACCGAGTGCATAAAAGTAATATCAACTAGAGGGGCACCATTATAATTATCTTAAACTTCTAGGGGCAGCATTGTCATTTTGGTCTCGGTGGCAGTCTTATAATTATGCAAAGCTACAAAGGGTATTTCTAGGATTTCAGCCTCAATGACAGCCCTGTAATTAACTCAAACTGCCAGGGACAGTTATGTCTTTTCACACCTACAATAAATGGTAAAATACTAGATCTACCGCAGTAAAAATTCAAAGATGTACCCCTTTCTACACCAAACTATTCTGATCGGCCAGCCGGCCGGGTTTCCTCTATTTTCGGCCATATTCTCTCCCAATCAACAACCGATGAACAACACAATCGAAGGGATAAATGAAGAAAAAGAAGAAATTACCTCGGGTCCCCATCCCGGGAGTCCCGTACTAAGCGGCGTCGACCACCCAGCCACCTTCGGCATCTCTCTCACGCATCCGCAACACTGGTAGCTCCCCACAGCGCCCCCGCGACTTCCCCGACCTTCAATGGCTCCGATCACATCCTTGGTAGCTGGGACGTTGACCGATGACGAGACGACTCAATTCAACTGCCACACGCGACGACGGCCTAGTGGGGGCCCAGCCTGACCAAGGGAGAAGACGAAGCTCGAGGCCGCACGAGGGAGAAAGAGAAGAAGACCCCAAAAAACAGAAAACCCCCCACATATATATATATATATATATATATATATATATAATCCAACGGCCCAGATTTGATCTCCATAAATCAACGGCCCAAATCAATTAATAGAAAGTTACCGTAAAGAGTAAATAGATATTTTTACTATTTAGTGTTTACCGCACAGTAACTATACAATATCATGAATAACTTCCGCATAAAAACTCTGATTAATTCGTAGGTTATACCCACAAATTCGTATTAACTCCCCCTACAACTTTCCCGAATGAAGCTTCGCCAAATTCTCGATTTATCGCAAAGTCATATTTTTACGGTAAAATAAATAATATTTATTATTCTCGTAAGCTGAATAAATCTGCATTAATCAGCCCGTAGCTCCATAAAATATTCCGGATATACCGGAAGACTCGTATTAATATATTCTATACCCTCGGGACATATAATCTATTTTCCCTAAAATCAAAAATATCTCAATATTATAATCGAATATTAATTCAGAGAAAGCTAATAGCGTGGCTACGACCCTCTTTTACCAGCCTAATCCCGGTAAAAAGGTAAATTCTTGGGTCAGGGTGTTATAGTTACTCAATTTCCATTACATAGCGGATTACATAGCGGATTGTCCATCATCAATTTCAAATAGGCTCACTCATGTTTGTATGATGTCTTAGAATTGTCTAAAATTAAAGAGATAGTGGTATCAAGTGTGTCTCACATTGCCGACCCTCCACAGACATGTCTGGGTCATGGTAATTTGGACTTACCGAAAGATTTTGATCTTTGATTTACCATAATCTATTCCCCTAATGTCGTCTTGCAAAAGACATTGAACTTATCAAAACCGCGCTTCGTCATCTTTATCAAATCCTCTAGGTCCACTAAGTTAGTTAATGTTCATGTCAGGGGCTTTGATAACTAGTCATGGAGATTTTATGACCAAAAGGGCTTTGTTTTTATCGTAGACATGTTACTTTGGCTGCGGCATATGGCTACACGCCATCTGGAAGCTTCAAATCTTCATAAATGCCAAATCAGCAAAACAACAAATCTGTCTTTTTCTGCACAGTAACTTCAAACAGACTTTGTGAACAGCTCTGGACGAAATAGATCGGTACTTTATATCAATTGAAATATAATTGAATCTAGTTTCTGAAATTTTCGCGGTTTGTCCATATCTATGTTAACGAAGAAGTTATAGTTGTTGTAGTGAGCAAAGGTCATGTTCAACGGAAATTTTTTCTGCACTCTCGGGATTGTTGCTTCTTTTAGCCTTTTTTCAATCCTTCTAAATAGGTTGATATTGATCTATTTACTCATATATGTACTCCCTTTCGTAGATATGTCTCTCGGAGAGATCGAGTGACTCGTGGAAAGTGGATCGGCCCACACAATTCTAAGGAACCGATAACTCTTCGTTGAGTAAATGCCTTGTAAATCATATGTGACAACAATGATTTGATCTTCTTATGTGATCCCTGGGCTTGGAACCGCTCGTTTCTTGTTGTCTCATGGCACTATGATCCATGTGATGAAGGCTCTTTTTGCCCCGAAAGGAAACTGGACCTTTTTAAGCTTTAAAGACATTCACACTAATGACTTTCACTTGGAAACTCATTGTGAGGATGGAATAGAGTTCTTGTGTATTACTTCTCATGAGTACGGTCATAAACGAATATTGAAGAAGCTTATGAGTCAATCTAGTAGTCTTTACCTCGCGACGATTCGAATTATTGATTCTCATGAAGTCGCCAAACAGGATCTTTGAGACTCTAACTCATACAAGTTTTGGCATTATCACCTTGGTCATCCCGGAAGAGACATGATGATCCAAATTCTATGCAATCTCATGGACATCCCTCCTTCTGGTCAAAACGAAAAAAATTGGGGAATGGCATCACCATCGATCACAATGATGACGTCACAATTGAGAATCTCGCCCTAATGGAGACTTTTATTTCTCATAGGCTCGGCACCAATTTCCTGGTTGCCGCTTGGTCGTCCCCTCAAGCAATTGAGGCGTGCCGTTCTCCCCTTGATATATCCTTGACCCTTTCAAATGCACATCGTTCGTTATGCAAAGCTTGTTATTTATCTAAAGTGGTATCGAGACCCTTGTACGCTAAAGATAACATCGAGAACATTTCATTCCTACATCGTACTGATGGTAATATTTGTGGGCCTATCCATCCTGAATGTGGCCCATTTCAATACTTTATGGTTTTGGTGGATGCCTCGAGGCAGCCTATCCTGATTTCTGCATTTGGATTTCATGCTAATTATTTTAGAAGACCTAGGGTTCTAATAGTATTTGTGACTGCACCCGAATCCCGGTCAGACTGCCTACGTACCCTGTACTCAGGGATCAAGTCACACGTAGCTCTTATATTAACTAACGCTATAACCGGGAAAATCCTGTTTTTCTATTTATCAGTAGAAAACCTATTAAGGGTAGCGTACGACTAAGGCCACTCCAGAGTTTAACCTATCCGTTGAGGTACTCACAAACCACCTATCTAATAACCGTAATAATCAACCATACTAACAAACAACAACCGCACATGCAAATATATAATATAATGGCATCTACATAAATAACAAAACCTCTAGGGATATAACAGTAATATCAACTAGAGGGTACCCTTGTAATTATCTTAAACAGTCAATGGCAGTATAGTCAATTCCATCTCAATGGCAGTTTGGTAAATATCCAAAACTATCAAGGGTATTTATGGGATTTCAGCCTCAAGGGCATCCCTGTAATTAACCCAAACTGCCAAGGGCATTTATGGGACTTTACTCTCAAGGGCAGCCCTGTAAATATACAACACAACCAGGGGCATTTCTGTCTTTTCACACCTATGGTAAATGGTAAATATATTAGATCTACCACAGTAAAAATCTTGGGATTTACCCTATTAATCCTAACCTATCACCGGTCGATCTGCTGGCCGAATTTTCTTCCTAACTCCAGCCATAATCTATCCAGATCAAACCACAATGCCTCTACAGTCCAAAGAGCAACACAAACACAGTGGCACAAGGAGGAGGGGAGACAAATACCTCTCAGGTCCGCTCGGGAACCGCCAATGTGAAACCTCGATGTTTTTCCTAATCTCGGTGAACGCTCCCAAACTCGACAGGAAGTCGAGTGGGTACTAAATGCTGCTCTTTGCATCACCCACACCCTCCAGCGACATCGAGGACCCGACCCGGCTTCGATTTACACCTCCCCCTCCTCGTTCGATCCTCTGGTACGGCGTCTCCAGACTCTGGGCTTGATGGCAGAGGCAAGGTGCGACTGTGGTGACTACGGTGAGGTAGGACGCTCTGCGGTGGGGCTCGCCGGTGTCTGCCTCCGAGCAACTGTACTCACAGTCGAGCTCGGGAAAGAGAGAGCGGAGAAAGTAGGAGAGAGAAAGAGAGATCGTCCCTGTCAACTCCCCCTCCCCCATATATATACCCAACACCAACGGCCCAAATCAATCTCTGATTGATCTGACGACCCAGATTTAATTACAAAAGTTACCATTTACTTTTACCGAATAGTAACTATACAATATCCCGGATAACTTTAGTATATGAACTCTGATTAATTTAGGACACACCCATGAGTTCGTATTAACATCCTCTACAACTTTCTCGAATGAAGTTTTCCCAAATTCTCGACTTATCACAAAGTCATCTTTTTACGGTAAAGTAAATAACATTTATTATTTCCATAAACTAAATAAATCCATAACAAACAACTCGTAGCTCCGGAAAATATTTCGGACATACCGAAGGACTCGTATTGACATAATCTACCACCTCGAGACATAAATTCTATCTTTCCCCAGAATCGAGAATATTTCGATATTAAACTCGAATAGTAATTCGAAGAAGACTAACAGCGTGGTTACAACCCTCTGTAACCCGTCTGATCCCGGTAAAAAGGAAAATTTTGGGGCAGGGTCTTACATCCCTATTATGTTATAGGGCTATGCAATATTACATGCATTATTACTTATTCATTTCAGACCCACTGCCAAAAAACCTTTTAGTGTGTAATAGTTGGTAACTAGATATAAGTATGACATTTCACATCTACACATTTTCGATTTTGTGGTTTATGAGCCAATTACACCTCCATTGTGTACTAAGATGGGTTCTCATAGGCGAATGTGTATCTATGTTGGATATCAATCTCCAACGATTATACGATATCTTGATCCATTAACAAGTGAACTATTTACCACACGATTTTCGGACTATCACTTTAATGGGACACTCTTCCCACCAATAAGGGAGATATGAACACAAGTGTTCGAGTGGAACAACTTGAATCATCGTGGTTTGTCAGCACTCTGTCTCATTATGATTATCGCACTTCACAAGTTGAAATTGAAGTAAAACGCATTCTTGAGCTACAGAAAGTTGCATATATGATGTCTGACACTTTCTCTGAGATTGCAAAAGTGACAATATCTTATATACCAGCTCCAAATATACCTAAAAGGCTTGAAGTCCCTAAGAAGGGCACAACCATCCCCGGGCTCGGAACTGCCACCGTCGGTGCTGCTCACGGTATAGAGATGGAGGCCGTGGCTCCCCAGAGGAAAAAGGGGAGGCCAGTTGGTTCGGTTGACACGCGTATGAGAAAGAAACAGACTGATAAGGCACAACTTAATCATTTGATCATTGATACTGAGAATCCTTCACACGAGATCATCTCTGATTACCGTTAAGTCCACGAATCGATGTTAGAATCCATGGGGGACGCCTAGGGATCAATGTCGATATCAGAAAATATATAGATCTCCATGTGTTATGATAACACTTATGAATTGATGAACCGGTCATCAACACACGTCGATGATGAATTCGCTTACTTTGTGGCTCATGAAATTATTGAGCACGATGACATTGAATCACGCTCTGTTGAAGAATGTCAACGCAGAGTAGATTGGCTTAAATGGAAAGTTTTTATCAAGGCGGAATTGAATTCCCTAGCAAAATGACTGATATTTGTCCCAGTAGTACTAACCACACCAAGTGTAAAGCTTGTCAGACATAAATGGGTATTTGATAGAAAGAGTAATAAGAAGAATGAGGTACTTTGATATAAGGCTTACCTTGTGGCCAAGGTTCTAAAAGTCGCTAGCCGTTAGTCGGTTGGTTGGCCGGAGACTAGCGAGTAGAGGAGTAGTCGGGGGAGTACTCGATTTTAATTTTTGGATTTATTTTTATTTTTAAAACATATAATTAAATATATATATATAATAAAAATAGTTAATAAAACATTGCAATATTCAACAACAATAAGATAATAATGTCTAAAAACAACCATTACAATAATAACTCAATGAGTTCTACGCAATAAAAGCAAATACCAAATTCGATTTTTGCAAATAATCCCAAGCATATGTAATTATGCCTCAAATTCTTCTTCTCCACATCCATCTAGTATTATCTCTGAATCAGACTCAAATTCAAAACTCATATCATCTATTTCCTCTTCATCATCCGATATAAAATCATTCCCATGAATTCCCTAATTTCTTGGATTCTAGAACTTCTCCTAGGCTCTAAGCCACCATCCATTCTCGATTCCTTTCCAACCATTTCATTAGTAAGATCCGAAACAACATCATCATCACCACCATCAACAATCCATTCGTGTGCCATAGTAGCTTCACTATCAATTATTACATCTACATTCTTCTCCTTCTCTCTTCTCTTCTTGTTATGAATCCTTGCATTGAATTGGACATAGACCAAATTATTTAACCTTATTGTATCTAGTGTATTCCTTTTCTCTGTATGGATCTACATAATGCACAAAAAGAAACAAAAACAAGATAGTTCTGTAGACAAGTCTTAATTTTATTTAGTACTACATTACTACTAGATACTAACTACTATTTAACTAATTTGTAACCTCATGTCCTTTATACATACAATTGTAAAATCAATAAGCTAAATAATACTTACCCCCTCAAAATCACTCTAATTTCTTTCATATCTAGATGAACTTGTGGTCATTTTGCAAGGTTTGCACATTGTTTCCATAAAGGTTCCACCATCCAACTAAACACAAACAAAATAACATGTAAATTTATCAAACAATAACCCAAACAAACAAGCAAAACAATATGTAGAAAGTATTTCATTCCCGGATCGTATGCATCATCATTTTGCTTGCATCCTTTCTTAGCCACATATCTTCCAAATAGACTCTCTTTCTTCAAATACTTATGCAACTCTATATTTATCACCAAATTTGGAGTTTGGATGTCGGGAAATAATTTCTCAACACAAGTCAAAAATCCATCCAAGACCACCTCATAATTTCCAATGCGTAGATCGGCATACGTGTAGTAAGGGTTCAAGAGATAGGCCGCTACATGCAATGGACCATCAAGTCGATCACGGGCTTTCGCATCAACAATATCAAGAATTGGGCGATAATGAGCTTCTTGATCTTTGAATACCCTTTTAATCTCCTCTTTAGCTCTACTTAGCTCTCCATACACAAAGCCCATTGATGGTTTTCTATCCCCATCAACAATACGCAACACCTTGACTAAAAGAGCAAAAAGTTTTAAACAAAGACTTACCCAATTCCAAAAGGAAGCACTCAAAGCAATATTCATGGCCACACCTTCCTCATTGGAGTCTTTGCATGCTTGGTTTCACTCCATTCACTATTAGTAATCATAGCTCTCAACTTATTCTTCTTCACTATCAAGCTTGGAAAGTGAGAAAAGTGGTTGCAAATCTTGTAACTCCCGGCCTTACTATGTCTCTTTTCTTTGTGTACTTTCTCATCAATGCCAAAGTCTTGTGATGTGCATAAATGTAGATGATGAAGCTCTTTGCCTTCTCAATCACTCCTTTGAATCTAGATAGGTTGTCAATTCCTTGAAGCATAAGATTCAAGGTATGAGTTGTACATGAGGTCCAAAACATGCTTGGCATCTTCACCTTCATCAACTCTCCTGCAGCCATATTATTTGAAGTATTGTCCGTCACCACTTGACCACGTTTTATGGCCTAACTTCTTCAATGCATTTGTCCACATATTCAAAAATGTATGTCCCGGTGTGTGACTCATTCGATGCCTCCATAGAAGAAAGAAAAGTTGTGACTTCCTTGCAATTGACACACAAATTCATAATACTTCTTCGTTTCCTGTCACTCCAAGTATCGGTCATAATAGAGCAACCATTTAAAGCCCACTCTTGTTTTTGGGTCTTCAACAGACTTTTAGTTCTATCTACCTCTTCCTTCAATAACGGCTCTCTTAATAAATATTGACTTGGAGGTCAGTAACCTGGACCGAATTGATCAACCGCTTCTACAAACCTCTTGAAGCTATTATTATCAATAGCATGAAAAGGAATTCCAGCTTCATACACCTATCTTGCCAAAAATTGATGCACACTATGTCTTCGTTCCTTGAAAAGTGCATCATGAATATTTTGTTGTCTTGTATGCTTGCTTCCACTCAATGCAGCATCAGGATCAATACCTGTTAGCAAACCTGTCCATAGGCCTCTGAGTATGTAGCTTTCTTCATGTCCCTTGACTTGCTTCCTCATCTTCAGCCCTTTCAAGAATAACTTCTTGCCCCACTTCTTCATGTGAGGTCTTTTGTATCTTCTTACCCTTTACCTCATCAATAGTATTCTTGCATTTGGTTATAGCCTCTGCCGAAGCCTTCTTACAAGATAACACTTGGCCCTTGATTCCGGTAATATACTGCTTAAACCGATGAATTCCACCAAACATCATGTGCCCACATAACTTACACTTAACTCTAGCTAATCTGTTTGGATCCACCAACTCCCCATACTCTCACCCAACATCACTTGAATTACGTTTCAATGATTTCGGCTATCCATCTCCGATATTGCATTAGATGTAGAAGAAGACATAGTGCCGATCATTTTCCTAAATAACAACAAAATTAACATTTTATATGCAATGAGTGATTGGTAGATTGCAGTAGCAATATTAATTGATATATGTAATGGTCAATATTGCAGTAACATAAATTACATAGCTAGGGCATAAAATTGAAACTAGTCAAACTACATAAAAGTTGACAAATGATTATGGCCCTGAAACTCAGTAAGAGAGAATGTCTGCAATTCAGGAATTTACGACAATTCAGCAGCTGCAAGATCAACCACATAATTTGAGAAACTGCAGCTTTGTTTGAGCAGAGTATATGACCATTAGCATGAGAACAAAAGCAACTCGACACAAAAGTATGATTGCTTTACAAGAAATAACATGAGAACATAGATAAAAAACACACAGAAGTAACTCGACTAGCCAAACGTAGTCAAAAATGCAAAGAATCAACTCAGAACAATGTATACCTAAGACTCTTGGAGCCGGCAAGGGAGAGGCCGAGACCGTTGAGGGGAGGGCGAGCTTGGAGCAAGGGAGGGCGAGGCGAGGGTAGGGTGCGCTAGGGCGAGACGAATGCGGAGGCGCGAGACGAGGTGGAGGGTGCAAGCTGGGAGGAATTGGAGAGTTATACAGCAAAACAGGGCGATGAGGTGAGTGAGAAAACTCGGAGAAGTTAGGTTTTGATTTTGAGAGAACATAACAGAACGACGTAGTTCATTTTTTTTGACGAGGCCGAGTTGGGCCGACTATCTCGAGTTGGGTCGACTAGTCACCGTGTCAGGACCCACCCCGAGTTAAATCCCTTTAACCTGAAGTAAATCCTGCGGGGAACACCTCAAGGGAACTTCTTACCGAACCCCCTTGAAATGGCTAACCCTTCCTACATACCAACTCAGCACTTCCATGAGTATCTAACATCAATCCCTAACTCATGAAGGCATCCTGCTCCCTAACCTACTTAACTAGCTAAACTAGGTTAGTCAGAGCAGTCTACAAAGATGATTACCCTAAAGAATTTCAACGGCAAAGGATTGATCGACTATGCCTCGACTCTTGTACGCGCACGACCTCCGCTCTAGAACCCTGCACCACTGGGCATTTGAAAACGAAGGGCCCAGGGGAGAAACATTGAAAACCGTTAGAGTGAGCGGACAAAAATCAAATATAAAAACCCTACATTCCGCTAATGTTCTCCCTTCGAGTTTTCTAAGAAAATCCGCATGCAACAAATCATGGACATTAAATAAATAAATCATTCAAATAAATCCCTTGGCTCAAATATAAACAATTATGTGGGGTATTAACCTCATCCATGAGAAAAACCGACCTGCTCTATTCGGGAAGGTCTAATGACCAGCTACCACCGAAGAGGGTCCCCGACCTGCTCTATCCGGGAAGGTCTAATGACCAGCTACCACCGGAGAGGGTCCCTGACCTGCTCTATCTGGGAAGGTCTAGTGACCAGCTACCACCAGAGAGGGTCCCTGACCTGCTCTATTCGGAAAGGTCTAATGACCAGCTACAACCGAAGAGGGTCCCTGACCTGCTCTATCCGGGAAGGTCTAATGACCAGCTACCACCGAAAAGGGTCTATGCTAGCATTCAATCCTTATATCCTTTTTCCTTGTAAAAATCCTTTTAAAACCTGTAAAACCTCGTGGGAATAATAAATCGAAAACCAAGTCAATTCACCCTGACTTTACCCCAAAAGCATTGGATTTAAAACCTTCCCAGGAACCCAAAACCGGTTCTCTGCCTTTACTTTAAAAACCCCTTTAAATCCGTGACCCAAGTTTCTCCTTTTAAAATCATCCCCCTCCATAATCCCAAAACGGTGATAATCATTAAATCATATCCCGGAAAATCCTTTAAAATCACGAAAAATGTATGAACCTCTTAACCGGCTTGTTTGCCTTTAAAATCCTTAAATCCTATTTTCCCAAAAACCACCGTAAAACATAAATGGAGGAAATCATATATGCATGAGAAATCAATTAAAGTCTATGGCATGCAATTTAATTTAAAACAAAGGTCCACTCACAGTACTCATCGCGACCTTCTTTCTGCTCGGAAAGCTCCTCGAACTAACCGCGTAGTCGAGTCCGTCTCACGTTCAATCAGAGACTGTACAAACAAACCATTATATTAGTCATTCCAAAGTTGACTTGGTCTTTTCCTAGTTTGACCAGGAAATCCTATTTTACCAAGAGTTGACCAAGTTCCTTTCTTTTCACAACTTTTCAACAAATAGATTTAATTCCGATTACCCAACCGTAACATACCGATTTTCTTTAATAATTCACTTGACATTAGGTTCATCCATAATAATTTGTGGAATTACTATGGACACCCATTCAACCACTTCACCAATACCTTAGGAGTCCTTAAAATAATCCTTAAACCTTAACCGGCAATAATCGATGGTCGGAATAATATTTAATTATCCGTCAATAATACTAAACTAGAAAATTCCAAAACCTAACCAAAGCTCCTCCAAAAATTACCAAATTTTAACCATAGACTCCTCACAATATGTACTAATTAATGGGCATGAAAAACTGCCCAAAAAGTGGCGGCACCACCGCCAGCTCCGCCGCCGACGGCGGCAGCCGGCAGAAATTCCGGCCAAAATACCGGCGACCTCGGATCGCCACCAAATTTTACCAGTAGCTTCGTCTCAACATTTGGGACAACTTTCTAGTTCAACTCGAAGGCCAATTCAGCCTCTAACTAGGTCAAAAACTCGATGAACAGTAAACCCGAAATAAATCCAATTTGAAACTTCAATCCTTCAATTCTCCCTACACACTTCGAATCAAGCTACCAAATTCTAGGGGATTATAGTACTCCTAAAACCCATCCTAAACATATAAAGAACTCAACAAATGGTGATCTAGGGAGGGAGAAATCAGATCAAGAACCTCTACTGTACACTCGGCCTTCAACAAAGAAATTCTTTCAAACCAATGTGATATAGATCAGATGGCTTACCTAGGATGAAAGTAGACTTAAAGGCGGTCATTTTGAGACCGGTGTGGAGGCCTGGGGTGGCCGGACGGTGGCGCGGTGGCCGCTGGAACATCCGGCAGCATTTCCGTCGGGAGAGTAGAGAAAATGGGCCGGGTGAAAAATCTGACTCTTATATATAGCCATTTTACCGCATAGTAACTTTATACTTTTGTTTATAACTTTCTCATACAAACTCCGATTTGAGCGTGCTACATGTCCACGAACTCGTAACGACACCCTCTACAACGTATAAGAAGGAAGTTTTCCCAAATTCTTGACTTAAAAAAAGTCAACTTTACGATCATTGTATGGTTAAACGGTCACTTTAAATGGTAAAAGACCAAAGTAACCAACCGTAAAATAATTCTAGGATCGGGGTGTGACAATTCTCCTCACCTTATAAAAATTTCGTCCTCGAAATTTCTATACTCGAAGTCCAACACAATGGGGGATAGTACCACTTAAATAATGATATTATTCTCCAATATCAACTTCTTTCTGAGAACTTTTCTGAGACGCCTCCCGAAAAGCATTGTCAAAACCCTAAACACCTGCCCTTTACGATCAACATCCTTACTGATCCTCCTTAAAAGCCAATTTCCAGTACTAACTAGAAGTCTAATGACATAGGATGTAAGGTAGTAAACTTATTCCCGTAACAAGGATATACGTGACACTAGGCATCCATTAACTCTAAGGATATCCAACATATTCATCAAACTCATGTAACCTTGTCACATTTCCATCTATCTCTGACACCGGACATCTATCTTTTGATTAACCTGACTCTACTGTCACATTTAACCAACGTAGCACTCCTTCCTACGTGGATGATAACCTCCAATACTCCCTCATTTTTCTGACACCCGACCACTCTTCTCGGGTCAAAACTAAAGCATCTAAAGTCTTACCGTGGATCACAATGATTTTCTCTTGAATCATTGATCAACTGAATCACCGAATTCTTACTGTAATCCATCTCATTTATGAGGTGGATACGACACTGCCTATCACTGATCACCATCTGTAATCCTCGCGAAAATCACTATTGTTTTTCACGAAAAGATGATAAATTCTATCATACGCTGAAAACATCATTTGGCAACAATTCCCTGTTGCCTAAACCGGAGTATAACCATATCTTAGAAAATCCAACTGCACAACATAACAACTTCGACCAGTAACCAACCTCCTATCCCTTCTGGTTTAGCCAAATAACCACCAACAACTGTCCTTACCAACCACAAGTGACGTCGTCACAATACTGCTAATACTCATTCTGATTCAATCACCCCTCGCTTATCGCGAGTAAAATTTCTTCAAGAATACTCGTATTCTTTCTGTAACATCTCGTACCCAAAAGTTACTTTTCACAGAGGTTTACGAGTTACCGAGGACTCTTAACTACGATCGGTAATTCGATAAGTTATCGCTCGAGTTAATTATCGAGTTTTTCTAAGTTCGCCAAATACCTGATTCGATGACTCGATGTTGTAGTACGTGTCAACACGAGTCTCCCGGTATTTTCAGAATATTTTTCGGAGCTTCCGGCTAATTTCTGTGAATTTCTGAAGTTTATGGTAACTTTTAATTATCCATCCGGTAAAAAGGAGAATTACCATTTAACCTTTTCACTTTTTACCTTCATTAAATCTGAACCGTTAGATCGATTAGGGTTTTGATCTCAACCGTTGACTCGAGTATAAAAGGAGTCAAGGGGAGTTGACTTCGGTCAGAAAACTGAACTGGAGGGTTGACCGCAGTTTTCTCTCTCTCGATTCCGTCTCCACTTGCGACTGTGCTCCGATCGCACCTTCGTCAAATGTTCATCTCTCGGCGGCGCACCAGTGACCAGAGCTTCGCCTCGCCGTCCCCAACACGTCTGTGGTTGTGGGTTTCCAAACAAAGCTGTAGAGAGAGAGAATCGAAGGAGAGAAGGCGACTGCCTTCGATTGGGTTTTCCGACTTTAGCCGCGACGGCGAGTCTGGGTGGATCTGGAAGCTTCGCCTTGTCGTCCCCGTTCTTTTTGTGTCATCAGTTTTCGAAGAAGAGGCCTAAGGAAGGAGATTCGAACAGAAGAAGATTTGAGTTTCCCGGCCATTGTTCTGTGTCCTCCGGTCACCGGCGAAGACAAGTGAGGTATGGAAGATCATCTAATCCTCGAGCTCTACGTCTTTCTATAATTGATTTTGAGTTTGGTTGGGAAATGAAGGATTTGTGTTTTGGCAGTGGAGGACCGCCGTTCTTGGCACTGTGCACAACGGCAGCGGGGATGATGTGTGGTTCTAAATTAGCTCTTTTGGTTTCGATTGAGGATTCTGAACATGTTTTCTCGGTGAGTTGTGAATGAAGTCTAGATGGGAGGTTATAGTGTGGTTGCTGCATTTTTACTGTTTGGTGTTATTTGAATCGTTGTTGGGTTGATGATTTAGTGTTGTATTCATGCATGTTGTCGATAACTTGGTGAATCGGAGGAAACGGGGAAGCTATGGCGAAATTCCGGCACGTTACCGGAATTCGGCGAAACGTAATAGTTCCGGCAGAAAGCCGAAGAGGTAGAAATAGAATCCCTGTTAGGCTTTTAGTCGAAAAGTACGGTTAATTCCTAAGTTGAGTAATTACGGAGAAAATTGGACGTAATTAGGAAGTTTCCATTTTGGGAAACGTCCCATGCTAAAGAACACTTGCCATGTTAGGAAACTTTCCATTTTGGGAAAGTTTCCATTAAGGGAACGTTTCCATTTTGGGAAAGTTACATTTTCAGAAAAATGGTTAAAGAATTGAAGTTCAGTGAAGGTGACACTTTTTGGTTAATTGGGTAAAGTGTTAAATTGTTATCGGGAATTGATAACTGGAATCTCTGAGAAAATGTTAAATCGGTAAATCGACTCAAGGTTAAATATATTGATTAATACGTGACACCCTAACGTCAAGTTAAAGTGTTAAAGGAAAGTTCTGAAGCTGAGTCGGACTTCCGGTAAATTGAGTTAAGAGTCAATAACCGGAAAAGAAAGTCAAAAAGGTTAAAGTGCCATAAAAAGGAACTTGGTCAACATGTGGTCAAATAGGAGTTCCTGGTCAAACTAGGAAAAGACCAAGTCAACGATGGTATGACTAATATAATGGTTTGTTTGTACAGTCTCTGATTGAACGTGAGACGGACTCGACTACCCAGTTAGTTCGAGGGTTTCGCTCGAGGAGCTTTCCGAGCAGGAAGAAGGTCGCGATGAGTACGATGAGTGGACCTTTGCTTTTAAATTAAATTGCATGCCCATAGACTTTTATTAGTTTCTCCTGCATATGTGATTTCCTCAATTTATGTTTTACGGTGATTTTGGGAAAATGAGATTTAATGATTTTAAAGAGAAATGAGCCGGGAAAGAGGTTCATACCCTTCCCGTGATTTTAATGGATTTTCCCTGGATTTGTTTTTACGATTATCACCGTTTTGAGATTTATGGAAAAAGAGGTTTTAAAAAGGGAAAACTTGGCTCTTGGATTTAAAGGATTTTAAAGTAAAGGCAGAGAACCAGTTTTGGGTTCCTGGAAAGGTTTTTAAATCCAATGTATTTAGGGTAAAGTCAGGGAGATTTGACTTGGTTTTCGATTTATTTTTCCCACGAGGTTTTAAAGGTTTTTAAAGGAGTTTAAAGGATAATGATAAATATATTGCATGCTAGCATAGACCTTCTCCAGATGGAGCAGGTACCATCTCTGGATAGTAGCAGGTCGGGATCCTCTTCGGTAGTAGCTGGTCAATAGACCCTCCTGGATAGTATCAGGTCGAGACCCTGTTCGGTGGTAGCTGGTCAATAGACCCTCCCGAACAGAGCAGGTCATGAGACCCTCTCCGATGAGCTGGTCAATAGACTCTCTCGTGGTAGAGCAGGTCGGATTTCTCGTGGATGAGGTTAATACCCCACATAATTATTTATATTTGAGCCAAGGGAGTTTTATTGATTTATTTATTCATTGTCTATGAGATGCGTGCATAAGGTTTTCGTAGAAAACTCTAAGGGAGAGCATTAAAGGAAAATAGAGTTTTTACATTTTATTTTCGTCCACTCACTCTAACAGTTTTCAATGTTTCTCCCCTGGGCCCTTCGTTTTCAAATGCCCAGTGGTGCAGGGTTCTTGAGCGGAGGTCGCACGCGTACAGAAGTCGAGGCATAGTCGATCAATCCGTTGATGCTCACAAATCCTTTAGGAGGCCTCCATGAGTTAGGGTTTGTTTTTAAATACTCATGGTTGAGCGGAGTTGGTATATAGGAAGGGTTGTCCATTTCAAGGGGGTTTCGGTAAGAAATTTCCTTGAGGTGGTCCCCGCAGGATTTACTTCGGGTCAAAGGGATTTAACTCGGGGTGGGTCCTGACACTTTCGTTGAACTTTAAATATCAGCTCACACATTCCCTATGCAAGAAATGATTACCACACCTGAGGAGTTGGGTCCGATGTCACTAATGGATTTAAATCCTCTGGTAACACAATACAACGTGGAGTCAACACTAATGACAACAAGTCCACAAGAAAACCATGACGACTTGTGTTACACGAACCATCACCCCATTTGAACCAGGCTCCCTGATTTGGTTACGCTTTCTATAAATTATCCTGTCGAGTTGTCTTGTTGTAGAGTAATTGTCTTCCCTTGATCTATCCTTACTCAAACCACTTGCACACACAGGACATGAGTTGCCATGAATTTTAGCGTAAATCCACAACCAGAGCCTTTAAATCAGGGAGATCCTAAAAGCTCCTGACATCGAGATCCAACAATACTTACTCCTCGCATGAAGACAAATGGTCAGGCTACGTACCGCTCACGTAACTATTCTGACAACAAAAATCCTGACTTACTCACAAGTCAAACATTAGAGCCGCTAACTCAATTATCACTTTGTGAGGTCACAGCGTACTTTACAACTGGTAATACATAACCGTACTACTCATAAGTGAGGTGCCACCGACCTCCCTATCTTTTACCTTAACCTGGAATGACGCATAGTGCAGAACTTGCACTTCAACCATAACCGTGCGTCTATTAAACATTATCCGCATCACAACTGAAATAGACTTACCATTAAAAGAATTTCAGAGCCTTACCCACTCAACAACGATGGTTCATTCACAGATGTCTCCATTACCAAATCGTCGGGCAATAACCGACAAATTCTGGACATTTAACCAGATCGGACATCAACATAACATTTAGTGCCACTGGTGCACACCCAAAGGAACCCCTGATCAAGCATCGGAAAGTTAATTTCACACCGAACTTAACTACATTGATCACCGAGCATCCAGTTATCAAGGCACAACTTATCAAATGCCATCACCGCATTGGGCGCGTAAACATCACAGAGTCAACTCGCACAACTAGACAGTTTCTAACAAAACTGTCCCCCATGCTCTGCAAGTTTACCATCCACCGTATCCTCTATTTGGTAAGATTCAGGATTCCCTATCACTTACCATTCTAATTGAAGAGAAAAAAATAACTGCGTGCACAGGAAAATCACAATACCACTTCAGATCCTAGATTACAAGATCCACCGTCACACGTTAACATCCCCTTATATCATAACTTAATCTGAACGTGGCTTTATCACTCCACGATTTCTAATGGAGTGTTGCTCGACTTAGCAATATACCTTACCAATCTCAGTGACAAATATTACCAAACTTAGACTCGTAACACTGTTTGAGTCATTAAGGGAGAACATTAGCGGAATGTAGGGTTTTTATATTTGATTTTTGTCCACTCACTCTAACGGTTTTCAATGTTTCTCCCCTGGGCCCTTCGTTTTCAAATGCCCAGTGATGCAGGGTTCTAGAGCGGAGGTCGTGCGCGTACAAGAGTCGAGGCATAGTCGATCAATCCGTTGCCGTTGAAATTCTTTAGGTCAATCATCTTTGTAGACTGCTCTGACTAACCCAGTTTAGCTAGTTAAGTAGGTTAGGGAGTAGGATGTCTTCATGAGTTAGGGATTGATGTTAGATACTCATGGAAGTGCTAAGTTGGTATGTAGGAAGGGTTAGCCATTTCAAGGGGGTTTCGGTAAGAAGTTCCCTTGAGGTGGTCCCCGCAGGATTTACTTCGGATTAAAGGGATTTAACTCGGGGTGGGTCCTGACACACCGACTAGGCCGACTAATCGGTCGATTTTTTTATGCCGATTTCGGTCGCCGATTTCCATAAAATCAACTCGGCGGCAGGCTGACTACCGACTAGTTGCCGACTAGCCCGAGTTTTAGAACCTTGCTTGTGGCAGAAGGTTTCTTATAACGTCCTGGTATAGACCATGAGGACACATATTGTCGCGTACTAGACATCATAACTTTTTGCTACTTAGTCAGTTCAGTAATGTCTGAAAAACTTTGCATACAGCTCATGAATGTGGTTACAGCATATCTCTATGGGAATCTAGATTCAGAGGTATACAAGAAAGTGTTTAATGACCTTTCATTGCCAAAATCAAGTGACTCTAAACCACATAGTGCGTTGCTATAAGGTTGTCACACTCACTTTACAGATTAAAACAATCCTGGCGAATATGGCATACTTATCTAAGTGACTACTTGATTCATAATGAATATAAGAAAGATGAACTATGCTCGTGCATGTTCATACAGAAAACAAGTTCCAGATTTGAAATAAATGACGTCTATGTCGATGACATGAACATTATAGGTACTCTTAATGGAATTTCGTAACAACTTACAGAATTATGGTGGTATTGAATTTTTGTAACAACTTACAGACATGTGAAAGGTCAAAAAATAAAATTTGTCAGCTTAAAAACAACCAGGGCTCTCGGGCCATAAATTTGAGATGCATTCGTGTCCGCAGGTCGTGCAGGCCCAAGTGAAGAAATTCGGCTTCTGACTTGGGATTTTCACCCCTTGCGCGCGAGAGAGAACATGGTTACACCTTCAAGGTGTGAAATTTTATTTAAAGCCTTATTCCTCTCTCACTTTTTAACTGTGGGACAAAATTCATTTTCTCATTTGAACTAGCCATCTTTGGGTGACAATTTCTCATTCACCCCACAACCAAATTATGCATATGAATACATTATTTTATAGCCCTCATTACAAGGATTACAAATTCATGCTTGCAATCATCTAATTAAAAGTGAAACTCATTTTAATTATTTGGTTTAATCAATGGTCATTTAGACCATTTTGGATTCTTCACTTGGGCCTGCCCGACCTGCGGACACGAATGTAGCTCAAATTTGTGGTCTGAAAGCCCAAGTTGTTTTTGAACTGAAGGATTTTATTTATTTGCATTTCACATGTCTGTAAGTTGTTACGAAAATTCAATACCATAATCAATTTATAACAAACTTATTACGTCTGGTTATAATTGATAATAATTTTGTAACAAACTTATTAACACTATTTATTTGTGTATGTAACATACACAAAGGCCATCAATTCGTAGGTGATTCCCAACATTATATCAAGGTCATCAATCCTTCATTCTAAACATATCAACAACAAACACTTCTTCTTCTCCACTCTACTCAATTCTCTCAAAATTCGGTGATAGTTTGAAGGCACTTTCTAGTTCGTTGAAGCTCTTGTTCGTAGTGCAACAATTTGAGCTTGATTGTCGTTTTATCCTGGGAGACCAAGCGGCATTGAGGTCCTTGCACCGATTGGGACACCGTAATTGGTCTTAAGGACACCGTGTGATACACGAGACTCGACAAAATTCTATTGATTGAGCTCTTCTTTTCAAATCCTCAATTTGTCATTTTATGGTTTTGTTCATGTTCATGCAATTTGAATAATTAGAATTAATTTTTCATTATTTCATTTTGTTAGTTTATAAACAATATAATTACCACATTTCTAACAGGATAAGACCTTTTATTTTACAGGAGGTGTTGTTGTCATTAAATAGGTTGAACTTGGAGGATGAATCAGAAGGTGAGAACAGAATCATGAATTTGAGGGTGATACTGAGAGCAGGGGAGGAGATTCTGGTGGATCCGTTGCTTCTGAGCGCTCTACATTGCTGTTGGAGAACCAGGTCACTGATATGGTGGTGTGGGAAGAAGTGGCAGTTGTGCGGAAATCTGTACAAGATCCAGACTTTGAGGTTCAAGATTTTGGTCTTGGGGTTTCGAAGAAGGCTCTGAAGGTTGCTGATGATTCGTCTGGAAGTGATGTGTTGGTAGCGGATAGTGTCGATGCTCTAATTGTGGCATTTTGGATTGAGAAAGCGATGATGGTTGTTGTGCCTAATAGTGATTCAATTGTGGCATTGGTTGAGAATGTGATGGTGGCTATTGCTCTTGTTAGTGCTCCTTCTATGGCATTGCAAGTAGAGAAGACGATGGTGACTACTGTTACAGTTAGTGTTGTGAAAAAAAATTGGAGGAAGTTGAACCTCTTGATGATGGTAAGTTCCAATCAAAGGCTCCGCCTGTTGGGTAAAAATGTGCGCAAAATGTAGAATGTCATCCAACGTAATTTCACTCTATTTTATAGAGTTTTAATTATGTCTGGTTCGACCCATTCAAGATATAATATGTCTCCTAATTACAATCCCTCGTTACAAGAGAACACCCTTTGATTCTATTTATTATGAAACCGATGTGACTTTGTTTGTTTTTGCGACTGCACCCTTATTTTGGAATGAGTTGCCTACGTACCCTGGAGGGGATCAAGTCAGTTGTAGTTCAAGCTTTTAGGATTTAAATGGGTAGATGACCCATTTATTTTGGATTTGCGTTTGAGATAGTTTTGAGGGTTTAAAGCTCGTGAACTTTGTTTCGGTAATGTGGGAGTAATTTGATATTTGTGGTGCTTGGGTAAATTTGACTTGTTAAGCCAGGGATTCGGATTTTGTGAATTTGACTGGCGAAGTCAGGGATTTAATTTGAGATTGGCGGTAGCATCTAGTGGGTCGCTAGATTGCCTACATACCGTTTTGTAGGGATCAAACCATTGTAGTTCAGAAAAATTGAGATTTGGAGATTTCGACAAGGTAGACGACCTATCTAAAGGTTTAGTGATATATTTGAGAATTTGGCTTGGAAAGAACCAGGATTTGGTTTTAGCCACGGTTGTATCCAGATTTAAATCCAGACTGCCTACATACCCCGTGAAGGGATCAAACCATTGTAGTTCGTATTTATGGTTTAAAGCTCGGGAATTTGGCAAGGACTTTAACTGTATGATTTGAGAATGGATTTGATTGTTATGCGCTTTTTACAATTTGACTAGAGTCATTTGGACTGACCTTATTTGACTGGTGGTGTCAGAGATTATATTTGAAATGGTAGTTGCATCTAGTGGGTCTCTAGATTGCCTATGTACCCCTTTTAAGGGGATCAAACCGACCGTAGTTCATTTGTCAGGAGTGAATTTTGGGTTTGAGGTTCAGTACCGACTTTGAGTTTGACAGATGTACATGTATTTTTTACTCTGTCAACTATATTTCTTGTGGACTCTCAATTTGGTAAGGTGTCTATTGATTTGATTTGGGCACCTGTCGTGCCGAGCTTTACAGTGGGCCTTGAGATTTGAGATGGGCTTTTGCACTGCTACATTTTGGCTTGTACTCGACATGTAATTTGGTAAGATCAAACTTGTATTGACAATGATTTTTGTGGACTTTTTTCCGTTTCATTGGCAGGAGGCCCAAGGTCAGTGTCCAGCCCACAAATACAGCTCTTTCTTTTGCGACAGAAGACAAAATCCTCAATTTGATAAGCTTGAATGCTTTCGACATATCAATATCCACAGGGGTCAGATGAAGATCAAGTATACCAGTTTAGTTCGGAGATGGAGTCTTAGAGCCTGGCTCGTATATATGGACGTGTTCATCTTCTCTTGCTCCACTTACTAGGTAGGTGCCTCTTTCTCACCGGCCTTCTCTCTTTTATTCTGACAACTAAACTTCAAATTTGTTTTGGGTGTCAGCACCGATACTTGGAGTGATTCGGTATTGGTGTCAGAGCCGTTTTGGTGAGTGACGATTACTTCATTGATTCATGGCCTCGATTTGAAATAGCCCTCATATGCTTGATTAAAGAATTTGTCTTTTCTGCATCTAATTTTCAAAACTAGACGTGTCTTCTCAAAAAGCATTTGCCACCATTTAATACAATTCTCAATGCCCAATTTGATTAAGCTTAACTATTCCACCGCTTGCTTTATTTGTCTTTGTTGCCTTAAGTGCTTGACAGACATGTAATTCCCTGTCTTCTCTTTATTGCGGCTTGTTTCTTTATTCCCTGTAGCCCATTTCTTCATTATCATACCCGAGAAAGATACATGGTATAGCCTTGTCATCTAGCTTCAATATGTCCTTCTTTAGGACATGTGCAAATGCTTTGCACCCAAACACTCTCAAGTGCGAATATGAAGCGCTCTTACTGGTCCAAACACTCTCAGGGGTCTTCCGTCCCAGCGGTACATATGGTGTTCGGCTGATCAGATATCATGCAGTTGTTACAGCTTCGCCCCAAAACCTCTTTGTCAGGTTCGCTGTCTTCAACATACTTCTCACTTTCTCTAAAATGGTGTGATTCATCCTTTCTGCTACACCATTATGTTGTGGAGTGCCAGGTACTGTTTTCATATGTCTAATGCCATGCTTCGAACAATAACCTCTGAACTCGTTCGAAGTGTACTCTCCACTATTATCACTGCGGAGACACTTGAGGGTTCGCCCTGTTTCCCTCTCAACCATGATATGAAATTTCTTGAAGGTTTGGAACAACTGGTCTTTTGATTTTAACAAATAAACTCAAACCTTTCGTGAAGCATCATCAATAAAAGTAACAAAATACATGTTATGACCTAGTGAGTCAATTTCCATAGGGCCACTAGGTCTTAGTGTACTAGGTCTAAGATGCTTTCTTTCTTGACGAATGTATTAGCAAAGCTAATCTTATGCTGCTTACCAAACAGACAATAATCACAAGAGTCAAGAGAAGTACATTTGGCAAAAGGAATGAGAGATTCTCTTGTCAGAACTTGCAACCCCTTCTTGCTCACATGGCCTAGCCTTTTGTGTCATAGACTTGGGAAAAAGTCGTTCGCGACATTCAACTCCCCTTTGCATATCCTACCATAAGTCTTGTAGAGGGTACAACACAATTTCCCTCTAGCCATCACTAGTGATCCCTTGGTAAGCCTCCACTTTTGATCATCTCTATGATGGTGATATCCTCCCGATCAAGCACACCGGTTGACATTAAATTAAGACGTAGACCAGGAACATGTCTAACATCTTTCAACAAAAGCTTGCAGCCTAAATTTGTTTCAAAACAAATTTCTCCAATTCCTGCAATCTTTGCATAACCCTCGTTGCCCATCTTCACAATTCCAAGGTCACCTCCTTTGTATGTAGTGAAGAACTCCATGTGTGGAGTGGCATGGAAAGAGGCACCAGAATCAACGATCCATGCAACATCAGAACTGGAAGAATCATCGACATGTAGGCATTCACCTTCAAAACAAAGAACTTCACATTCCTCATATGATATGGCAGCGGCAGTGGTACCTTTTTCTTCCCTCCTTTGGTAGATGTAGTCATCTTCCTTCTTCTCATTCTTAAATTTGTTGCAGTTTTTCTTTATATGGCCAAAGATGCCACAATCATGACATTTTCCGTTGAATCTTGTCCTCGAACGGTTTACATTCCTTCCATAATTTTTGGGTCCTCTACTCTTGCTCTTTCCTCTATTCTCCGCCATAAAGACTTGGCTATTTTCAAAGGTTGAAGATTTCTTTCTAGTCTCTTCATTCAACATGTTATTTTTAACATTATCCATGGTTAATGTACCTTCTGGAGCAGAGTTACTTACAGTGACTACAAAAGTCTCCTAATTATCCGACAACGACCCCAACAACAACAGTGCTTGTAATTCATCATCAATCGTCATGCCCATGGTGGTTAATTGATTGATTGAACTTTGGAAATTATTCAAGTGCTCAGTGACCCTCATGTCATCGCTATACTTCATATTGACAAGCTCTTTGATTAGAAAGGCTTTCTTGGCGGCGGTCTTCTTCTCGAATAATGACTCAAACTTTGTCCACAACTCATGCGCATCGGTTTCATTCGCCACATGGTGGAACACACTATCATCCATCCACTCTCGAATATGACTGATTGCCTTGCGGTTCATCTTCGTCCAATCTGCAACCGAGGTGTCTTCAGACTTTGCCTCAACTCCTTCGATAGGCTCATGCAGATCTTTGCAATAGAGAATATCCTCCATTCGTGGTTTCCATGTGATCCAATTTGTGTGGTTGAGTCGAACCATGGTACTCCAAGAACCTTCCATTTTCACCCACGCCCTATAAACAGGGGTCTGATACCACTGTTGAGGAAGAATAATACAATGGAAGTGACAAACTCAAACCAACAGATAACAAATATGTAAAGATATAAAGGATAAAGGAAAGTGAACACCAGATATAACGTGGTTCGATAATGTGCCTACGTCCATGGGGCAGCAACAACAAGAACTTCCACTATCAAATAATGGGTACACTAGAGATACACAACTTCAAGAACACCACTTGAAGGAAACACTCTCTCACACTTGTTTTGCTACACTACACAATACTCTCAACTTGGAGTGGACACTCTTCACTCTCTACTTGGATGAAGATGCTTGAGATGATCGATGTGATTGATCTGATTGATCTCTTGGAATGAGCAAATGACTTCTCCTTTTATAGGCTTAAGGAGGAACCCTCATTAGTGCTCTTCCATAATGGTGCTCCATGTAACTCCCATAACTTATGACACCATAACCATTCATATTCTCAAGTCTTAAAACCTTGTAATTTAAGAGCCACTAACTCCTAATACCACTAACTAATAACTCATGAACCTTTAACATTCTTATCATGAATTTGTGATGTAACTTATAGGTCTGGATATTATAACACTCTCCTCGTCTCCCCTTTTCTTTACCGTGTGAGAGACTATATATGGGCGAGTCCGTATGTCAGGGTGACATGATGGAGATGCAATTGGATTGTTCATTGTTATCGCCAAGCTGGAGAGTTGGTGTTTTATTTTGAATCAACTACTCCGGTTTTATTTACTTGGACATGTACACTTGAACATCCCTTTTGTATTGTTCTACTCTACTTGTGTTCTTAATCATGTAGAACTTTAAAAGACGCCCAGAAGCAACATATTTCTTTTTTTTTGGGTATCAACACCGCCTTTGGTTAACCATGTGAAAAGGTTGGCGTCTTCTGAACTTTCGCTTCCCTAGAAGAAAAAACTTGGTAGGCCTTATGGGAGCAAAAATCTTCCGAAGGCTATAAGAAATTTGAATGCAGACCTGTCGATGGGGAAAAAGAAGAAAAAATATTTTTCTGCAAGGGGGTAACAGAAAGGCAAGGAGAAGAATTTGGCTACAACTCATACCATCCAGGCTCAAACTGATACTGGTGAGGTGGATATAGTCCCTAGTTATGACTCCGAAGCTTGCAACGAAGGGATGGGGATCCCTCCGGTGCCAATAAGTCTTTATTTGATTCGGTCGTAGGCTCCTATTAGTGTGGTTGGTATCATTTATCTTTTTCTTCTACACGGGTTTGTTAAATAAAGGTGTTAGAAATTGTAACCAGGTGTATTTAGTTTTTTTTTTGGTGAAAGGTGTATTTAGGCTTTTGAGCTTAGTTTTATTAGATTTGTAAGTTTTAAAAGGTAACTTTTTATGTCGGTCTTGATGGATATATTATCTTTGATACCATTTGCTGAACATATTAGCTGTTTGCAGTCACAATATCTGATGTTATATTACCAGATACATAAACTAGCAATAATTTGTCAAAAATCACTCAAATAGGAATAACAATTTCATTGTTTTCCTCACCCGTGAAATATATATAAATCTCATCTCTGGCTCCATTGGTTTTATTTTTCATTTTTTCCCTTTCCATTATTACTCACAGCTGTTAGCTAGCTCTAGTTGTGTGTGTGTGTGTGAGAAACTTCAGAGCTCTAGAGAGACATAGTTGAAGACCCTTGACATAGCTTGCCCTTAAGGATCAGATTGTGACTGGACTAGCGGCATCGTCCTTTGAGGGATATGCCGAAGTGCTGAGGATTTCTGCTTGGTCTTCTATGTTGGTGGTTGGGTGGTTGGGTGGAGTGGAGTGGAGTGGAGTGGAGGTTCCCTAGAACGTGTTGAAGGAGACAGTTTGGCCTCTGCTTTGTTGCATTATAGGCAGAGGAAGGGTTGAGTCGACGGTGCTATGGCGGAGGGTTGGGGGAGACTGCTAGAGTACATGCTGCGGAAATCCCAATATCAGCAAACTTGGAGGGAAGAATTGTTGCGGCTAAAATAGCCTCACAATTTAACCCTACAAAAGATTTTCAATTGTAGTATAATGAAGCAAAGATCGTTCGATGCCACGAATTGAGAATATTTAATCTTGCACAAAGAAAACAATGTCACAAAAATGTCTACTGTTTATATCGAACAACAGACGAAAACACACCTAACTACCTAAGCTACATGACTCATAAAATTATGAAATTTAACAGACCTATAATAGACACAAAGAATAATACACACACAAAATTTGAGAGAATTTAGAGTTGATTTACTATATTAAATAAATCACGAAAACAAAGAACATAATAAGAAAACTAGAATGATTCCAAGTTGAAAAATATGATAAAGATAAGGTTAGGAATTTTGGAAATTCACCACCGAATATGCTGCAAAACAATGTAACATAACTAAGATTTCAATTACCAAGTCATGAAAAGGTTCAATTAAGAATAAACAGTGAACGCACTGCGTAAATTCTTATTACTTCCCTTAAATACTTAAAGCAAGATGACGCACCGTTACCAATGCCTTTAAAATAATCGATCAAGGTATATGACACTTATCCTATCAACATATTATCCTAAGCATTAAGAAGATCCGTGGAAGTTTGATTGAACAAGTATACAAAACTAGTGCGGAAGGTCTACCTAGCATGCAAGTCTCTCTATTTGGTTTCACCTATTGTTTTATAGGTTTTACTATTTTGAACTAAGCCGTATTAACCATTTAGGAGATTAGACAACCTAATTCTAGGCTCAATTACAAGTTCATAATATTCTATGTTGGCCAAACATGAACATAAACAAGTAAAAGTTCTCTATAAAACAAAACCAAATAGACAAATCATAGCTAAAGTGGAATTTTAGCCGACAAAAAAAATTTTGTCGGCTATAGTTAAATTTTAGCCGACGAAGTTTTTTTCGTCGGCTAAAGTGATTTTTTCGTCGGCTATAGTCTGTGAACTTTAGCCGATGAAATTTGAAAAGTTTAGTCGACGAAATTAGGGTATTTCGTCGGCTAAAGTACCTTTTAGTTACAAAATTGCACTACAGATATTTCAGTGTCCGATTGACTATTGTGATACCAATTTGGAAGCAGAACGACCCTACGAGTCAAACACATTGCTAATGCCATGACATATGGGCTTTTTTGACCATCTGAGTTCGTTTAAGGCTTCAAAATGAAGTTTTTCTAAACACTTAACACACGAAAATGCCCATATCTACACCTATATGAGGTATTTTTGTCGAACCTTCAACACAACAAACACTCACCATAATGAGATGCAACTGTCCATCTAAAAATTTTGAGACATTTACCCCTCGATGATAGGGCTCCCAATATAGATAAATAATGGTAAATAGTAGGCATGTTGTGATTCCGGTCATCAAAATTCACAAACAAAAATACAACGGTCAGATATCCTCAATATGTTGAAATATGTCTATGGTAAAAAAATTCAACTTTATCCGATAAATTTAAGGACTTCATTTGGACGGTCAATCTCGTAAGTCAAACCCTTAAATTGTATTGACCGCAACTATCCGCACCAAGACTTTACCAGAATTACGCGATTTTTCAACCGTAGACGTATTTCACCATTCTAGTCATATCTTATTTCACGACTTTTTTGCGTTTGAAGTTTCTACGTAGAGTTTGTTTTAGAAACGGAACATTTACTTAAAGCTTAGTAAATAAGTTATACAACATTAGAAGGCATGTTATGATTCCGATGATCAAAGTTGAGAAACAAAATTCTGACAGTCTGATATGATCATTATGTCGAAATATGTCTATAGGAAAAAATTCAACTTAATCCGACAACGTTAAGGGCTCGATCCTTACAGTCAATCCCGTAAGTCAAACCTCAAAACGCACAGAAACGGTCATTTGACCATCTAAATTACGTATTTTTCCCGGACCTTCAACTGAAAATAGTTTCAAATCAATAAAACGCAACCAGTGGTATAAAAATTTTATGCAAAATAACCACCGGAGATAGGGCTACCGCTAGAGAGAAAGAATGGAAAATTGCGTTAACCGCAACTATCGGCACCGAGACTTTACCGGAATTATGTGATTTTTCACCTGTAGACGTATTTCACCATTCCGGTCATATCTTATTTCATGACTTTTTTTCGTTTGAAGCTTCTACGTATAGGGTTTACGGTTTAAGTTTTTAGCCGACGAAATTAGGGTAATTCGTTGGCTAAGGTTAAATAAATAAATAAATAACTATAGCCGACGAATTAGGGTAATTCATCGGCTAAAATTAAATAAATAAAAAACTATAACCGACGAAATTTATTAAAATTTCGGTACTACATTACACCTTATTTGTTAAGACTATCCTGGACTCATGTGGGTGACCTTATGTTGTACTAATATTAAACCATATTTGGTGTTGCATGGTATTAGAGTAGTTTTGTTTGGTTTGTGATTTAGAATAAAAGAGTTATCTAATATGACAAATTTAAGGATAACATAGCTGCAATGAGCATTCAATTATTTGGTATATGTAAATTAAAATATAGTCTAATTATTTATTTTTTTGATCCATTTTTAACTCATTGGATTAGTTCTCTTATTATGTGGTATATGTAGGAATATCTACCGTCAATACTATCACACTTGTAAGAATATTTACCAATAATCTTTTGATTTATACTTGGAAATGTTGCAAAATGTGTAACGCTTTAACTTGGTTTATTTATATTTGTATCACTGAAAATGTCAAACACTTAAACGTTGGGGTGTTTTATTGAACAATATTTCTATGCATGTAGTAACATCGATCGTGCCTTAGTCCAGTCCCCAACAATATACATACATATATGTGCTCGCAAGTGTGTCTTTAATTCATAGTAGCAGGACTTGAAGTTTTGATGTTGCAAGTTTTGTATGAGCACTGATCTACGCAACTTCCCATCTTCACTTTCTCTGCCATGAAAACACAATTAGTCATGTTTGTGTGTGATATAAATGTGACAGAGATCGAAACACGCTGGGAAGAGGGAAATGAAATGAGTACATACCATTCTTATATTTGAGGCACTGGGCAGTTGAGCAGCCAAGTTTGCAGTAGAAGTGTTGATCACGATCCAAGAGATTTTGAGCTCTGTCGGGACACATCATTATACATCTCATGAAACATGTTCCATCAGTCCCGCAATTATACAGGCAACGGTCTTGACATTCCTCATCTATTGCATTTCCAATGTTGATGAACAAAATCATCATCATTAGCACCACAAAAACACCCTTCGAAACCATCTTTCACAACAATATTAGTTTTTAAAAAAAAACCAACAATATTAGGTATATATACTCTTAGTTTGTTGTATGAAATTAAGAGGATTTTAGTAGCACACTAATGGTATAGAATTTTGTGATGAGATTACTTTTCTCCATTAGGGGGGATATATACTGGCATATCGATGTATAATAAAGTACGTGTAAGTCATGACTACAATATTATATACCCTATAAATCATCTAACTACATGGAAAACAAATACTAACTAATTACAAAATATTAAATAACTCTTTCTAAAGTAACAACCTCACTCTTTAAATTAATGCATACATATCAATAAGCTTGTGAAAATATATACTAATGTGTCCTTAAAAGAATGAGGTACATCACATCGCTCCTTAAATTAATGCATAATATCAATCATGTCAAGCTTGTGAGTCATAAAAAAAATATTAATGTGTCCTTAAAGAATGAGGTACACCACATATACAATATTAATTAATAATACATAACTTACCGTGTTGTTATTGAAATAAGCAATAGGTATAATGGTGCTCTAGCTAAACTGGCTTGGAAAATTTTAACAAATAAGGAGAATTAGTGGTCTCAAATTATGAAAAAGAAATATTTGTCTAAATCTTCTTTCTTTTAGATAAAGAAAAAACAAAGGAACTTCACTGCTTGGAATGACATACAGGGCACAAGAGATTTAATTCTCAAAGGTATGAGATGGATTATCAGAAATGGTAAGAAAATTAAATTCTACACTTTTAATTGGGCATTTGATTTCCCCTTGATTAACCTCCTTGTAATGAATACTAGAGACAATTAATTTGGATGATCATGTTGAGAATTTTCTTGTTACTGGTCAATGGAATAAAGCTAAGCTTTCTGCTTTTTTTGATGCCTGCAAATATTGTGAAACATATTTTGGGAAACCTTTACCAGTTTATGTTGAGGATGACTCTTTTGTTTGGGTCCCCTCTTCAAATGCAAAATTTACAATCAAGTCTGCTACTTGACTTCAGGGTGATAATTACCAAAAGCATAGCCACATTCTTCTAATGAGCAGGCTTTGGAAACTTGATATTCAACCGAAGTTTAAAATCTTTGGTTGGCTCCTTCTAGGTTTGCTAGGGTAATTAATGATAACTTTTGTCTCATGTGTAATAAGGATAATGAAACAGCTAACCATTAATTTGGTTATTGTGACTTTGCTAAAGAATTCTGACGGTTATCTAATGTCGTTTCCTCAATTGATTGGGAAAAGAGTTGCCTTAATGTTTTTAAGGAACTTCTTGTGAATCAACATTACGATGCTGATTTATTTGCCAAAATATTCATTACTTGTTGGAATATTTGGAAAGTTAGAAATGATTGCGTTTTCAGGGACACTTCTCCTAATGTTATATCAACTACTATAAGAGCTGCTGCCATGACTTTTCTTGAGTCTAATCTTAACATCGGATCTAGTGGTGCGAATTGTTCAAACGTTTCTTCCACTATTAAGCGGAAAGCACTTGCTAGTTATTTTGTTAAGATTAACTTTGATGGATATGTTAATGATGACTCTGTTGCTGGTGGCTTTATCATCCGGGATGCCACTGGTAAACCTTTAATAGCAATGGAAAACCTTCAAGTAGAACCTCTGTCCCAGTTGAAGAAGCTTTGACACTCAGAGACAGTCTGTTCACTGCCAAAGATAGGAATTTCAGAAGAGTGGAAGTGAAAGTGGAGGGCGACTCCAAACTTGTCATTGATGTCATAAATGGGGTGATGAGCCCACCTTGGAGACTCCTTAAACTTACTGAATACATCCACTTAATTGTTGCAGACTTTGAGAGAATTTCATTCAAACACATATTTAGAGAGACTAACTTTGTAGCTTATGCTTTAACTAATCTTAGTCATGCTATTGATGTTCTTTTAGTTTGGAACGATAATATTCATAAAGAGGCTTCTAACGCCCTCTTATTTGATATTGTAAACACTGGTTATGAGATGCTTCTTTAATGTTATTTATTTCTTAAAAAAACTCAGGGTGTTGTTATTAGCTATCATCCATGCGGGTCATGCCCATCTTTTCATATGACTCGAGGTCTACATGTCATGGTACCATTTTAGTGGGAAACTGAACTATTTTGTAGTCCAAATTTTTCTTTATGAAATGTCATTCTAATTACCTAAAAGGTATATATGTTGAGCATTATTTCCTTGACAGAGTGAAACTAAGTTCCAAATACGTTTTCTAAGTTTGAAACGAAGCTTCATAGAATATTTCCCTATATACTAAAGGAGAACAAGGTGGTGTCCTGTTCACCACCACTGTTCAAATGAAGCCAAAGTGAGCCGAAGTTTTCTATTTGAACAAGCCGTTGACGGTTCCAGCCATTGCAAAGCGCTCCAGCCCCAGTTTAAACTATTTCCCTATATAACATTCGTGGGTCACTATTCATAAGCCGTTTCCTTCCTCGGCTCTGTCTTCGGAAGCCGGCTCTGCTCACAGCCTCATTTTATAACTTATCAGAGCTTTGGCTTTCTTTCGCGTGCCTTTCTTTACCAACCATCACTCGCAACCCCTCTCCTGTCAGCTCACTCCTCACAATCCCTCTTCCACCCACTCTCACAGTCTCTCTTCATCAACTCGCCCCTCAAAATCCCTCTTCCACCAACTCTCACTTTCCTCTCCACCACCTATCTTCATCCCTCTTACCTGCTCTCTTCTGAGAACAGATTTCCTGCCCTTTGTTCCCTCTCTCTGTCCAGAACCATACCTCCCTGTTCCAGCCATACTCCAGACCCTCAGTGTCAGTCACGGATATGACTGTACCCATACCCATGCCTGGTGATAGTTCCCGAGCTCGACCAGTTACTACCCACCCCCATCGGTCTCTTGCTAACTGCTTATTAAGCGAGCGAGTAGCAGGTCCATCAAAATTCCATCTCAATCTCAGTCCCAGACCAGTTTTCCACCGCTTCTGCCTTGACTACCGCGACCGGTCCCGGTACCACCCGCTATACTGCGACCGTTCATTCCGTCAACCCTGCCGCCGCGCCCCCAACGGTGCCAGCGGGGCCGACGAGACAGTTCCAGGTGAGTTGCTCTTGGGTTTTTTTGCTTTTTGTGCAGTTTGGGTTTTTGGGTTTTCACTTTGATTCGATTACAGCTTTCATTTCAGCTTCGGTTTCGCTTTCGGTTTCGATCTCATCGATTTGGCTGACGTTGGAACCTGGGTTTGCTACTCTCTTTCGGTGAGTTTTCCCTTCCGTTTGGTTGTCATCAAGATCCTATATCAATCTCAATTCAAACCAGTCTTACAAACCTCATCTCCTAAACCAATTCTTCCTCTTTCAGTGTCGGTTACGCTTTCGGTTTCGTTCTCATCGATTTGGCTGCTGTTGGCAACTGGGTTTGCTGCTCTTTTTCGGTGAGTGTTCTCCTTCAGTTTGGTTGTGTTGGATTTCAGTGGAATTTCACTTTTATTGGTGATTGAATTTCGGTTGCATTTCGGTTTGAATTTAGACAAGTGTTGAGTTTGTGTCGGCTTGGTGATCGAGAACATTTTCCTCTGTTCTTGCTGAATTCACTTTCTGCGACATCCACAGTTGCTTTACTTTCAGTTTTCAGCTTCGGTTTGTTAGTGATGCAGTTAAACCATAGATTCAAGTTCTGTTTGGTTTGTTTTGCTTCTGTTGATTGTTTCAGCTTTCCTGTCAGCAACTCTGTTGTGGTGTTATTTTGTTTTGGTTTTGGTTTTGGTTTGTTCTGTAATGACCATGCACAAAAAAACAATAGGGACACATTGACACTCAATCTTATGTGATTTAAACACAGCGTTATTAACCAACTGCTAAAAGGTAAAGATTGCGAAAAGGTCGGGCGAGTCAAGTGGCTAACCATATGTCATTTCAGTGTACATTGCAGTTTATATGATGCAGTGGCCAGCCATTGAAACTAAAATTTTTTGTTGTGATGCACGGTTAATCATCTTCTTATATGAGGTCGTTATGGTCCGTTTAAAATTGGAATTACTATTTTAATCTTTGTCATGTTGGACTCTTTTGCATGAAGGGTTGGCAATGGTACTGAATTGTTTTATCGGTTTGCAGAGTTTTGTGTAATGGAAATGATTTATAGGAGTTTGTTTGCTCATATGGAATCGAACTAACAAGAATGGTTCTGTTGATCAAGTAGAGAGTCCATTGAGTTAATAAAGGGTCTATCTTTAGATTTCAAACAGCCACCATCATCATCCCATGCGGTAGCGCAGTCAGTCACCATATGACTTTTACTTAGGTTCCCACCAGGTTATGGTTAGGTCGACGAAAAATGTTAAGAGACAGATATACACAAGGATAGGGAGCAAGAGCCCTGACCTGTTCAGGATTTGAATTAAGACCTTTTGATAACTCACATTAGGATTCAGACATTTGGCTTTTCATCGTAGATTTGGCATATATAGGCTGGATCTGAAATCACATGAGAATCCAAAAATGTACTGATTGCATGTTAATGATGACAGTTCTAAGCAGTTTTTGTTTTTGTTTGGTTGCTTTGTATGACCTCTCTTGAAAAGAGGAAAAACCCACATCCAGTCTATAAAAACAAGCTATATCTTCTAAGCCAGGTTCATTAACATTTCAATCTGTGTGTGTTTCGTCATCTGCATTTTTGAGAGTCCTGCCTTATGTAGGCAGGTGTTTTTGCGTATCAGTGCTGGCAAATATATATATTAACTAAACTGCTGGACGCAGGTTCAAGCGTTTGCTTTATCCGTGACAAATTCGTAAACTTCATCTCAATATTCGAAATTTATTTTTCTGCAGCTTGATATTATCTCTGCCCTTAGTGTTTATTTGTTAAAGGGATATTAATTATTCATTGTCCAGTTTAAACACCCATGTAACCACCTGCTTTCTTTTGGTTAAGAGTTTGTACAGTTTACAGTACCATCCTTTATTGTTTTGAACAAAATCCCATGTCAATCTTGATGCGAAACCAGCCTTCCAAGCCTCATCTCCTAACCCAATCTTTTTTGTTTCAGTGTCGGCTTCGTTTTCGGTTTCGCTCACATCGATCTGTCTGCTATTGGCAGCTGGGTTTGCTGCTCTTTTTCGGTGAGTATTTTCCTTCCGTTTGGTTGCTTTGGATTTCAGTAGGTTTTCACTTTGATTGGTAATTGAATTTCAATTGCAGCTCGATTTGAATTTAGCTGAGTGTTGAGTTTGGGTAAGCTTGGTGATCGAGGACATTTTCCTCTATTCTTGCTGGATTCAACTTCTGCGACATCCTTATTTGTTTAGTTTTAACTTATTTACTATAGGAGGTTCTATATACCTGCGACAGCTGCTTTACCGTTTAGTTTTCCGCTCTGAGTTTATTTGTAGTGCAGTTAGACCGTAGATTCAAGAAACATGTACTTCTTGGACAAGTAGATCCATGGTTTTGTCAGTGTCTTAGTGACCTAACTGTCCTGTTTGGTTTTTCAGTTTCTGTTGGTTGGTTCAACTTTTCTTTAAGCAACTCTGCTGCACTTTTATTTCGCTTTGCTTTAGTTTTAGTTTTGGTTTGTTCCGTAAATGAAAATGCACAACAAAATATCAATAGAGCCACATTGGCAGTCAGACTTATATGATTTAAGGGCATCAGTTTGACATGTATAGGCTGCATGTCTATATCTGACATATGTTTTAGGCCATTGGCTCTTCCTCATAAATTTGACATATATAGGCTGTATCTGAAATCAATTGAAACTCAAAAAATGTACTCATTGCATGTTGATGATGACGCTCAAAAATTGTACTAAAAAATTGTACTCAAAATTGTGCTCAAAAATTGTGCTAAAAAATTCTACTGAATAATTGTACTCAAAAATTGAACTCACTGCATGTTGCATGTTGATCATCAATTGAAAATCAAAAATTGTGCTCATTGCATTTTGAGATTCATGCCTTATGTAGGCAGGTGTTTTTGCGTATAAGTGCTGACAGATACATATGTTAACTAAACTGCAGGCCACAAATTCAATTCTAACATCTACTTCATCAGCAACAAATATGTAAATTTCATATCAATGTTACACAGTTATTTTCCTAAAAACTGATACCATCTCTGCCCTTGGTGTTTTTTTGTTAAAGGGGTGTTAATTCTTCGTTATCCAGCTTAAATACTCATGTAAACACATGCTTTCTTTTGGTTTATATTTAGCCAAGTTTACAGTATCATGCTTCGTTGGTTTCAGTTTCCTTTTCCCTGTTGTGATCAGTTGCCAAATATGTTTTCCTTTTGCACACCTCCTGAAAAGGCTTGATCATTTTGCTATTCTCCTACTATTATAAGCCAGCTATTTGCATTGTTTTGGTGCTTTCCATGTTAATTGAATCCTGCAGTTCTAATGCCTGATTATGAGACTGTGCCATATACGTTTCTGAGCCCTTAGAGCTTTGGGATTACTACATAGGTTCTTCTACAAGGGCATGCTGCCTAGCTTAGTTTCCTGAAATTTTATGCATTGCTTCAGGTTATGGTCTGTTGTCATGCATGTTTTAAGGCCGGGCTAATCGATATGGCTGTTTTGCATAATAGACTTGCTCAGTAGCTGTCTGTATTTTTTTGTATGTACCTGCAATTCTGCGACTGTGTGTTCTCACAAAGGGCTCTATTACTCTTCTAACTTTCTGCCGCATACTATATTGACTCCATATATGTCATTCTTACAACTGTCCAAAAATGTTTAAACCCTTTAGAATAATTATGCTTATGGTCCCTCTTCCCCTTAAGTTTTAAATGATGTTTCTGAGGTTAGCTAGATTAGTAAGTTGTTAGCCTGGCGTATATAACCTTCATTAGTTTGTGATCTTCAACAATGTAATTTCATCAAAAGTTATAAACCAAGGTGCCCTTTCTTGGTGACCTTACATGTTAACCACGTGAATTCCTTCAGTTATTTGTCTTATCTTTGTTCGTGTACCTACTGCACAATACCACAGTAACTTTGCATCTCATCTGTAATAGTGCATGCTTTGTTGCTGCCCAGGAATCTATCAATATCAATTTAAATTTTCTTTTGCTGTTCTTTACTCATTTCACACATCAACTCTGTTCATTACCCTCATCGTGCCTTTGTTGATCCTTTTCCACATTTTCCCTTTCAGATGCTATGGAAATCACCCCATTGAATGCACTGAAGCCCCATGAATACCGGTATAGAATCCAGGTCCGTGTGACAAGAATATGGAGACCACGTGCCTACAATAGCGATGCTTTTGACGGCGTGCACTACATCTTTACTGATATCAATGTGAGTTATTTGCATTAGGGTTTAGTGTTTTTCCAAAATCCCTCCTCAAACTCACTCTATAGCTCCTTCGTATGTATTTGTGTGTAGATATTGTTACTCTATTTGTGTACTGTTTTGAAGCTTTCCCACGTTGTTTTGGTAATCGAAATTGGCAATTGCTAGGTTTAAAGTTTGAATCTTCTTTGCATCGTTCGATTTCGACAGCGTTTGATGTGCTTTGGACGGAATTGTATTATTGAGTTTACTCTTAAATAGGTCCTGTTTCAAGTGTTTCCAAAAACAAAATTTGAACTTCTTGATGTGTTATGCATCTTTTCGACCTCAACAGTTTCTACCTTTGTAGATGACAGTTAAAATGCTAGCAGGGTCACTGTTAGGTGACTTTGCTTGGATTTTTGGCTTCCAATGAACTTAACTTTCATATTTCTGCCCACATTTGAGAAGGTACGGTCAATTCATGTGTTCTTTGTTCTAGGGTGCGTTCTAACACTTTGGTGTCGGCATGTTTGTTTTTTTGCTTCGCTTGCTTTCCGTAAAATTCTTGCTACACAGCTGCACACACTTACGTTGACACCAGCCTTGCCTGGTATACTTAGACTTCATGTCAGGGCTGTGCAATGCAGCCAAAAAGTAACGCTATTTTTATTTGAAAACCTTCTGGCCAGTAAAAATTGCGGTTAAAAACTTATCTCTTACTAACTTGCTGACTCCAGGGTACCTCTGTGCATGCCTATATTGATGAACTGCAACATGATGATATGGCTGGAACTGTTGAAGCAGGTGCGGTGTATGACATTTTCCGTTTCGCAACAGTTTCCAACCACATGCGCCGTCTTAAGATCATCCCGGGAGACGTTGAGTTGAAGCTTAATGGTTCGACCGCATTTGTTAAGCAAAACAACAACCATGCTGCAATCCCAACCCACTCATTTCGACTCATCGAATTTGAGGCCTTGGCAACGGAGAAAGAAAACCAACATACGTACACAGGCGAGTTAAACTCTTTCATTCTAAGTTGATAACTGTGTTGCCCATTATATCTCATCGTATTTGACAACTGTTTACGCTTTTGTGTCCCCTGATGTCAGATGTGTATGGCTGCATCACCGTTACAAACATACCGTATGAAAAAGCTGTGAACAACAGGAAAAAAACTGAGACCAAGTGTGACATCACACTTACAAATCTCAGGTAAAACTTATGTTCGATCTTTCCTCTGTCGTTAGCCTTCCGTGTATACATCTTTTCTGTTTTCATGCATATGGATCTGCAAATCCTTACCAATTCACTCTTTACCTTACAGGCGGCAGACCCTTAGTATAACACTCTGGGGAGATGCTGCCATGACATTTAATCCTGACAGCTTATGGGATCCATTGAAACCAGTCTTCGCTGTTTTCACAACCCTTAAGCTTGGTGAATGGGGCAGTAAGTTGTTTCTGATTATAACATTAGTTCTCAAACCTGTTTGGACTTGGAGTTATGAAAATCTTGGTTCTTTGCATTCACATTTTCAACGTATTTCGCTTATGCACCTAACCTTTCCAATCATTTCTGCACAGTCACTTGATTGTCTTTTTGCACACAAATTTAGTTAGCTTATCTACGAACTTAGGTTAGAAACCCACCTACATTGTGCATTAGATCTTGCTGCATAAAGCTAAGCCTATCAACCTGCTCATTCATATCTAAACCTACAATGATGGTTGGCTCCCGCTTCGTCTTTCGCAATGAGGGCTGTTTCACACCTACCTACACCGAATTTACTGGGTCTACGGTTTAGTTGTCGTTCACCACTCCTAGCTTGAAAGACCTGCATCAAATTTAGTTACATTTCATAGAAATCATTGGCTACTTTCTAATCTGACCTTGGGAGCTAAAGTGAGGGGTTTGGGAGAAATAAGTAGGCCTGCTACTTTTTCATGCATACAACTAATTTATGTGGCTTGCTGTGGAAATTCTTAGTTCATCAAGTGGTTCCAGTGAAATCTTCGTACATAACGTGTGCAGCTTCTTTCTAATACATGCAAGGCAGATCATATATAATGCATCCAACTAAAAGCCTCAAACTATGTTACATTCATATTTCATGGCTCTCTTCTTCACATCTTTAGGCATTATCCTCTCCCATCTGTTACCCTTTAAAGAGTCAAGCTTTACTGTATAACATGTCCAACATTATTTGCTTTTATCAAACCACATTTACCAGGAAAAACGGAACCAACAATTAGCATCAACATTTCCTTTATATATTTACCGCAACACTAGCCAAACAGGAGCCTCTCACAGTTAAGCGTATACTACTGTATAATCCTTAGCAACAATCCTTAGTAACCAACAATGTTTGGTTCATGCAGCCAAGTAATCAGTTGTGTTGTGTTCCTTATCAGTTTATCTTCTTTTGCTTATCTACTTTTGTTTATTACCTGAAAATGTTTTCAAACATTTTATGTTATTGCCTGTGTCTGTTTTTTTCCATTCCAGTCATGCCTTGCTTCATCTTTTTCTCATCTTTACCTTTCTACCTAGCTGCTGTTACAACTTCAGTAGGATAGTTTATAACTCTTTAACAGTTTGTAATCGTTTCCCAGATCCATTATATGACTGCATTAACAAGTTGTTTATGTTACTGACAGAAGCAGCTACAGCAAACTCCACGAACCACACATGCTGCTTCATCAATCCAGAACTTTCCATAACTAACCAATACAAGGCCGAGTACGTCATCTATAATGTCTTTTCCATTATTTGTTCCCAACTTCCACCGTTTCCCATTCAAATATTCCAGTACCTTCGTGTACAGACCTGTTAACCATTTAACCAATCTCTTCAGGTTTTCAAGGCCGGGTGACATAATGCGTATAGTTAATGGAGGCTCGACCCAGCGTCAAAGTCAGCTGCCTACGTCAGCAGATTTCAAGACCATCGCTCAATTGAATGCAATCGATCCCCAGGCGTATCAGGTCAAACAAATAAATATATCTTCACATTTTATGTATTCTGTTATCGTCTCAAAAAAAACACAGCTATTCGAGGTCCATACATCTGTGAACATTGCCATACATGATTCCTTGGGGGGGGTTAACCAAACAGAAATACTGATCGGCCATATTTTTCTCGGACCAAACGGTCCGGTGCAATGGATTGATCCGGAGATTTTCAACCCGAGCTGGATGGTGGTACAGAAGCTGCTCAACCCCCAACTGTTTCAAAATGTTGCAAAAGAAAGAGGAGCAGGATAACAAGTATTTTTGTGATCACCATGGTCTACAGAGCCCACAACCGAGGTAACGACCCGTTTTACTGTTCTCTATCATTTAATTTCTTCATGTACAAATTTCACTCCCAAGCTCAATAATATTAGCGAGAAAAATAATGTGGTGGCAATTTGTGCGCAAGGGAACATATACGCTGTGAATAGACTTCAACCTAGGCTTCGTCTATGTTCCCTTACTCATTTGTTGCTAATGAAATGTTCAGTTGTTGTCCATGCAGTTATTTGGTGTCTCTAATCATCGAGGATCAAGACAGCCAAGCCACAGTTACTTTGATGGGCAAGGAGGCTGCAAAATTATTCAAGGCCAGCTGTGAGGAATTGCTTGGCAGGAGACTGTATCCCACTGAACAGACGCTCCCAGAGGAGATAATCGAGCAAGAAGGCAACGCATTTGTGTTCGAGATTCAAATAAAGAACACTGGAAACTTCAGGATCAAGACCATGACGCCCACTACTGCTCTTCCACAAGCACCAGATCATCTCCAACCAACCAGTGAAACTCCAGAAAAACACCAAGTTTACAGGAAACGACTGGACAACACATCTGCCCAAGAGTTGTTTCCGTCTTCTTCCGCCAAGAAAACAAGAAGGTTTGCACAAACCAACAGCTCAGTTTCTTTTCATAATACAGCTTCGTTTATCTTTGATCATCAAAATGAATCAAAATATATCTTTGCCCACATAACATCAAGGGAACATGCTGGGAAAAACAGACAGGATTAATTGAGTGACTGATTAACCAAAGATAAGATTATTGTTTAATCAATCACTTTAACCAAAGAAAATAGGTTTTCCCAGGAAAAATCCGTTAAGTCAAGAAAACATCACATAAGACCTAAACCCTCAACCCGGTCTTCCCTCAATCATCATCAACATTATAAGAACACCCAAGCCATTTTTTCAAGGAATATTTAAGACTTTGATAACAATGTTGCGATTCTTCAAAACTAAAACTATAAAGACATATATTCTTCCTAAGACCATATTATCACTTTAAACACTAGCGACTCATTAGTCAGGTTGCTTCACACTTTACAATAACTTCTTCAAGGTTGCTGCATAACATAAATCAAAATGTCTTATATGTCCTAATAGAAAGCTCAAACGCAATAACGATTGTTTAAGCAGTCTAATTTATCTATAGTACCAACAAAGCCTCACATCCAAATAGCAAATAGACATTGCTGTCTTCATCAAAGGCGCATCAAAAATGTATTACAATGTTAAAACATACAGCATCACTGCATGTACAAACCCAATTCCCCAGGATTTTAGCTTTCATGCTTTTGCACATAGGGCAACCATACCCTTCTTTATTTATGTGAATCGGAAGAGTTATTGGTTTGTTTGTTAGTTTTGTGGTTTTTTTGGAGCTGAGTTTTCGTTGTTTTGTTTATGTATGTTGTGTTATGTATTATTGGTTTTGTTCTCTTTGGTTTGGCTTTGGAGATTGAATGTGTAAGGCGGCGCGAGGCCGCATAATAATTAGTAAGCAAACCATTCTGCATTTGGTGATTCTAGCAGAACATATATCTAAATGTGAGTGATCATGCTCAAATCATCAGTTCATCACTAAATTTGTTGTGAATTTTGGCATTACATTTCCTCATTTCTGTGTATGTGTGTTCATATTCAAAACAAAGCCGTACAGAATCAAGAGTTCAACTTTGACGTACAGAATCCTCAGTTCAACTTTATCTGTTATATTTATGCATCATGCCTTTGCTATTCTCAATAAGTTTAGCTGTGGTTTTCTGTGTTGCTAAGATAGTTGTGATGTAGGGTGCTAAGAAATCGTTCCCCTCTGTTTGTCAGCTACATTTCTCTCCTACTTTGATCAAAATTCAATTATGTTTTCCTGAGTTGGTGTTTCATAGATTTGATACTGTCAAAATGTCAATGCTCGCAACTTTTTCCGCATGTCTTTAAATAAAGATTTTCCAGGCTGCATTTGTCAATTGTATGTCAAGCATGCATGGTAAGTTTCATTGGGTTCAGATTTTGAATGAGCTTCCATCAGAGCTATAAGTTTCCTTTAGACCATTTTGGAATACATGAGTGTCGAAATACATGGCTACTCTTAAATGAAACCATTCTTACTGTTCAGGAAAGTTTCCCACCACTTAATTGGAAAAAGCTTGGTTCATGTTTTGTCTGGGACGTATAAGCTACTGGCTTTTATTACTGTTGAGGAGCACCTCTGTGCTAAGAGTAGCATGCTGATCAGCTTATACTTTCTATACAAAACATAAACCATATATACATGAACCCAACTACCTGATCCATGCTTGAACCCAACTACTGATTACATCATATATCATGAATTTTTATCTTATGTCGCTTGGTATCTTTCCATGATACAGGGACATCGAAGCTGCGACCTCTCTGTCAACCTCCCTGGCATGTCCTGCAGTTGAGGAGAACAAGAAGGACGTTTAGCAGCTCTGCCACACCTGATGTCCTCATTTTGGCCCCCGCTTTTTTGCTTTTTACTTTTGTCCACTGCCCTTAGTCTGTGTAGTTTTCTACTGTGGGGTGAAAACTTTTAGCCAGACTAATTATGCATGTATGATATGTTAAGCGGCATTGTCATCTTTGATTGTATGTTTCTACATGTCAATGTAACTTTAATGCATTCTATGCTCTTATGTGTTCTCTATGTTCTCCGACACCTTATGAATATGTTTGAAAAAGTTTGCATTGTTCACTTAAGACTTATGAGACACAATTGATATTTGGTCTTCTTACTTACCTTCCATGTTACAACCTTGGGTGTTTAGCTTATATTTAATTATGTTCCGATTAGAAGATAATATTTTTAGTCACTCACATCCTTATCACTGTACCGAAATTATTTTATCTGCTGTTATTATATGTCTCGATTGACCCAACCCGCGCTGGCGCGGGCCTGTTACCTAGTGAAATACTAATTACCGTAAGGACAGAACTTGGGTGAGCAGGTGTTGTTACCTGTGGGTGACAAGGGCCAATAAAAACTCGCCAGCTGTCATTTTCAATGTTGACTAGAAGAGATAAGAGAAGAACTTAACGGAGAGTTTAAGCTTGACTCGAGCTCCTTTTTTTCTTTTACCCAAACCCTTGAATTTGTGGAGATGAACTCTCCTTTCCCAAATCCCACTTCTCTGGTAGAGATTCGGACATCCAAACTCTCACGTTCATCGATCTGCTTCTTGTCCTCTCCTCATGTCTCTCTCTCTGAGTTAGACTCCATCCCGACTCGGTCTTGACTGACATCGAAGGGTCTTGGGCTACAAGTTGAAGGGTCGGTATGATTGAGCCATTGTTATCCTCCATTGCCGATTCTATTTGATTTTTATTCCAACTGCTTTTAAATTTCTTTTATCTGTCAATTTCTGAGTCTTTTTATTTCTTTGGTTAAAATATCGATTGTTGTAATTTGGTTCAAGCTACTTGCAGTCAATCTGATCATCTCTTGTTTATCCCCCTCGTCTGTATAAGAAAAGATTCCAAGTGCAATACTTTCATCAGAGGCCATATTGAAAGCCATTCTCTTTATGAGAGTTAATCTGACTTTGTGAAACGTTCACTGAAAACATAGATTAAGGCATGAGTAATATCTATAATTGGAACCTTTCATATTTTTAGGTGTATTTGTCCATGAAAGAATGGTAATCAGTAGTCCCTTACGATACACATACGTACTTGAATTTGTTATGTTGTTATTCTCATGCCTTTACAAGTTTTTACACAGTAATTGGGTTCAAGATTTCGAATATCAGTGAAATGAGACTAAGGTAAGGAACAAAAACTACTTTACTAGTATGAACAATTGAAAGATATGACTTCAATTTATGTGAAGTTAGAAAGTTATATCATGTTGATTGTTAACATGATCCTCATAAGAGGTATACTTTGTTGTAGGCATGTAGCACAATTGTAATTGACATATTTTTATTAATTTATCTTACCAGTAATTGAATTTGTATTTGCAGGAACCGTTGACACAACATACACTGATAAGATTGAGCTCAAGATTATATTGAAGACTGAGCATGCCTCTTTTTGTCATTGAAAGATCAGACAAATAGAGATTGTCATTATTATTATGTTATTGCATTTTTGCAAGAGATTCTGAGAAAGAATGAGATTATATGTAACTCATCATTGACCTGGAAAAAGAGAAATTCATGACTGCCTTTTCTAGAAGAAATTGATATTTGAGGGCTTATTTGCACAGGCTGTTTACAACTATTGGCATTAGCAGTAAGGAGTTAAGAGTTTGCAGAGATAGTTTGAGGATCAAGCTTGTGTTTACAGTATATTGTTGTACTAGCACACAGTAATGGTCATTAATCTCTTATATGATAGCATGAGGTAGCCCTCGTATCTGTCCTCGTTGCCAGAAAACGTCCGACTGTTAATTTCTCTGTTAGCAATGTTAGGCTATTTTTTCTTTTGTTAAGTCAAATATTGACAAATGCCATGTGGTGTGTTTTTATTGGCCCTTGTCATCTAGAGTAACAAGGCCTTCACCCAAGTTCTGTCCTTACCCATAATTATAAAGAACCTTAGTCATCACAAGACATTTATTCAAAGCAGTTGCTTAAGTAAATCATTTTGTCTTTTGACATAAGACATGGGGTAACTACCCAACACATTTAGAATTAAGTAGTCGAAAAATCCCAACATAATTATCAGCTCTCTCGAGTTTTGGAAGGCTTCTAATCCGGGTGGGGACTTTCCCAGACAACTTGTTGCAACTGTTATATATTGATCCAGTGATGGAATTTCCAAAAAGGGATAGGTCTTGGAGCTCTGAAAGCTGTCCGAGTTCAGGTACAAGATTTCCAGTGAGGTTTTTGTTTATTAAGAGCAACAAGCTAATTAACATACTAACATGCTCTGGTCCCAATATAGATATTTTGAATACAGAGAAATCGGGTCCCCTGAGAAACGATTTCCAGGGTTAGGGTTTTTCTCAGGCAACATGAACGTCCTGGTGTGGAAATGTGAAGGGATAATCAATCGGAGAACAAGGCATGCGCTCAAGCTTCTGGTGCAGAAACACCATGTCCACATGATTTTTCTGACGAACTCACTGCACCGAGAAACAACATGACTGCAGAATTCCCTTGGGATGCCGCAAATGGCTCAGTTTGCAAGGGTGGGGAGAGCAGGAGAATTAGCTCTACTGTGGGACGTTTCAGTACAGGTCGCAGGAACTACGACCGATTATTTCTTCATAGACGCCATCATCACTTCCCCAACGAACTGTGCATGGCGCTTCACTGGCTTCTATGGCCACCCCGATACGGGGCAACGATCTAAGTCTTGGGATTTGCTGCGTTCGCTGTGCCAAGGTAGTGGTCAGAAGTGGATTGTGGCTGGAGACTTTAATGAGATTCTGGAATTGAAGGAGAAGTCGGGATAATGCGCAGGTGGTTGCGTTCAGGTAAGCACTCTCTGACTGTGAGTTGGATGACATGGGCGCGGCAGGAGGGCCGTTCACATGGAGTGATTCACAGACAAAAGAAAGGCTTGATAAGGCAGTCTGCAAGCCGAGTGGCTTGCTGAATTCAGTTTTTCCAAGGTGGTGAACTTGCCTCCCAGCAAGTCGGATCACTCCCCTATCTTACTGGTGGTCAGGAAAGAGCAACCAATCTACCGTCAACGCTTTCAGCGTCACTATTTTGAGGAGATGTGGTGCACTCATGAGGGTTTCAATGAGGTTGTGAAGGGGGGCCTGGGAGCAACCTCAAACCGGGAGCTTCATGGTTCAAGTGTGTCGCAAAATTAAAGAGGCAGGGGACATGTTTCGGCAATGGGACCAGTGAGTTTTTTCAACGCCGGAATGAGTTGGAAGAGGAACATCTAGAATTGGATATTCTGCTACAACCCTTTGATGTGGCAGATCAAGAGGAGAATGCTCGTCTCTCTTCGAAACTCAATGAACTATGTCCATTGATGAAACATACTGGAGATAGAGATCACGAGCCATTTGGTTCAAGGAAGGGGATAGGAACTTCAAGTTTTTTCAAACAGAAGAAAACGTAACATGATTAAAGGTCTTTACGATGAAAATGGGGTATGGCAGGAAACTCCGGAAGATGTTGAACGCATAATGCTTCATTATTTCGAAGATTTGTTTACCCAAAAAGAACCTAATGTGTAGGCTCAAAACGTAGTATTAAATGTGATACAAAGGAAGGTTACTGATAAAATGAACCAAGGAATATTGGCCCCTACCGGGTGGAGGGAGTTAAGACTGCTCTTTTCCATGTGCACCCTTGGAAAGTCCCAGACGATAATGTATGTGTAGCCAGTATTATGACTAATATGCCTATACCACAAAGAATAATTGACACATTCTTTATGGACCCATGAGCTATGATGAGACCCAATCATGATGTGTATCACGAAGCCCGACATATAAGCTACATGTCGGTACCACGAAGTCACCTCGAGCTTACCGGCAAGTCATTTTCTCGGCCTCACCTACATGTGCTCATGCAACATTTTGAGACTAAAATAGGTCTTTTAGTCCCACATTGAAGACTGTGTAAAGGGGGCTCTACCCCTTCTCATCTAGACACACTACCAGAACAACCATTTTAGCCGACGAAATTATTTCGTCGGCTAAACCTTAAATTTCGTCGGCTAAAGTCTTAGCCGACGACACGTCGTCGGCTAAGAAGTCGTCGGGTAAAATCCGTCGGCCAACACTATAGCCGACGAAATTACTGTTCATCGTCGGCTAAAGTCATTTATTTAGCCGACGAATAATTTTTTCGTCGCTTAATTTCTGGACTTTAGCCGACGAATTTTAATAAAATTCGTCGGCTATTACTATTTTTTTTATTTATTTATTTCACTTTAGCCGACGAATTTTATTAAAATTCGTCGGCTAAAACTATTTTTTTATTTATTTATTTCACTTTAGCCGACGAATTTTATTAAAATTCGTCGGCTAAAGTTATAATTTTATAATTTTTTTATGTAATTATTTTTTTTAAATTTTTTTTTTCTTTTTTTAAAATTTTAGCCGACGAATTTTATTAAAATTCGTCGGCTAAAGTTATAATTTTATAATTTTTTTATGTAATTATTTTTTTTAGAATTTTTTTTTCTTTTTTTAAAATTTTAGCCGACGAATTTTATTAAAATTCGTCAGCTAAAGTTATAATTTTATAATTTTTTTTATGTAATTATTATTTTTTTAAAATTTATTTCTTTTTTATTTTAGCCGACGAATTTTATTAAAATTCGTCGGCTAAAGTTATAATTTTATAATTTTTTTTATGTAATTATTATTTTTTAAAATTTTTTTTCTTTTTTTTTAATTTTAGCCGATGAATTTATGGTATTTCGTCGGCTATAGTTATTTTTTTTTTTAATTTTTTCATATTTTTTTTAGAGAAGTAGGAGAGGAAGGAGGAGAAGAGGAGAGGAAGGAGGAGGAGAAGAATTTAGAGAAGTAGGAGGAGGAGGGATTTGAAGGAGGAGGAGAAGAGGAGAGGAAGGAGGAGGAGAAGAATTTAGAGAAGTAGGAGGATGAGGGATTTGAAGGAGGAGGAGGAGGTTAGGAGAGGGAGGAGGAGGAAGGAAGATGAAGAGGAGGAGAAGGTTAGGAGAGGGAGGATGAAGAGGAGGAGGAGGAGGGAAGATGAAGAGGAGGAGGGAAGGAGGAGGAGGGAAGATGAAGAGGAGGAGGAGGAGGAGGGAAGGAGGAGGAGGAGGGAAGATGAAGAGGAGGAGGAGGGAAGGAGGAGGGAAGATGAAGAGGAGGAGGAGGGAAGGAGGAGGAGGAGGGAAGATGAGGAGGAGGAGGGAAGGAGGAGGAGGGAAGATGAAGAGGAGGAGGAGGAGGAGGAGGAGGGAAGGAGGAGGAGGAGGAGGGAAGATGAAGAGGAGGAGGAGGGAAGGAGGAGGAGGAGGAGGAGAAAAATGAAAGATATAGAAAATTTTAAACTTTAGCCGACGAAATTTCGTCGGCTAAAGTTTAAAATTTTAGTCGAAAAATTTTAAAATTTTAAAAATCCCCGCCAAAAAATTTGAATTTTTAATTAACTTTAGCCGACGAAATACCCTAATTTCGTCGGCTATAGTTATTTATTTTTTTATTTATTAATTTAACCTTAGCCGACGAAATACCCTAATTTCGTCGGCTATAGTTATTTATTTTATTTATTAATTAATTTAACCTTAGCCGACGAAATACCCTAATTTCGTCGGCTAAAACCCTAAACCCTATACGTAGAAGCTTCAAACGAAAAAAAGTCGTGAAATAAGATATGACCGGAATGGTGAAATACATCTATACTTGAAAAATCACGTAATTCCGGTAAAGTCTCGGTACCGATAATTGCGGTTAACTGAATTTTCCATTCTTTCTCCCAAGAGGTAGCCCTATCTCCGGTAGTTATTTTTCATAAAATTTTTATACCACTGGTTGCGTCTCATCGATTTGAAACTATTTTCAGTTGAAGGTCCGGGCAAAATACGTAATTTAGACGGTCAAATGACCGTTTCCGTGCATTAAGGGGTTTGACTTACGTGATTGACCGTAAGGATCGAGCCCTTAACGTTGTCAGATTAAGTTAAATTTTTTCCTATATACATATTTCAACATAATGATCATATCTGACGGTCGGAATTTTGTTTCTCAACTTTGATCATCGGAATCACAACATGCGTACTAATGTTGTATAACTTGTTTACTAAGCTTTAAGTAAATGTTTCATTTCTAAAACAAACTGTACGTAGAAACTTCAAACGCAAAAAAGTCGTGAAATAAGATATGACCGGAATGGTGAAATACGCCTACGGTTGAAAAATCACGTAATTCCGGTAAAGTCTCGGTGCCGATAGTTGCAGTCAATACAATATAGAGGTTTGACTTACGAGATTGACCGTCTAGATGAAGTTCTTAAATTTATCAGATAAAGTTGAATTTTTTACCAGAGATATATTTCAACATATTGATGATATCTGACGGTCGTATTTTTGTTTGTGAATTTTGATGACCGGAATCACAACATGCCTACTATTTACCATTATTTATCTATACGGGAAGACCTATCATGGAGGGGTAAATGTCTCAAAATTTTTAGATGGACAGTTGCGTCTCATTATGGTGAGTGTTTGTTGTGTTGAAGGTTCGGCCAAAATACCTTATATAGGCGTAGATATGGACATTTTCGTGTATTAAGCGTTTAGAAAAACATCATTTTGAAGCCTTAAACAAACTCGGATGCCCAAAAAAGCCTATATATCATAGCAAAGCTATGAGTTTTACTCCTGGGCCCGTTCTGCTTCCAGATTGGTATCACAATAGTCAATCGGACACCGAAATATCCGTAGTGCAATTTTATAACTAAAAGTTACTTTAGCCGACGAAATACCCTAATTTTGTCGCCTAAACTTAGTAGAATTTCGTCGGCTAAAGTTCACATACTATAGCCGACGAAAAAAGCACTTTAGCAGACGAAATTTTTTTTCGTCGGCTAAAATCCCACTTTAGACGACGAAAAAACCACTTTAGCCGACAAATTTTTTTTTCGTCGGCTAAAATCCCACTTTAGCCGACGAAATTTTAACTTAGCCGACGAAAAAAAAAATCGTCGGCTAAAGTCCACTTTAGCCGACGAAAAAAAATTCCGTCGGCCTGTTAATTTTTTTTTCGTCGGCTATGATACTTATTCTGGTAGTGACATCATAACAAGTAGACAACACACCACTTGTAATACTTGTGGGGATCCATTCAAGACTCACACCACCTAGTATATATTAAAGTGGATGTAGTCTTGTCCTCCGATGGCAAAGTAAACCATTATAAATCTTGCGTCTTGCTACTAAATATCCACAACATCTAGTTAGTACATGAGATTATCCTAACGATATGTCTCCCTACTTCTTCCAATGTTATTGGGACCTGGTTGGGGCAGAGGTGAGTCAAGTAGTTATCTCTTTCTTGAACACGAAGGAGGTTCCCCATGATCTTAATTTCACAAATGTGGTGCTGATTCCAAAAGTGAAGGAGATACAATGCATGTCACAATTAAGACCTATTGCTCTATGTAATGTGATTTACAAGATTGTTTCTAAAGTGTTGGCTAACAGGCTTAAGGTGTTTCTTCACGATATCATAGCTCCACAACATAGTGCTTTTGTCCCTAACAAGTTTATTTCAGATAACTCCCTGGTAGCTTCAGAACTGGCTCACTATATGCACATACTGCATCGAGGACAAGAAGGCTTCATGGCTCTTAAGTTGGATATTATTAAAGCTTGTGATAGACTGGAATGGGACTTTCTGAAGAATATTATGTTCAAGCTAGGGTTTGCAGCTAAATGGGTGGACTTGGTAATGCATTGTCAGTCTAGTGTCATGTATTCTTTTCTTGTCAATGGAGTGCCATCAAGGAGTGTTACTCCACACCGAGGACTCCAACAAGGGATCCTATCTCCCGGTATCTGTTTCTTTTGTGTGCAGAGGGTCTCTCGGCCCTCATCTCGGATGCAGCATCAAGAGCTGATTGGCAGGGTTTGAAGGTATGTGATGGGGCCCCAGAAATAAGTCACTTTCTTTTTGCGGATGATAGCATGCCCTATGCTAAGGCAAGGATGCCACCTAATCCACAACATTTTGAAAGTGTATGAGGAGGCCTCAGGGCAGCAGGTTAATCTCTAAAAGAGTAATGTGGTTTTCAGTGGTAGTGTTCCTCCCCCAATGCGAGAGTCCATGGAAGCTCAGTTAGGTGTGGTTATGGTGGCAAAACATGAGAAATATTTAGGAATCCCTACTGTAGTTGGGAGATCTAGGAATGATATCTTTGCATGGGAGTCATTCTAATGAGAACCTCTAAGTTAAGGACTAGTTGAGGACTTTTGAATTAATTGTTTATTAGACCAACTTTTTGATCAAATTTTGACATCTTAACCCTTGAAGTTGTAGATTTATATAAGTAGATCAATCATACAAAATTTCAGCCAAATTGGTGATCGTTAAGAACTAGTTGTAGATCAAATCAATGGACGAACCAAATCTGTCAAACATGAACCGTTCAAGTTTGTAATTGGTAAATCACACTTATGAATGCCTTAACGATTTTCAATTCAGTTGAAAATTTACATAAATGATCTACTCATAAATATTTATAAAATGAACGGTTAAGATGTGGATATAAGATTGAAAAGTCCTCAACTAGTCCTTAACTTAGAGGTCCTCATTAGAAGAGCTCTCATCTTTGCATACCTCAAGGATAAGCTAACCAAGAAACTAATTTGTTAGAGGTATAAGCTGCTGAGTGCTGGCGATAGAGAGATCCTGATAAAGATAGTGGCGCAAGCTATGCCGTTTTACACTATGAATAATTATCTACTCCCCTAGGGACTAATTCAGGAGTTACATCAGTTATATACTATATTCTGGTAGGGTGGAACTGATGAGAAGAAATGTACGCACTGGACAGCATGTGATGCTTTATGTAAACCAAAAACTGGAGGTAAATCAAGGTTAGTGTTTGCTTCAAAATTCAGAGTCTTCAGCTGGTAGGCTATTGAAGGCAATCTACTACCCACATGGGAACTTCTAGGAGGCAACTGTGGGGACATCCCCATCGTATGCTTGGAGAAGCATCATCGATGGGAGAGACATTCTCCGAAACGGACTCAGGCGGGGAATAGAGGATGGCTCACGTACTCATGTTTGGCAGGATCCTTGGCTTGAAGGAGAGAATCTCACTCCTTTCTTTTCCCCTAGGGTTATATGGGTTTCAGATTTGTTTGTCGGTTCGGGTGAGTGGAATTCACCCTTGCGGCAATAATTATTTCCCGCCTGAGTCCGTTTCGGAGAGGATAAATAAGGTATGTTTCGGAAAGCAGCAGTTCCCCCAAAGGTGAAGATATTTGCATGGAAGACGGCTTCAAATATTCTTCCAACAAGAAACAGGCCAAGCCAACGAGGTATAGATATTGATACCCAGTGCCATTTTTATGATGAAGAGGTTGAGTTCCCTACTCATGCATTATGAGACTGTCCCCAAGCACACTCCTTTCTTCAGTTAGCATAGATTCCTCCCCTGGTTGTTGCCGATAGTGTCTTCGACTGGTTAGGTACTGCTTACTCTCATTCCTCCACTACCTTTGCTACTCTTCTTATGAATTATATGGGCCATTTGGAGAAACCGTAATGCTAGTGTGGGAGAAGGAGTTGAAGCCGGCGGTAGAAGCGGTCCCGTTGGCTCTCAACTGATGGGAGGAGTTTAAGAAAGCCATTGCTCCTCCTACCTCTACCGGGAATAGGCGACAAGAGTTATGGAAGAAACTTCACGTAGGGTTCGTGAAATTGAATGTTGTTGCAACTTACAATAACGTTGATGGGATGACAGGGATAGGTGACATTTTCTGAGACCACAAGGGACTCTGTTAGGGCGTCTTTTCCATCCCTATTGCAGCTACTAGTTCAGCACGACATGGTGAGCTCCTGGCTCTCCTTGAAGGTATCAGATTGGCTAAGGGTCAGGGTTTTATTCCTCTGATGGTAGAATCAGACTGTCAAGTACTAGTAGATGCAGTTAAAACAGGAGCCTTAAATAACTCTGGGTTGGGACACTTGATATTAGATCTGAGGGAGGAATTGAGCATAGCCTCGGGGGGCAGTTTTATTTTCTTCGGAGATCAGCTAACATAGTAGCACATAGGTTAGCATAGGGGGCCACACATGGCTCTAGTAGTTTTGGCATTTTCACTACACCTCATCCGCATGTGGAGTTGCTTATTTCTGCCGAATGTAATGATTTGTGATCAATCAAATTCATTTAACCGTTCAAAAAAAACATATTAAAACTGTGTCACGCTCCGGTCTGAGTTTACATCTCTAAATTCAGGTTAGGACATGCGGGACTCATCCTAAGAGAGACTTACTCGTAATCCCCCTTGAGAAATGATAACTTTTTTCCCAAACCATTTTCAACAGTCCAAACGATACCGGAATATACCTCACAGCCGGAGGTTATCCCGATTTCCGTATTTAGATCTCAAACCAATTACTTTAGAGGGCCTAGGATTCTAATATTATTTGTGACTGCACCCGAATCCCGATCAGGCTGCCTACGTACCCTGTGCTCAGGGATCAAGCCACACGTAGCCCTTATTTAAAAAACGTCCTAACCGGACAAAATCCTGTTTTTCTAATTATCGGCCATTTTTACTTCCTTAGTGAAGGGAATGCTAGGAATAGTGGAAGGTGCAGAGGCGGCGGTATAAGGCCTCTAATTTTCGAAGGCCTCAAAATTAAAAACTTATTTAGATATGTTTTATATTAAAACAAAAGTAACATGCACACAATTGAGTCTGTAGCTCAATTGATTAAAAAGTTGCTTATGTCTATTGAAGGTTTGAGACTCTGCTTCCTCACTCTTTTTTCATTTTTTTGGTAATGTCCTCACTCTTTTTTCTAGATTTTCTTGGTTTTCCCTTTTTTATTTTTGTGTTTTCCTCTTTTTTAAGCGAATATTTCTTTCCCTAATAAAACTTAAGTCTTTTCTTTTTGTTTTTTTTTCTCCTGTGACTTGTTTTTTTCTTTTTCTTTTTCTTTTTTTGTGATTTTTTTCTTTTTTATGCTACTTTATCTTTCCTTAATAAAAACTTAAAATGTCGAATTTTTTTCACATAAGACCTCTAAATTGAACGGCCGGGCCGGGAAAGGTGCAGCTAGTTAATCAAATTTTGGTGTACAACCTGAAACCCGAGAGGTCTTATCTGACATAACCAGTCGTCTCACGAACCCTAGCCGCCTACTATGACAGTGGGCGAAGATTGATAAAATCTTATAACTTTATATAGGGACATTGTTTGTGTATTCTAATGCTGCTACTTATAATTCTTACAACGTATTTGTATTACCACCTACTATGAAATTAAATTGAACCGACCATGAGCCATACTCCCACTATATATGACTGCATTGTTGTTCATATACTTGTCATTCTACGGTAAAAGGGTCATTGTTTGTTTGTGTATTCTACTGCTGCTACTTGATTGTCGAAAGAACAGTGAGCTCCTGCATTGGAATCCTACAATCATATTGCCTCGTCATTTCATGGTCAATTTGCATTACAGTCCCTATTATATAGATCTCATTTTTCGATCAGCATTATAAATCTAATTGGGACCAAGGTCATCTAATGATAAAATAAAGTATTGTTTTTTATATGCTTGATTGATATATAGGATTTTTAAGAGAAACGAAAAAAAAAACTAATTCACCATCCCCTCTCAAAAAATTATTGATATATAAAAAATACAAGAAAACTAGAAAATTGTCAACACCATATAAGAAACAAAAATAATAATAAGGCTCTACGAGCTCCCCTCCCTTTTCACTCTAAGGAAAAACCCTAGAAGTGTTTCATCATAACCGTCTGATGGCACGTCTTAACGACATCGTCGTCGGACAGGAAAAGTTTCTCCTAGCCTCTGGGTTACTATGTTGGCCTCTCTTTGGACGTTGGGACTCAGATCTGAATCAAGAATGAGGATAGGAGGTTGGTCTATCGGTCATGGTTTGGATCTCAGGCGATATAAAGCTGATATCGGGTGTTGCTCTCGCCTAGTTATGCTGCAGGCAGGGAACTCAATTTTGGCGGAACCTTTTGGGTTGTTGCGGTTTGATATCAGAGGTGGTTTTGATCTGGTCGTTAGTGAATCAGTGGCTTGGATCAAATGTCGGTGCAATAGTAGTGAAGACTCAACGTCGTCAGTGGTATTATATGGGAGGTGCGGCAGGTGGACTGGCTTGTCGGTGGCTAGGGTCAGCAGTGATGTCACAGCCGGGAGTTTCTTTCCCTTGTTCTGCTACGGAGGTTGGGCATGGGTCCATGTTTTGGCTTCAATGTTGTTTCAGTTTCTAAATTGGGCTAGGGTTTTTGCCTTAGTCCAATTCTAAGCCCTTTAGAGGTCTAAGGTTTTAAGTTAGTTTTTACTAATTTATTTCCAATAATTTTTCCATGTAGGTTTTTAGAAATCTAGTTAGGTGTTGATGTCTACAGATTATGATATTTCTTTACATCTAGATATATAGTGAACATTTTATGTCGTATCGCAATCGAGCGACTTGGTGACAGAAGTTCATACTAAGTTATCTCTATGTAAGACTAGCTGGGGATTATAGCTTGCTGGGCTCATTGTCGACGAACGACAATATATAATGTAATGGTAATCATCATTCCGACTGTGACTATCATCAATACAATAAGTTGTTGTTCTCTTTTCAAAAAACAAAAAAAAATCATAAATCATCTTGAAGTATTCAAGAAATTGCGGCAAATCGTCCCATCAAGCACTACCATCAATCTCTTCACGTATATGTTGTTTTGGTTATGTAGAACAATGCTTGTTGAGGATCATCACTATGGAGTACGTAGTGTTTTATTTTTGTACTGCTTGCTGATTTATAAAACTATTTGATATATATGTTTGATTCAAAAACAAAATACCAGCTTACAAGTAATAAACTAGTAACGTGACTCATAACCAGACCGAGCACGAAGTATAATCCCCGGCCCCTAGCTAGTGTTAGGACCAACCAATATCTCGAACAACAACAAGATATATATAACAGTATAATCGAATCGAAACCAACAACAAACAAAAACAACAATGAAATCGAGATTGAAAACACTAACTTGATTCAGATAGAGGCCTGCTTAGCAGTGACCTAAGACAGAAATTCGTCCCCACTTGTGCTGTAGTTTCGGACGTCGATCTTGAGGATACAACTATCTGGTACAAGTTCTTGCACAAGAACTTGTCCCTGACGAATTTACTTTGTGTTTCAGAGAAGTCGATTTTGGGGAGGAAGAAGAAGAGACGAATTTGCGATGGAAAACAACGACCACAGTGTCGTCTTTATATAAAGTCAAAATCGAACAGGTAAAACTGTTCAAAAGGTTGTAACTGTTACCAACAGTTATTACCTTTGGTTTTATCCGAAAATAATAAAATTAATAAAATTATTAATTCAAAAATTATAATCATATTTAATTTTTCCAGAGCCCAAAGAGCCCCAAGGCCCAAGGCCCATCTATGACTTTATATAAATATATAATTAGATATATATCATTTTCTATTGGAAATCCAATAGAAAGCCCATCAAGCCCACTCTAGGCTATTCCACCCATTCACTTGCTCACATGGGTGTTTGTCTATAAACAACCAAGCAAGTAACTCTTCTTCAATGTGGGATAGAATCCCACACTAAGTATCCAATTAGCATCACAATATCCTTCTAACACGGGAGGATATTTTGTGTAATGCAATCCATAATCCATTGTATACTTTAGATATCGTAGCACTCTCACTAGTGCAAACCAATGATCTTTTCCGGGATTGTGAGAGTAACGACTAAGTCTACTCAAACTATATGCTATATCCGGTCTTGTACAATTCATTATGTACATCAAGCTCCCAAGAACTTGTGTATATTCCAATTGAGACACACTATCACCTTGATTCTTCTTAAGATGACTAGCGGGATCAAATGGGGTAACAACCGGCCTATCATCAAAATGTCCAAATTTCCTAAGGACTTTCTCCACATAATGGGATTGAGTAAGTGTGTAACCATCCGGGTTCTTTTGAATCCGAATACCAAGAATGACATCGGCTATGCCCATATCTTTCATATCAAAAGAAGAATGCAGTAGCTTCTTGGTTTGATTAATTACATCCTTACTTGTTCTCATAATAAGCATATCATCCACATATAAGCATACAATAACACATGCATTTTTACACTCTTTCACATAGACACATTTGTCACATTCGTTGATTTTGAAACCATTTGACAATAGTGTATTATCAAACTTCTCATGCCATTGTTTTGGAGCTTGCTTAAGTCCATAAAGAGACTTAACCAATTTGCACACCTTCTTTTCTTGACCTTTAACGACAAACCCTTCGGGTTGTTCCATGTATATCTCTTCATCTAATTCACCATTCAAGAATGCAGTTTTCACATCCATTTGGTGTATTTCCAAATTGTGAACAGCCGCAATAGCAATCAACGTCCTTATAGACGTAATTCTTGTGACCGGTGAATAGGTGTCGAAGAAATCGATACCCTCCTTTTGACGATACCCTTTGGCTACTATACGAGCCTTGTATTTTTCTATGGTACCATCAGGTCTCAATTTTCTTTTAAAAATCCATTTATGGCCTATTGGTTTATGTCCCGGAGGTAAATTAACCAATGTCCATGTATTATTTTGCATAATGGATTCTACTTCACTTTGGATAGCCTCTTTCCAATAAGGTGCTTCCGATGACTCCATAGCAGCCTTATAAGTTTGAGGTTCTCCTTCAATTGCAAAGGTTATATAATCAGGTCCAAAATCTTTGGCTATTTTTCCACGTTTGCTTCTTCTTGGTTCAACTTGTTCTTGACCAACTGAAGATGCTTCTTTTCCAATTTCGGCACTTTTGTCTAACTCTCTTTGAGACATGGTTCTTTTCCTTGGATTAGATGTTTCTTTATCTTTATCTTTATCCTTGTAAGGAAAAATATTCTCAAAAAATATTCTCAAAAAATTGTAAAGAAAAATATTCTCAAGTAACTCTTCTTCAATGTGGGATAGAATCCCACACTAAGTTCCAACAGCTAGCATATGAAGGTGACTCATAACCCTGTCAACCATTATGATCGATCTCCAACAAAGTTTTTTTGACTCATAACCCTGTTTTTTTTTGGCAAAGCTTTTGATGATTCTTACATGTGCACTAGACTAATGTCACGTCCTTAACCGTAAGCCCAAAGCTAGCTAGGCAGGTCGGTCTTCCATGCACGTGAATTAGTAGTTTTATTAGGTCGACTAACTAAGTTGTCATGAACTCGATCATGATCAAAATTTGAATACGACCCAACCTCAGTACCTAGGGATTTTATTTGATCTCGACCTCATGTGTGATCGATCCTAGTTCTTATATATGTACGAGGTGTTGTTTTCTTGATCGATTTTATATTATGGGAATCACGAAAGAAGCAGCTAACACATGGTAGCTAGCTACTGTGATAGTGTGACTGATCGATCGACCTGACCCAGAACAGAACAGGCCACCAGCTAGATCTCTTTTTTCTCGATCACTTTCGACCCTTGGATGCCTCTAGTCTGTCATATCACATGGTGCCACGTTGACACGAGTTAGATGGTCTCTCGTAGCTCCTCTTATCAGCTACGATCGAGCATAACAATCGTACGTCCATATAGAGAAGAAAATCCAGAAAAACCTTGTGCCACCATCTTTCCTTTTTTGTTTGTTTTGTGTGCGCGCGCGCGTGCTAGGTTTCAGTTCTTATGTAAAATCTTGCAGGATGTATCCCTTGAGTTATAAAATCTATACGAGAGTTTAACTTTAGACCCATACAATGAAGATGAACCACTTAACCATATACGTTTTAGCTGGTTTCGTAAATTCAATCTTTGCTTTTGGACACGAAGAAAATCATGCATTTTGTAAAAGAGAAAATGAACCTTGATGGAGCATATGAACTAAAACTCACATTTATAAATGCCATGTGAGTATATTTGTGATGATGTTTTAGTTATGCACCAAATGCGGTATTGTCGAGTGATTAAGAACTATAATAATTCAGAGAGGGTGAGAGAGTCTGACATAGGAAGTTTACACAATAACCTACATATCAAGTAATCATCACCAAATAAACAATAAAGCTATTTAGAATTCAGTAAGGAGATATCGTTGCTATCGAGAGCAACACAGCCGCCTCTCAACCCTAAAGAGCGAGAAAAGCCAGAGATCTTTGTTTGCCTAACTGGTTGTGCCTTGTTGCCAGCAACGGCCTCGATTTGGCCTAGTTGACATGAGCAGGTTACGGCCGGATGGGTTTTGATAGGTTGAGTTTTGTCCAAATTTAAAGATGAGGAGGTTTCTACCTATTCATCATGTGAAGGTTGTCTTCGAGCCGGAGTTGCAGGCATATGAGATCGGAGGTCTCCTTGGGATTTCCAAGGCCGAGACAGACAGAGGTTTGGTAGCTCTTGGAGCTAGGCAGGCTCGGTTTAGTCATTCTGCTCGGTCGTTGTTTGCACGGCGACAGAGGAAGGCTTGGTCTCTAGTTTCATATCTGGTTAATTTGGGTAGCCGATGGCGGTGTGCTGCTGTCTGGACCTAGGTTTAGTTTAGTTTAGTTTTTTTAGGTTTTTTGTTGGTCTAGTTTTTTTGGTTGAATAGTGGTCCTTCTCTTTGTGAGAGAATTTTTGGTTGGTTTAGTGGTCCCTCTTATTTAGGATAGGGTTTTTACGGGTTGATGTCGTTGGTAGTGTCGTGAGGTGAGCTATGGTTATTGTGTCGTTTCCATAGACTATATTAATGTCGGTTTGTTCTTGTTGTCAATGTAATGGAGAGGTTACCTATGCATATATACTGGTAACTTTGACATGTAGTGTTTGAAAGAATTGTTTGTTCTTGAGGTTGATTGTAAGGGTCTATCGATGCTTCTGGATTAGGTTAGGTTACAGTTGAACCCATGTTGGTTTTCATCCATTGTAATCGTTGGTTTTCCGGGTAGGTAGGAAGGATAGTGATTAAGTTATTTCCGTCACTGATTTTCCTAATGGTTGAAATTTTATTTTCTCGATTAATGAAATTCTAGTTATTGCTCTAAAAAAGAGCTATAATAATTCTTTTGTAGTATTTATGATAATAGTTATCTCACTTTTTTGGTAACCTTGTATGCCTAATAAGACTACCCTAACCTTGTTAAGATAAAGTTAGTACAGTTTAAACAAATTTACGTGTTAGAATGCGTAACAGTTTTATAAAAGCAAGGACGTAGCCACATTGACATGAGAAGGGTCAAATGACCCTGCTCACCGTCCGGTTGCGACTTCTTTATAAATGAAATATGAGCTAGTTTAACTCATTTTCTCTTTTTAGAAAAATAAAATTGTAGTTATGACAAATAATTCTAACAATGTAATGTGTTTCTTTCATGTATAAATTCTTCTCCTTGATATATTTATCTCAATTTGAGATAAACTTTGTTATTTTCTTTCTTTATTATAAGGATAAACACTATAATTCTAACAATGAAATGTGTTTTCTTCATATTTAAATTCTTCTCCTCTCATTCTGAGGTATAACTTTTTTTTAAATTTCTTCCTCTTATAATAAAGAGAAACACTAGTTATAAACATCTGATCATGTATGATTATTATAGATTACTTTTATTCACTATCTTTATCTTTATCAACTTAAACGACTAGCTAGGTAAGTTTGATCTCTCTTTGCTAAATCTCTGGCTACGCCACTGCATAAAAGCATTATTTTTAAGGATAAAAGTATTATTTACTATGTCAGAATGTTTTACCATCAGCTTATTGCTCTTTCATTTTTACTACGTTTGATTTAATTACTTTTTTCCTTAGTAAGTTAAATTTCATTTATTTTACTAATTATTCAAAAGTATTGATTCGGATTCTCAAAAAAAAGTATTGATTCGATGAGCAATACAGAGTAGGATGCATATATGTTATCGTTTAACCAAATTGGTGCCTCACAATTCGATAACAACGTTTTATCTTTTAAATGACTTGTGTTATGCCCACCACCCAAACCTTTTCTCCCCAATGGAAAAACCCCATTTACAAATCAAAAAAATTTGATTGACAAGAAAAGAAACAAACAAAAAAGAAGAGCTAGAAAAATGACAAAGGATTGAGAGACGTCATCATTATGAATATGAATATTGGCACAGGAAAATAAATCAAGGAGTGAGTAGTCTCTGTGGATGTATATAAATGTGAGCGATCGTTGGTTGTATAAATGAGGCCACGTCGAGACCACTCCGTCTCCTCATCAACATCTTCTTCTTCCTCCTACAAACCCTCTAGCATTAGCAGAGATAGCAAACCGTCGCCGTCGGCGTCGCAGCAGAGGGCTCTCCGGCGTGTCAGTTACTACAAACTAGCCGTTCTCGTGTTCATGGCGGGTCAGTCGAGGAAATGGATGATTCTGGTGGCGACGATTTGGATTCAGGCATTCACCGGAACCAACTTCGATTTCTCGTCCTACTCGTCGGTGTTGAAATCCGTTCTGGGGATTTCGCAAGTCCAGCTGAATTACTTGGCCACTGCTTCCGATTTAGGCAAGCTTTTCGGGTGGTCTTCCGGTTTGGCCTTGATGTATTTTCCTTTGTGGGTTGTGCTGTTCATCGCTGCCTTCATGGGGTTCGTCGGTTACGGCCTACAATGGCTAGTCATCCGCCAAATCATCGTCGTGCCTTATTTCGTGGTATGTAAGTTTCCCTTCTTCTCTATAACATCCACGGTCATTTGCGTTTGTTCTTTGGATTTGGAAATCCTTGCTTTGCTCCCTGATCTGGGTTGTTGATTTCGTTTTCAAGTAAATCATACCCTACTTTTAGTTTTCTTTCTTGTTTAGGGGTTTTAGTTTTCTTTCTTGTTTAGGTTCTTTGTTCCAAAACTCTGTAATGGGTTTTGTTTGGTTTTGTGTATGATGCAAAATATTTAGGTGGGTGATAACTTCTACTTCAACCACTTATTTGTTTCCAAACACTGTTTTTTTTCTGTTTCTATACATTGGAACCTTCAGGCTCTTTCATTTGTACTTGGGAGGAGAAATTAATTGTCAGTATCAGAGAAAAGAGAGATGAAAACAAAGCTTTCCTTGCCGTTCGTTCATTTATATGTGGGGTTTTGCGTGATGCCCGTAGTTATTTGAACTTTTAATCCAAACACTATTGCTCTTCTTTTTTTTCTTATCATATTTTGTTCTTCCATTTTTGGATTGTAGCATTTTGTTTTCGTCTAAACATGCTTAACAAACATTCAGTTTGATAACATAGTCAAAGTGTTAAGCACCCACTTAAACTGGAAGTTTATTAGTTAGAACTTTGAGCTCATAGACTGACTGGTAAGGTACTATGAAACTTTGATTTTTATTTCCTAAATATTTTGACTGTTTATGTCATTTTAGAAAATAATATTTTTGGTTTCTGATGGGGTACGTCTGCTTCAACCGTTCAAGGAGAATAGAAGATGGTGCCAAAAAAATAGTAATACCAACAAAAAACATTATTTGCTAGATTTCATGATTCTCTTGGGCCTGGCCCAGTGGACCATCCTATTTATTACCTCACGCCTCTTAGATTTTACTCACTTTCTAGTTTCTTGTACATGTTTTGATTTGATTTGATTTCATCACTCTCCGCTAATTCTTGACCAATATTTATTTTTAGGGCAAATGCCCATTTACACAAAAACAAAGATTTTATACCCCAAAGTAATGAAAAAATAAACCAATAGCCCATTCCAATAAAACAGATCAAAAAGACAACATTGCTCTTATTACAATTAACCAAACTCTCTCATTCGTCTTTTTCGATCTCAATTATTCTCCTACTTCTCTCTCCTCTTTTCTCTCTCCTCTCTCCTCTCTCTCTCCTCTCTCTCTCTTCTCCACTCCGATCTGGTCTCTATCTTCTCTCTCTCCTCTCCACTCTACTTCGATCTAGCCTCTTTGTTCTCTCAACTCGACGAAGCCTCAACCTTCAAAGCCTCGACGGCTACACCACAACCTCAACGACGAAGCCACTGCCTTCAAATTTCGATTCAGGTCAGATCTAAACCTCGTCTTCTCCTCGAAGCAGGTGAAAAGTCGACTCGTTGCCAACCCCAACAACTTCACAGCCCACTACCTCGATCTATCGCTGCAAGCGTGTAAGACTATATGGAGAGCCATGTTCTCGTCAGAGTTAACCTCTAGCAAGTTCGGCGTGCAGGAACTGAAGAAAACAAAGTGTGGTTGGTTTGGAGTAGGCAAGCAATGTACAATTTTTTCTCAGTTTTAATTTTATGACAATTTTTGTTGATGGTAGTAAATTTCTTGTCAAATATTCATTGTCTTTAATATTCATTTATTTCATTCTATAAATTCATTTTGTACAATTTTGGTAACATTTCATCTTTTTTGTCACCCAATAATTTCTTTTATTTGGGGCAGCAAAATATTTCTCAAAATGTATTGACCCCAATAAAACATGCATTAGCTTCTATATATTCTTTGATGATGTTTCTGGTGAGATTCTATGGTTATTATCATCTAGATAAAGTGCATATGCACCTTCTCGAACAGATTATTGCTCGGTCCATTTCACTATTTATTGCCTCTAATAAAACATTTACTTATCACCTACAAAATTCTTTGGGAATGCTCTGGCGAGGTTGCATTAATCTCGTCCTCGGATGAAAAATTTATTGACCCTAAGAAGAAATATAAATTTACTACCCCCAGTAAACATTTTCATCAACATTACTTCCTTCAATAAAACTTCCAGCCAAGTTCTGGTATGGTTCCGGTAAGGTTTGGTGACATTTTAAAAAAAAATATTCTGACGAGATTCCGGCGACCATTTACGTTGACCGGTAAAATTTCGGTGACCGATGACTGGATTCCGACGACCGGAGTCCGGTGACCGGAGCCGGTGAGGTTCCGGCCTTGTCTTCCCTCTTTTCTATTTTTGTCTCTAAACATGTGTAAGGGGTGAGGGTAAAATGAGATAAAAATAATATAGCTTTCTTAGAGTTTTAATAAAGATTTGTTCATTTTGGCACAACTAATAACACCTTGTATTAGAATGAACATTTTTTTACTATTTTAGAATCATTTAAATGGGCTAAGAAAGAGCAAAATTAGTACTAAATGAACATTTTCTTTTATTTTTATTATTGAATACGAGATATCCCTAATTATTATTAATACGAGATGACAAAGATGTGACGGACGAGGGAAACTTGTGTATTAAACCTTCGTGACATATGATCTTTGGTGAAATGAGAATTCTAGAAAACAATTAAATGTTTCATTTCGTTTATCCAATTTTCAACTGATTATTAATAGACAATAGAGATAGTTGAACTAATGTATGATAATTGGCTTTATCTTCTTCTTTTTTGTAAAAAAGAAAATGACAATATGTGGAAATTTGCCATCGAGAACTGCAAGCATAGTTATGTTTGGCGAAACGTTACCTCAATAAGTCAATATCTGCAATTCTAAACGAAAGCATCTTTGCATGATTGAAAAGGAACAGCGAAATTGTTCCAATAGGACACCACTTGGTAACTTTCTAGAGTGAATATTTAGTTTGGTTTTCACGTTTATTTACATTTTTCTTTCCTTTGTACGTGTTAAAATTATTTAATTATGAGTTTGAACAACCGTCGTCATAGTTTGGTAGAGGATGATCTGATTTAGTTTCTTGTTATGACTTTCGTGGCCTGCAGATGTTTCTTCTATGTTTGTTGGCTGGGTGTAGCATCTGTTGGTTCAACACAGTATGCTTCGTTCTTTGCATTCGGAACTTCCCATCTAATCAACCCTTGGCAATATCACTCACAGTGAGTTTCAACGGTGTAAGTGCGGCCTTATACAACCTCGCTGCAGATGCAATTGACTCCTCTTCTACTACTTTATATCTCTTTTTGAATGCTGTCATTCCCCTTATCACTTCTGTAGCTGCATTGATCCCGATTCTCCGACAACCCTCTCTCGACCCCCTTCCACCTGATGGAGTTCGTCGTGACTCCGTCATTTTTCTCCTTTTGAATATCCTAGCTGTTTTAACTGGCATTTACCTTCTTCTCTTTGGTTCATCCTCTTTTGACACAGCAACTGCTCGCGTCTTCTTGGCTGGAGCCATTTTCCTACTCATTTTCCCTCTGTGTATTCCTGGCATTGTGTATGCTCGGGACTGGTTTCGTCGTACCGTTCATTCTAACATCCGCATTGAAGGGTCAGGCTTCATTCTTGTCGATGTAGATGATCTTGAGCTTCACAAAGAGCTCCTGACCCGTGAGCCTAGTATTAATGGGAACGGATCCCTTTCTCACCTCTTGGTCTATAATGGTGCATCCGCTGAAAGTTCATCATTTCGAAACAAAAGTATGGAGTGCACAGGGTGTTGTGGAACAATTGTCAGCAAGGATCAATTGACAATGCTTGGGGAAGATCACTCGGCAAGATTGCTTGTGAGACGGTTGGATTTTTGGCTATACTACATTGCATACTTATGTGGGGGTACCATTGGTCTTGTTTACAGTAACAATCTTGGGCAGATATCTCAATCACTAGGGCAGAGCTCCAATACTACTACACTTGTGACTGTATATTCATCCTTCTCATTCTTTGGCCGGTTGCTATCAGCTGTACCCGACTATATACGAGCGTAAGTAACTTCCAACTCTTAACACTGAGAATTAGGTAGTAACACACCTTAATCTAAAGAGATTCCAATAGCTTTGGCTTTCGCTTTACAAAACTAAGAAATTGATTGGTACCATAACTGTGCAGGAAGTTCTATTTTGCAAGGACAGGATGGCTAACCATAGCACTTTTGCCGACCCCAGTTGCTTTCATATTGCTTGCTGCATCAAGCGGTAGCATGGCTCTGCACGCTGGCACTGCACTGATCGGATTGAGCTCCGGTTTCATTTTTGCTGCTGCTGTGTCAATTACTTCGGAGTTGTTCGGGCCTAACAGCGTAGGAGTCAATCACAACATTCTCATCACAAACATACCACTCGGATCACTAGTTTACGGTTTTCTAGCTGCACTTGTTTACGACGCCAATGTAAGCACTGGCCTCAGCATCTTAACGACTGACACAATAGTGTGCATGGGAAGGAACTGCTATTTCCTAACGTTTGTGTGGTGGGCGTGCATATCTGTACTGGGGCTAGCCTCAAGTGTGCTCTTATTCTTAAGAACTAGACATGCATATGACCATTTTGAGCATAATCGTTCTACACAACTGTATTAGCTTAGAGTGTTGTTAGCTTTTACAGATAACACATTCCTTAGGTTATCGCTAAATTTTGGAGAGAGCAGTGACATCTAGCTTTGTTAGGCTTTGAGCGAAAGTTTACATTTAAGAAAATCAATGCTGTTGTCCATATTCTTGGACTAATGGTGATACAATATTGAGGTTAATATGTAAGATCATATTCATGAAAGAATACTTCAACAGTCTCTGTGTATACTATCGATCTGTGATGCCCTGTATGTATAGGCACTACAATTCGATCTTTAGCCTATTCAACACATGAAGGATTTTTCGAAGGTGCTCCTATACTAACTTCAAAAGCACAATTACATAGAGATATAGTATTTTTCCATGTAGAGAGAAAGGATAGTACTTTTAATAATATGTCAAAGACTCAAAACTATATCGTCTATTATTTTTTGGTCTTTGCTGCCTTCAAATCTCAACTTTTTTTCGAATTCCAACTCTTGTCATGGTGAAAAAATCTCGATCTCCACCATATTTCTTCAGATGTGCTTCGAGCTCTCTTTGGTTTCCTTTTCTATATGCAATACCTTGTCTGTCCAACCAGCTTCGTCCCTTTTGCCTATCAACTTGTTCTAGTGTAGGATCTATATATATATATATATATATATATATATATATATCAAGATGGATCCGAAGCGGACGTCCGCGTTTTTGCTATTTCACGCATGAGTTAATCTTGGCCATTGGATGGGTTTAATGAAAACGAGCGGCCTAGATGGTGAGACGTCGTTCCAAACCGGGTCAACTACACAAAACGTGACTCGATCTCTCTGTCTCTGTACGAACTCATATCGATCTGCTCTCTTTCTCTCTCAATGATTTGGGTCTCACACTTCTCCAAAAATCCATGTAATCCAATCCTTGTTTCTCTCCATGGATGATTAAACTCGTATTGGGTTGCAGGAGTTGAAATCTACGTACAAAATGGTAAAACACTAAGCCAAATCTACTGATCTTTAGCGAGGAAGAAAAAGTGTTTTCTCCAACGTCAACATTATAGAAAGAACGACCAAAAGTTTAGCTTGGACCGATTCTTGCGGTCTAAGTAATTGTAAATATTTTCTTTTCATTTGAGGTCATGCTTGGCGAAGATTGGCAGTTGCTTAAGGATCTAATCTTCAAGAGATTTCATATTCCTGGATCCGTAAGTAAAAACAAATCTTAGTGTTCACTATATAAAGGGGTCAAGGCATATGAAGAAATACATCTTCAATCAATCAACAAACAACTTTTGCATACTGCAAAACAAGCTTCCCTAGGAGCACCTCTACCAAAAAGATTCTTTGGGTCTTTTTATCTCACCAAAGCTCTATCCGTAGGCATTAACCGATGCTACTCACCAAAGCCCTATCCGTAGGCATTCCCCGCTGCTACTCGCCAAACCTCATCTGTTAGCGAATAGTTCACCACCGCTGCATAAAAACCGATCCGTCAGCGAATACTCGCAAAACCATTGTTAGGGTGAATAATCTTAGCAAATACCCCCAGTTTGTCAAGAAACTCTTTGGCGAACGACATGTAATCCTGATTTATAGCTCTGCTCAACCACTTCGATCTGAGTAAGAAACGGCCGCTTCGTGAGAAGAGAAGAAAAATCCTAGTTGCTCTTTAGTTAGGTCTAAGAAGAACCTAAGTGTCGGTCTGACCAACGCATGTACGACAGTTTTTTGAGAATAAATCAGAAGGCAAATAAGCATCAAGTTTAAGGTTATACCTGACCCATAGGTACTAGCACGCCTCAAGCTTGGTTGTTCGAAGAAAATCTATTTTCACACCGAACAATATGTTTGGTATTCTTAAAATTATGTTGAATCAGGTTGCTATTTTGCTTAATATCCAGATGAATGATGTGCACAATGGTTTCTCTTCAACAAGATGTAAGCTTTCTATCTAGGCCAGTTTCTTGCAACGTAACACCTGGAAAATTTGACGAGTTTAATTTGATATCGTTCAGTAAATAGCTTCAACCTCGATGATATTCAAATGTGCTCGAGGAGAATTTAGAGAAATTGTTACTATACCAAGTTGATGATTTGAGAGTTGGATAATAAAGTACACAACACGACGAGCTCATGAGAATTTTCAGGAAATTATTATAGTTTTGAGTTATTTTCTATAATTTTTGAAGGTTTGGGAAATATAGGGATGGGAGTTTTGCACCGAAAATACAATTACCGACCCGAACCACACCGAAAAACATGATTCGGTAACCGCACCAAACTAAAATGGTATCATTTTATAGTCACTGCACCGGACCGCATAAAAGCAGTTCGGTTACGGTTTGAGGTTATAATTCAACCGATTTAAACTGAACCGCACATAATTAAATTTTTCTTATTTTTTTAATTTTTTTATTGATGGGATATGATTTTAATATATAAAAAAATAATTTATGTTCAAGTTTGTAGTTTTCAAGTTGTTGTGTTTGCATGATAGTTGATTTATTAAGTTATCAAATATGGTATTTTTGTTAGTTAATTGATATTCTGATGACATTTGCAGACTTGTATGAACTCTAATTCAAAATTTGTTCATGCCTTATAAGAATTGTTGGGAAAGATTTCAAAATTTGTTCATCCCTTATAGGAATTGTTGGGCAAAGATTTGGATATCCATTGTTTGTTAAAATAAATAAATCGGTTCACACCGAAACCGAACCGCACCACACCGAAAAATTATGTAACCGAATTATACAAAAACCAAAAAAACGGTTCAGTTGCGGTTTGAGCCTCAAACCGATCTGAACCGAACCGTTCCCACCCCAAGGAAAATATAGAAACTGGTTTGGAGAGTTAGGAAACTCAATCGGTGAAATCTAGACCGTCTACCTCATCACCACTTGATCTCAACCGTGAAAAATTAGTTAAAGTCCTGGGTATAAATAGAGGGGAGAATCCCAAATTGTTCATGACACCCGAGAACTCAACTCATGTCTGTGGATGATGATCGACTAGACGTGGTCACAATTCCGAAGACTCTAGCGGTGATTTGAGCTTCATGTGGCTCCATCAAGTTCATTTATGCCAATGAGCTTCTCCGAGGCTTTTGGTTCATTCTCTGTTTGAATAATGATCAAATCTTCGTCCTCTGTTAGTTTGGGTAAGTAACTTCTCATCTCTGTCTATGTTTGGAGTGTTGACGTGAGTCAATCCATATATTATTATAGTTGCGTATTGTTAGGAATATTTGTATAATTAATTTCCTATTAGGATTTGTGTAATCTTGTATATATACTCTATTCTTAGAGCTAATTTATGGTAATATTCATATTCTCTTGGTATTGTTCGACTTGGTACCAGAGCCGATCAAGATTCGTTAGAACTCGATTAGTTTTGTTCGGCTGCGAATTTAGTTTGTTTGAACGCTGAAGTTCTTTTGTTTTCTTTTCGGTCGCTGAGGTTGGCTTTTTCAGTTGTGAAGAAAGCTTGGGGATCTCATGCATGCTATTGTATTGTTTAACCGGTTGGTGTGAAAGCTATGTTTAATAGGTTTGGGGATTGAGCAGGCCTTGTTTAATTGTGTGAAGTGATCTTGTTTGCTTGAATTGGGTGTTTTATTTGATTCAATGGACGTCCAGAAACTTGGACAATCTCTTTTGAAGTTTGTTGTTTGGTGATTCGAATAATTTGTGGAAGAAAAAAATTATGGCATCTTCTAGGTTCGTTTAGGCTTTGCATATCACTGGCAACACATCTGCCATTTCAAGATCGAGTCGGCACGTTTTTCAGAAGTCTTAGTGTCTTACCGCCTTGGTAGTTTCAAGATTTGATCAGTACACCCAACACCTGAATTCCATAAACTGAAGTCCAGATTCCAATTCAAGTCGGCATTTTTCATCTACCCATATTTTGATGTGCTCCTTTTGTTCGGTCGCTTTTTCTCAGATTCTGACCTCAATCTCGTACTTCAGATTGTTGTTCTCAGATGTGCTTCTTGGAGCCACTCCAATTTTCGGTCACCATGGAAACATAATACTTCTGGTCTCCTAACCAGCATATTGTTACGGCGTCATCCTCTTTTCCAGCCAACCGCCTCCATATCAGTCTAGGTCTTTAACCGGTTAAAGTCTCCAGACCTCCTGTTCATTCTAGTCTCAAGAAAAAGAAAAGCGGTCTCCAGAAGAAGAAGAAGAAGAAGAAGAAGAAGAAAAGCAGTTTCGAAAAAAAAGTAAACGTGTGTTGTACAGTCGTGCTTTGTCATTGTTATTCCTAGTGTTCGGTCTAATTGCGGGTGGTTGAAGACAAAGTATCTTCAATACACGGCCGTGTATTTACATAACATATGTGAACGGTTGAGATTGTACCGTGTATATACATGTTGTGCATACAAGAATTTCCTGGTTGAAGAAGATAGAAACAAGATGGTTCTAATTATGTGTGTTGTGCAGTTGTGCTTTGTCATTGTTATCACAATGAGTAGGTTCGTCAGAAGTTCCACGCAAACTCGAGTTTGACGAAGTAAATTAGAGGGAAGCCTGAGGTTTCCTTTAGGTTGAGCTCCTTGGGTTCTTGTTTTCATGGGATTGGAAAGATTTTAATTTCTCTCGCACTTCTTTTGCTTGCTTCTCCTTGCGATTGACAATGTAATCATCCAACCAGTCTGAAAAACCAATTAAGTAGAAACAATTCTCTACCATATGACTGGTTGATTTGCAATGAGTGCATTTCATGAGTCCATGAGAGGGCATTTTCAGATGTGCAATTGAAGAAGGTTGTGAGCTACGAACATGTGGTGGTCGATATTGGGCAATCATAGCCGATTCTTCATGTTTTGTATCGGGCATCATCTTTTGGAGTCTATTATGCTCAGCACTGACTTGAGAATAAACCTCTTCTATAGAACGCAACAGCTTTGTGTTTAGGATTCTACTCCAGACTCCATCTAGGTGAGGGTCTATCCCCGCTAAAAAGAAGTAGGCACGATGTTTGGTGACTCTATTAGCCATGTAGGTGATAGAATCTGCATCCTTGAGCTGGAGAGGATCTAATATGTCAAGCTCTTGCCATATGTTTTTTAGGCTGTTGTAATAGCCATGAAGATGAGCTTCATTCTGTTTTGTGGAAACATAAGCTATTTGTAGCTCATAGTTTTGTGTATCATCTTGAGCTACTAAAAAGTAGTTTTAACAGCATCCTAAATTTTTTAGCTGTCTCCAAGCCTTCATAATGTTCTCTGACTTTGTGCATGGAGCTGAGAAGCCATGCTTGAACAAGGTTGTCCTCTTCAACCCAAACTTTGTAACCTTCTTCATCTTCTTCAGATGGTACTTTCTTCTTTCCTTTTGGATCGATACTTCATCGAGAACCATGGTGTAAAATTTACTTTACCGAGTAAAGAGAAGAGAAACATGATCCTTGGGTGTTGCCTACCGCGCAACCTTTTCAGTAACTCCTTTTAATACGACCAGGTAAGGAGGGTTAAGATTTCGGTGGAGAAATGTTCGCTTCCAATCTTTGTTTTATTCGATCTTGCCTTAGACATCGCATTAATTGAATGAGGCTAGTTGGATTGAACGAGTAAGCTCGACGGTATAAAATTTCTAATTGAATTTTGACCACTTCTCAAATAAACAAAAATTGAGCCTTGGTATTAGAACAACGGCACTAACAATTATGGGCCCAAACTAGAATTGGGCCTTGAGTAAATGGGTCAGCCCAAATTAGTGGTATAAAGTTAGTTGCACTCCAGTCGTGCACGGACTACACCTCAACTCGATTGGACTGCGGTCGATTTGGCACTCCGATGTGATGCCTGACGAGTGAGATCAACGGCGCGGCGGTCTGAGGCGTTGAAGTAGCTGTGGTTTGAGGCGACGGTACAACAGTCTAAGGTGACGGCGCGGCGTCTGAAGGCTCGACTGAGGTCGTTGATGAAATTGGTATGGGTAAACGGGTAATCTGAGTTGGATATGGGTATTAAACTCGTGCTTAATCTTGAAGGTAGAGTTTGGTATTATCTGGGTATTGGTTAAGGTGAAGAAGTAAAGTTGTTTTGGTACTGGTATGAATATTTTGTGGGTACTGGGAAGAGGATGAAACAGAATTCTTCTTATGGTACTGGTATATTTTATGGTAATTGGGTAAGATGAATCCTAACATAAGCTTCAGGGATTGGTTACTTGAAATGATGTAGAAGCTACATTATGATGCGCTAGCTAAATTACTAATGCTTATATGGGCAGCCTGGAACAATCCAGACAACATTTTGTGGAAGGGCAGAGCAAGAACTGCACAAGATATTATGCTTAGCACTACTGCATGGCTGGAGGAGATTCAGAAAGCTAGACTCTCCCAAAAGTACAGAGCCCAGAACAATAGACCCTGAAACCACCTGAGGATAGATGCTGCATTTCTTCCAAATCACACCAAGGGAGGTATTGGTGGAGTTGTGAGGAACTCTGAAGGAAAGTTCATGGCAGCTTTTATGTGCCCTATTACATACACTGCATCCCCTAAACAGTGAATTATTGGCCATAAAAGAAGGTATGAACCTACTTCACTCCCTACAGCTCTAAGCATTGAAAGTAATTGCTTGGGAGCTATTTCTGAAGCTACAACCACTGATTTCGCGTTGCTCACTAATGGTGGAATAGTGGATGACATTCAACAAACCCGGAAATTTCGGCAAGGGGTCACAATACAACACACTCCCAGATTATGTGAGCACATCGTCTAGCTGCAATGGGATATGAGGCAGTGTCTAATGTAATTTGGTTAGAACCACCAGGAGAGATCTTAGATGTACTTCAGCATGATTGTAACACTCATTTAAGAGTCCTCATTTATAAAGATTTCTCAGTTCAAAAAAATTAAAGAACCATGGGAATGTTATACAAGGATTGCAAACTTAGGTACACTACAGCTTCACGTCAACACCCCAACCTGCCTTGGCAATTCTTGCTACGGTTGATCAAAACATCTCCAGAAAGAGTTCAAGATCAAAATATTTGGTACCAAAAATGCTGTTTATTTCAGTCAAAAATGAAAACAAAAATTAAAGTGCATTTAATAATTGAATTTTTACGAGGGGGGAATGTAACATTGTAAAAGAGAAACCACAACAACGGCCTCAGGCTGTAGTACTATATTCATCTTACTGATTATTGTCATAAAATCATGTTACAAAATTACATCAACAAGAATCACTTGTGGAGAGGCCATCTTTCGATTTATATCAATATCGTATACACTTAATGTAAGGAGGAACAAATGGCAAGTGGACTTACAACAACAAAAGAGAACCGATAAATGACTCATCTGAAATGAGAACACTTAGATGAAATGAGACTAAGGGAGCAATAGCACCCAGAAGGACAGAAACTCATTGATGATCAATAAAGTGATGGTCATGTACCATGGGCAAAGAGACAGATGGAAGTCACTTGTAAATCTTGCTAATTCGCAGAAAAAAATTGAACGGATGAAATGGACACTGTACCTTGGCAGATTCTGAGTCCCTCCAACTGTTTGGTGGTGCAACGTATATGCAAACTTTCCACACCCACAGGTTTTTGTTCTTAATCAGAGTTGGAATCGTAGAAGTCACTAGGGCATGGTGTCATAACCTCAGATTCAAGCAGCTGGACCACCCTGTGCATGGTGGGTCGGTCTTCTGGACTTGAAGAAACACATTGAATGGCAACGGAAAGCAAAGCATCAAGGCTTTCAGCTTGCACCCCTTCACACTGTGGATCAACAATGTCTCTTTGCCTATCCTCTGTGACCAGAAAATTTAACTGCAAAGAGCATTAATAAACAGATTAGGGGAGCTTCTTGCAAGGACCACCTTGGATTATGGTCTTAAATGTTATCATAAGTTATGCTTCCTGAAACATTCAGTTTCATGAGGAAAAACTCTTGCTACCAAGAGCAGAAAGTTCTCAAATTTTCAAGGGCATACCAAACGGTTCACATAATAGACTAATTAATGCCAAAACTAAATAATAACTTTGCACATGCCAACCGAATGTAAAACCATAAGATCCCATTATAATTATAAGAGAATGTGTCAAAAGAAAGAGTCTATAGCATGTTCTAATTCATTCCAGCAATTTCCCAAAGCTCCTCCACTACTCCCTTAATTTTCCCTCAAAGATCCTACTACTCTCCCACTGAAAGATTTATTATTAGAAGATAATGTGTCAAAAGAAAGTGTACAGCAGTTTCTGGAAGCTCCTCCAAGCTACTACCTTATTTCTCCCGCAAAGATCCTATTTCTCTCCTACCTAAAACTTTAGTTTTCTTTCAGACAATTTTAGCTTTTACTTGAGAATGACCATCCCTCCAGTAACAGCCATTAACTATGTCAGCCTCACATATTTTAATTGTACTTCCTTCTAATTCCCCAAACACCTGAAATTAACTATGCCTCAGCCATTTCTTCCTTTGCCCTCCCTATTCCAGCACCTCTCGTATTGCAATTAATTCCAGAATTCGGGGTTTTAATCCTCTTTCCCCTTTGATAGAATTGCAGCCTTTACACTCCTCTTTCACAGTTTCACCTCATTCCCGTTAAGTGGAACTGATGCTATTGTTGCCAGAAAATTTATAACTCTTATATGGAATCCTCTAGTCCTCTTTTTGTAACTAGGGTATTCGGATCATTGACCCGACTAATCCCTAGGCTTCCCGCCAGACCACACAACATTTGGGAAACTGGAAACACTAGCAATTGCTAGGTGGGTACCATGGGAGATGGTCGAACCCCAGACCTCTTGGGAGCAAACCAATTGTCTGACCGCTAGACCAACATCTCATTGGTGAATCCTCTAGTGACCTCAATCCATTTATGAGAATGAGTTTAGAGAAACTGATAATGATCAACAATATTCAAACTCCAATCCCTCCCATATGCAATCAAATGACATTGCCTTTCAATGGACAATCACAAGGGAAGAAACTTGACCGTGCATTCACACATTGACTTTCAGTGGACAATTACATGGGAACAAACTTGACTGTGCATTTACTCAGATTCTCTTGGTGGTTTAATAATTTACACTTCAGTTCAAAACCTACATATTTAAAATCTAGAATATGGATAGGTAACAACCAGTATTTCAAACTTCAGTTCAAAACCTACATAATTAAAATCTAAAATTTGGATAGGTAACAACCAATATTTCAAACTTCAAACTACATCCAAGTACTGAAGAGGAATCATCGAGAATATCACCAAGTAGTTGTTTGTTTATGTCAACCATTTTTTTGGAAGAAAACACAAGTAAACTAGCTAACATTCAGCCAACGATAAGAGTTGTACATTCAAATTTCTCCTTTCTGTAGGCCCATTTAATTAGGTACAGTATTTCAAGAAGGATAAAAATATCTAATGCTCAAGCACATTTGACAGCAACACAGAGAACTAAAAGATATTCTAAACTATTACTGAAACAGTGCCGTGTTAAAATTGAAAATGCAGGCAAACCATATGACACTGTCCAAAACACATAGAGACACAAGTTATGGTACAGGAATTAGGAAGTGACAGTTTTCAACAACCAAGTACTGCAGTCAACTTCATGGAAGATAATTTGAAGTTTTGGAATTAATGTCACCTCTAGATCACGCTTAATCTAAAATTTTGGAAAAACAAAACAATACAACTATAACAGAAGATTGTGACAGACACTATATTTAGTAAAGAGACTTACCCAGCCAACGATGTTGAGGCCCTTCTCAATGAATGATGCATCTGTGGGTCTCTTCCCACTCAACACCTCAAGCACCAGGACCCCAAAACTATAAACATCAGTCTTCTCAGTTGCTCTACCACTTTGCATATACTCTGCCAATGACATCTTATAATTTAGGATGCATAAAAATGTAACATATAAGGCATATAAACTTGATTATATTTTCTTATTTCGTATTTTACTAAGAATATATACTAAAATTCTACTCTCTCATAAGTTATACTGTCTTGCAGACTTGCAGTTGACCAGAAGAAAATATACTGTCTTGTTGTATGTTTGTTTTTCTTTTTTGTAATTATTGACATCCCACTACTGTTGAATTGGGCAATCAAAATTTTGCAAACTATAAGGTGTTGAAGAATAAGAGACCAGCATATTCAACATGAATGCCTGGTCAAATTTACAGAGCTTACCTGGAGCCAGATAACCAAATGTTCCAGCAACAATTGTTGTAATGTGAGATTCTTCGTCCTCCAACAGTTTGGCGAGTCCAAAATCAGATACTCGGGCCTCAAGATTTCCATCGAGTAATATATTGCTTGACTTTATATCTCGATGTATGATCCTAGGTGAGCAATCATGATGCAAGTAAGCCAGGCCCTTTGCTGCTCCCATTATAATATTCAAGCGTGCATCCCAGTCTAACTGCTCAGATCTTTCTGTTCAATGTATTAAAAAGTATCAGTATTTCAACCTTTAAGTCCATCTGACAAGTAGTTAAAAATAATAATAAATAAACCACATTTCCACTGTACCAGATGTACGTGTAAGAAAGACAAGCAATAAAGATAAAAACCAGAGAAACATCTCACCGTGAAGAGCTTCGTCGAGGCTTCCACCAGATAGGAAATCATAGATCAACAACTTTGATGTAGGAGAATTGCAATATCCCCTCAAGTTCACTAAGTAGCGGTGTTTTATACTTCCAAGAATTTCTAGCTCCCTTTCAAAAAAACGATCAAAGCCCTCATTCATCTTTACAATTCTTTTTAGTGCAAATACATTGCCATCATCCATTGCAAGCTTGTACACTGTTCCAAAACCCCCAACACCAATTATGTGTTCCTCATTCAAAGTCTCTAATTTCTTAATGATGTCTTTAGAAGAGTAGGGCAAATCTCCATGAAACATAACAATTGATGCACCTGAAGAAACGAGTATGTCAGTAGAAATGTTGAAAACTAGGAACTTGACTCTGTACACGTAAATCAAATGATAACTTAGAATGTAGCTAAGAACATTACCTTCTCTGACATCCATTGCAAGACCTTTAGTGTCAAGTTTACCAAACTTCTTATACAGAAAGCAACCCCAGAAACACATGAGAGCCACCAGAAGCAGTGCTCCAACAGTTGCTGATGCACTAATTAGTAGCCGGCCGGAGTATTTCTTCCTTCCGCCTTGACTTTGTTCTACAAAGGTTAAATCAGATTTATTGGAAAAGGTTGGTGTTGGATAAAATAATGTTATAAACATTTTACTTTCCTGGAGAGAAACTATCAAGTTTTGCAAGGACTTAACCAACTTCAAAAGTCAGTTGCTTCGGTAGAAAATTCTGAATGCTTATCAACATTGAACCTATCTATTTCACGTCCAAAGACACTCACCTGAGTTCGGGGATTGGGAATTTGGAGCAGAGCCTCCATTGTCATCTTTGCATATAACATTGATTTGTTTCCCACACAAACCACGATTTCCAACAAACCTGCAGTGAAATGTATTAATTCACCTTGAAATATGGATCTTAATCAAATAAGCCTATCTGAGTGGACAGTAGGGAGAAAATAATATGGAAGCAATCTTTTCAACATGTATAGTTTATTGTGGCCTCTCTGTAGAAGTAATTCATCTTAAGGGAAGACAAAAGAAAAAGGAGAAATAAGAAAATAATGATAATTGAAATGAACTAGCATCCCGACGATCCTGAATTGGTGTGAATTAACAGCTATAGTTAACCCCAAACACATAAACTATACAAGATAAGATGTACGTACGAGCTTTCAGGCAAGTTGGTAAGGATGCCATCAGATGGTATTGGTCCAACAAGAAAGTTGTTTGAAGCGTTGCTACAGAAATTCAATGCAACAAATATATTAAATTAAATCTCGCAATAAATCCCACTTCAGTTTAATTAAGGCTACTCACAAAGTAAGAAGAACATCCAACTTTCCCAGAGACGGAGGGACACTTCCACTTAGAGAGTTGCTTGAAATATCTCTGTAATATTGAAAGATAGAATACTGATGAGTTCCAAATTGTAACACCAAATGCACCGGAAATAGGAATCAATTGATTTGATGGATTGGACTTTATTCTAACATAACAATCTGTGGTTATTAGGAATCCCATATCTGATGATTGTCATTCCCAGCAAGATACAATCATATCATGTCGTCTCATTGCTTTAGTAAATTCTTTCTTCCAAGTAAGCATCAATTCTTTTAAATAGCCTTTGAACAATGAAAGTATAAAAGTTAAAATAACAAAAGCATGACAGAAGACACAAAACATGGGAACATTGCTAGAAGCCGAGCAAGTATATCTACTACTTTGGAAAGACAGTACAGAATGACATTTTGTTAAAAGAAATGATAAATCTTGGATTTAAGAACATCCATGAATTCTCAGTTTCACCGCAATGAATCACAAAAATCATTACATAAGATTCACATTTTAATTTCAAGTTGTAGATAATGATAAGAGAAAGTAGTCTTTTGCCAGCAAGATGTACTACTATTTATTTAATTTACCAATACAGTGAAGTCAAATAACTGATCACTATAATGAACCCCGTTCTTAAGTGTGAAGACATAAATATTTCAGAAAGTTTAAGCAAGTTAACAAAACAAAGTTTGCTAAAAAAATATTATAACAAACATAAATCATATTTACTATCTGGATGATAATAATCTGGTCCTAGGATATTCAAATGTATCTGGCAAGCAATGATTCAAGTCAGCCTCGTACAAATAGCTGAAACACCTCAGTAAAATTTAAAAGTTTGAAGGATGCAAAAAATACAAAAAGTATATAAAAAATTAAGAGAACGGGAAATAAGAAGAAACAGTGGATTTAACAGGCAAGAAAGAACTCACAAATACTGGAGGTCAGAAAGCTTTCCCAAATCACTGGGAATTAATCCGCTTAAGTAATTACCCTGCAAGAATCTGTAGCAACAAAAGTCAACTTTAAGCATGACCCTACAGGATTGCTCCAAAAACTACCGAATTATGAATCAGAGAATTATTTAATGTTTTTAGTGCATATGTAAAAGATATAGCAGGTCATATCTACAACACAATCAATCATTTTCATGTGATGAAATTTCAGTTCAATTCTCTTAATTATCAACATGTTGAAATGTTAGTTTCAAGAATATGAATAGACTTAAATTCAATTTAAGTCTTATAGTGCCTGATATAGACTGACACTATCATAAATTATCAAAAGATAAGACAATTCAGTATTTACAGATAATGTCTATGATATCAAGGTTTAATTGGAATCAAACTAGTTAGGCTGTCTTTGATATCAAGGGGTGATAAACAATCAAGCATTTCTTTCAGATGCATCAAAGACATCAGTTACTCAAGTAATCAACTTTCTAGCTGTCACAGAAAAGAAAATGGAAAGAAAAGAGTCAATATCTGTTATTAAACAATTAGCTTTGTCAAATAACTGCAACCAATAATCTGTAAACACAAATAAAAGAAAAAGTGAGCAAACACCATTTAGCAGTGAACGTGGGAAAACACTCTTTAAATATTAAAATTGGTGGATTGTACTTACATTCCTTGCAATTTCGTGCAATTCCCCAAGTCTGAAGGAATAGTACCATAGAAGTTATTGTCACGAAGAGATCTGCATCATGAGACATCATTAACATCATCAGTAAGAGAATACATTTTGATATACCATTAACACTAACTACCAGAAAAGCAAATATAATTCTCCAGGATACATACAAAAACTTTAGCTGATCTAGCTTCCCTAGGTCAGGAGGTATAAAGCCACTCAATTTATGACCAGAAAGACTCCTGCAAGATAAACAAACTTGGTAACTATAATAGCACTTGTCATTCTCATGCATTACACTTCATACCGATACACAATCAAGTTTATAGAAGGCTACCAAAAATGAAATTTACTAACTAGAAGGGAAACAATCGTTAGCTAAAACTGGATTCAAATAAAGGACGTTTTAAACATCATACTTTGTTCTCCCCCTTCAAAATAAAACAAGAAAAGAAAATTAGGACACCATGATGACTTGTAGAGGAGTTGTTCTCAACTAGAAAGAAAATAGTTTATTTAAAACAAACATATGGACCAATAAACCTACATCCCAATTCCCAACTAAACTTTTAACTCCTATGTTTCTCCCCCACTCCCAACTGCCACTTAAAGCTATGACACACAGCTAAAAGTTATGCTACACCAAAGAGATGTTGGTATAGTGGTCAGACAATTGGTTTGCTCCCAAGAGGTCAGGGGTTCGACCCTCTCCCATGGTACCCACCTAGCAATTGCTAGTATTTCCAGTTTCCCAAATGTTGTGGGGTCAGGCAGGAAGCCTAGGGATTAGTCGGGTCAAAGATCCGGACACCCTAGTTACAAAAAAAAGTGTATGTCTAAAAAGCATAGAACATGATACAACTCATACAAGACATAATCAGAGGTATGCTGAGAACTCACAAGCTGATTACTTTCTTGGTTTTATTTTCACATTTTACTCCTTTCCAATTACATGGATCAGGATCTTCTGGTCGCCACTGAAGAAGGATGCCATCTGAACTAACAACTGCTGTCCTAAAGCTTAAAAGTGCCTCACCTACATATTAGGAAACGGATCCAACACAGAATAAGTTGATCATTTAAATAGGTTCAATAAAGACAGAAAAGAGATTCAACATAAAACATATTGTGGCATGTTTCACTACTGTGACCAATAGCCAAAATGTGCCACACTCCAAAATCTAGTTGGCCAGGCTATTAGTATGGCTGTCAACTTAGACAAAAAATGTTAGCATATACAGTAGAACTATTCCTTTGGTTATTCCATATTCCACTCCTTTGTATGATTTTTAGCACAAATCTACTAAGCTGAGCAGTAAAAGCAAATGTCCCCTCACTGTAAAAATATTTGGTTATTACATAGATTGTTGCTGTGGTAATGATACTCCTTAAGCAGACCGCTCAAAATATAAAAGAACATGTACAAAACATAAATGAAGATGTCAAATTACCATCAACACTGATAGCTCTGCCTTTGTTCACCGTAACATAAAGCAGTAGAATGTAAAGAAGCCACAGCCCTCTCCATTTCACCAAAAACATGCCCATGGTGGCACTTGTCAAGCAAAATAAAGCTACTACAATTCATCTGGCACACCAATCTTCAGAACATGTCCCTCTAATTGAAGATGACATCCAGCCGCCAGAAATGCAAGAAAAATAAAAGTGCCTGGAAGACAATAACTACATTCAGTAACAAGCTCGTTGGATAAATTGACCAAAAGATTTAACATTGAAGTGCACTTTAGTTTTCCATTACTCATGTCAAGCAATATTTTATGTCGGACTGTCACAAGTTTCTATTTACATTCCTTCACATGTTCGGATTGCATGCTACGGCCACAACCTCAGTTAGACAATAACGAATTTACATTCTGATACAGTCGTCAAACTCGCCAGAACCATTCTAAGACACTCTCCGTTTGCCCCATCAAAACCCGCACGGTACATTCTATTGCAGATTACAAAAAGAAAGAGACATTCTTTTCAATTTTTCCTAGTGATCGAGTCAGCTATATTCAACTTCATGTCCAAATTTAAACACCTTTTTCACTAATCATTAAGTTTCAAAACACCTAATTTATTATAGCAACCTCTCATCCCTAATTATAGCCAATCAATTCAGAAATGTCATTTCGCAAATCTACTAATACATTCAAAAATTAATCTCCAACCTTTAAAACTGATTTAATTACGCTCCAATTTACCGTCGATTACATTTCCAATCAGTTCAAAAATCGAATAAAAAACTGGAAGCAGCAAATGAAGAACAAACGAAGTGAAAAATTGGAGCGAAAATTTACCGGAGACACGATGGAGAAGCAGTTTCGATCTGAGATAAATGCACGTCGGAGCGGCCAGAGAAAAGGCCAAAACGACACCACAGTCGAGACGAGGCTGTGAGATTTGTGTGAGAGAGAAGAGTGTGGAATTTAGATTCTTTGGAATTAAAAAAAAAAGGAGTGTACAACCAATTAAAAACAAATTGGACTCGCACGTGCCTACCGTGACGTTGGGCACGTGTCCCGACCGACACCTAATTAAATCCCACAACGGAAATTGAAATTGGGAATTGCCTCGCCTAAAATTCGTGGGTCATTAAACTTGAAATCAGGGGTGCACTAAAGTTGTGGAGCACATTTCAATTATTATTGAGGAAAAAGTCTTGTTTTTTCTATCAAAATTCAAAAGGTTATTTGATTTAAATCAGAGTAAGTAAGCACTACAAAAATGATGCATCCCGGTGAGGTCGTTAGAAAACATTGTCTTGCATAATCGCAAGTCTTATGCTAGATAAAGCATAAGCTAAAGAACTTATATTAGACAAAGTATAAGCTAAAAAATCTCAAATACATTCATCTTGTTCCGGTTGAGCACAATTATTTTACAGGTAAAATTTGGTTTCGGAGAAAACTATCAAGATTGGGAAAAGCACTAGTTACCTGCACCAACAAATATTGCCCAAGCCCAAGAACATCATCCACATGCCCAACCAAATGAGCCATAGCTGATCCAAAATAGGCCCAAACAAGTCCAATTCCTTGAGCCTAGAAAGAAGCCCTAGCAGAAGCCTTAGCCAACGACGTCGTCGTCACCACCAGTAGCCACCAGCAATGTCGCCGTAATCACAATTAACAGAGGCCAGACCACCAAATATCCAAATAGGCCTAACCTAGCCAATGCACCTCTGATCCACTTGGCCTATTCCAACAGGACACCCAAGCCAAAACTGCTTAGTCGCCATTATATGTCACACCCCGAATCTTTTGAAGTTAATAAAAGTTATCTTCTGTAACATCCCGTGTCCAAAAGTTACCTTTCACAGAGATTCACGAGTTACCGAGGACTTTTAATTGCGATCGGTAATTCGATAAGTTATCCCTCGAGTTAATTTTCGAGTTTTTAAAAGTACTCCAAATACCTGAATTGATGACTCGATGTGGTAGTACGTGTCAACACGAGTCTCCCGGTATTTTCGGAATATTTTTTGGAGCTTCCGGCTAATTTCTGTGAATTTCTGAAGTTTATGGTAACTTTTAATTATCCATCCGGTAAAAAGGAGAATTTCCATTTAACCTTTTCACTTTTTACCTTCTTTAATTTCGGACCATCAGATCAAGTAGGGATTCGATCTGGACCGTTGAATCGTGTATAAAAAGGAAGAAAGTGTTGACCACGGGGAGACCCTCTCCTCCGATCCCCTTTCTCGACTCTCTGCTCCGATCGCCCACCATGGCAGAGCACCGCCATCAAGTCGCCTGTGACCCATCGGTGATCACCCAAAGAGTTCTCCTGCCTCTCGTCTCTTTATCCCTGCCACCAATTCGGTATGCATCCACCCTCTGCTCAAATTGAAAACCAACTCAGAAAACCCCAATCCTCAAATTGGTTCCCCCGATCGAGTTCTTCTTTCTTGGATGAGACTTATGGCCTTCCAAAGGGGACGCGATAGCAGCAGCTTGACTACAGCTGCAGCAGGTCGAGACCGAGAGCTCTGTGCTCAGTTAGGGGCAGAGAGGAGAAGAGGCAGAGTTGGAGCTTCTAGGTTCATCCAGGTATCAATACTTAGTTAATCATCGAACTCTGCTCTTCTGTATTAATTGGATTTATGTTTGGTTGAGTGATGTTGAAGTTGGATTTTGGAGTAGTGTGCACAGACGTGCGTGTCTTTGTGTAGGGCGACTGTGATGGTCTTGGCTTGTATTCTGGTTGTGTATTTATGCTTCTATTTGAATTCATGAGTTCTCTCTGTACTGAGTACTCTTTTCTGGTTGAGAATTGAAGGTCATGGACTTTAGGGGTTTTGGATGGTCTCGGTGGGTGGTTGGTAGACAGGAAAGTCTTGCTACTACTGTGAAGTTGTTCGCCAATGCAGCCAGTTCTGGCTACTGTAAGTACAAGTTTTGGTTTGGAGAAGATTGAAGGCTGCAATTGAGGTTCTAGGTCTGAGTTTGGACGAGTTGTAGGTAAACTCGATTTTCCCTAGTGTTCTTGTGGTTATTTGATTTTGTTGTGGGATTGTTGTTGGTGTTGTTGCTGAATTGATATTGACTTGCTGTTTTGTGTGTTTTGTCGATAACTTGGTGAATCGAAGGAAACGGGGAGGTTATGGCGAAATTCCGGCAAGTTACCGGAATCAGGCGAAGATTCCGGTGATGCCGTAAACCGGCAGAATGCCGAAGAGGTAGAAATCGAATCCTCGTTATACTTCAGTCAAAAAGTAAGGTTAATTCGTAATTGAGACATTTACGGAGAAATTGGACGTAATTAAGAAGTTTCCGTTTTGGGAAACTTCCCATTCTAAAGAACACTTGCCATGTTAGGAAACTTTCCATTTTGGGAAACGTTCCCTTTTTGGAAGGTTACCGTTTTAGGAAGATTGACCGATAAAAGTAAAAAGGGAAAGGTTAATCTTAGTAACCGGTTAAGTTAAGACAACCGGATCCTTAAGTAAGATTCTAGGCAACTCAGGAATCTTAGTCTGAAACCGAGTTGGGCACTGAAAATATTTCGGATAATTTCTTACCGGATATATCGACTCATAACCCGTAAATTGGTAAAGTGGTGGATTTGGGTGTCCATAGTAATTCTACAAAATTACTATGTGATAACCTATCGTTAATAAAATAGTAAGGAAAGTCGATACACTGAGAATACGAAGTTAGAAACCAAACTTCGAGTCGATATTCGGAAGTTAAGTGTAATGTTTGAAAAGCTGTTAAAAAGAAAGGAACTTGGTCAACACGTGGTCAAATAGGATTTCCTGGTCAAACTAGGAAAAGACCAAGTCAACGATGAAATGACTAATATAATGGTTTGTTTGTACAGTCTCTGATTGAACGTGAGACGGGCTCGACTAGGCGGTTAGTTCGAGGGTTTCGCTCGAGGAGCTTTCCGAGCGGGAAGAAGGTCGCAATAGTACTGTGAGTGAACCTTTGTTTTAAATTAAATTGCATGCTATATACTTTAATTGGTTTCTCTTGCATATATGATTTCCTCCATTTATATGTTTTACGGTGATTTGGGAAAATGAGATTTAAGGATTTTAAAGGCAAACAAACCGGGAAAGAGGTTCATACCCTTCCCGTGATTTTAAAGGATTTTCCCGGGGTATGGTTTTATTGATTATCACCGTTTTGGGATTATGGAGGGGGATGATTTTAAAAGGAGAAACTTGGCTCACGGATTTAAAGGGGTTTTCGATTTACTATTCCCACGAGGTTTTACGAGGTTTTACAGGTTTTAAAGGGATTTTAAAAAGGGAAAAGGATATAAGGATTGTATGCTAGCATGGACCCTCTCCGGTGGAGCTGGTCAGTAGACCTTCCCGGATAGAGCAGGTCGGGGACCCTCTTCGGTTGAGCTGGTCATTAGACCTTCCCGAATAGAGCAGGTCGGGGACCCTCTCTGGTGGAGCTGGTCACTAGACCTTCCCAGATAGAGCAGGTCGGGGACCCTCTCCGGTGGAGCTGGTCATTAGACCTTCCCGGATAGAGCAGGTCGGTTTTCTCGTGGATGAGGTTAACACCCCACATTTAAATTATTTATGTTTGAGCCAAGGCATCATTTATGATTTACTTGCATGCAGATTTTCTTAGAAAAACTAGAGGGAGAACATTGGCGGAAAATAGAGTTTTACATTTGATTTTCGTCCACTCACTCTAACAGTTTTTAAATGTTTCTCTCCTGGGCCCTTCGTTTTCAAATGCCCAGTGGTGCAGGGTTCTTGAGAGGAGGTCGCGCGCGTACAAGAGTCGAGGCATAGTCGATCAATCTGTTGCTGCCGCAATTCTTTAGGGTAATCATCTTAGTAGACTGCTCTGACTAACCCAGTATAGCTAATTAAGTAGGTTAGGGAGCAGGATGCCTTCATGAGTTAGGGTTTGTTGTTAGATACTCATGGAAGTGCTGAGTTGGAATGTAGGAAGGGTTGACCATTTCAAGGGGGTTTCGGTAAGAAGTTCCCTTGAGGTGGTCCCCGCAGGATTTACTTCGAGTTAAAGGGATTTAACTCGGGGTGGGTCCTGACAATTGGTATCAGAGCATTAGGTTATCGTTTCTTGTTACTACCTCATATACTTAGTATCACTTAGTGTCTATAGAGTGATGGTCCGACCGCGGCGGATCCATCGGCATTTTATGCTTTGGACGCTTAGTGTTTATTAAGGATATGAGTAGTACTTCCTGGTTGAGATATGGACCGAGTGGTCCTATAAACGTTTGAATCTTCAAGACTATGCCTCAGTACGCCGACTTCACAGAGAACTCCTGTAAGAAACAAGGTAAGCTCGTTACGTTTTTACTTTTATGAGTTCCCCATGGATTAATTGAGATTTGAGTTGGGGATCGAGCTGGAAACTCACGTTGTTTAACGTTTGAGCATTATGTGTAAGTACTCGGTGGTGAAACAGTTAATTCACACCTGGAAGGCTGTCATGGTTGTTGACAGGGATGTTGTAGAAACCTAAGGCGAGGCCTTGGTGTTCGAGTTATGAGACTCTTAGCAGTGGAGAGTCGTACGAGTTAATGAAAGAGATTGCATCCTGCCATGGAAAAAGGAGCTGAAGTCGCCTAGCGCGATTAGTCAGTGAGGATGAATATTTAGTTTTGACGATTGCTACGACTTTGTTGAGGTTCATCATTAGTGTAGTTTTGGAGAAACTAATGGATATATGAAAGTGGAATGACTTAAGGAATATGAGTGTCGTGATTTTGGGATCAAGGGACTTGTTTCTGGTGACGAGTCCATGATGTGACACTACTGGAGAATATTAATGAAGTAAAGGCTAGTTTGGTCACGTGATGCTTTAAGGGACAGCCACTGAAACTGACGGTTTGGGTCACCTTAGTGCTGACATTGTTGTCGTCAGCTACGACCAGATTCTCTTCGCTCCAGCCACCCATGATTGGGGTACTAGAAGGTTTGATTTGTTGATGAGTCCAAGCGTGATTTGAATTGTTGGTGACAATGGTCTTTGGGCCATTTAACGTGGAGGCAGGAATTAAATCGTGTCACCAGATCTTGGGGCTCATGTCAACCATAAGGTGAGTTATCCACCTGTGGTCAAAGTATTTTATTAGTACACCTGTGGAGGGGTCTCCAGGTTGGCTGTGTTAGAGTTCGATTTTCAGATCGAGCGAGCGTTACTAGTGGTAATTAAAGGTAAATGGTTTTGAAATTTAAAGGAACATGTTGGAAGTGGCAACAAGCCACCGGGTCATGGACCAAGAGTGTTTGGGGTACCGGAGATAGTGATACGAGCCTTGATGGACTTGGTATTATTGTGGTGTAGGAACCGGTAGTTGTGCAAACGGCACTGTTTGACGGCTGAAGATGTACATGGGTATACCCCACATGAGCACGTGTACCCACCTTTGTAGGGAAGTGGTAAATTGAAATTTGGGTAGCACATGCTGGCAAGGCGTAATTATTTTGTACAACTGTGTGGTCAAAAAATGACACCAGGTAAGTGACTAAGGCTGATGATGACATCATCTTAAGAATGTGTCATGAGAGTTCCATTTATTGAGAACGGAGATTAAGGACGTTTGGTTAGAAGTTTCTGTGCAAAACGTCGATTAAATGGCCTAACCATTTAAGTACAGGTCGGAAGTGGGTCTTTGGTAGTCGCTCCGATTTTTATGATGGTTAGCGAGATTATTTAGTGTCGTTAGTAGGTGGTCGGATGTTTTCTAAGATAAATGCACGGAAGTGGTGAAGTGACAGCAGTGAGGTAAGGTTTACTGAATCATTGAGTAGAAGAGAATGTTTGTAGATGGTCAAGCTTCAACCTGCAACCAAAGTTGTCTGTTACGACACTTGGTTCCACCTGGAGTGATTAGTTATGCTGGTTGACATGGGAATTTGTGCACTCACTGGCCGTGGTTTAATCAAGTATTGTAACCGAAGGTGTACTTAGTCGTGTTTGGGGTTCATAAGTTACATCCACTGCAGTGACGGGCAATATCTTAATGTTGATCTGTGGAATGAGGATTAGATCTGAGAAATTGAATTTTGGTGTATATAATGAAATCCTGAGAGGATTAAAGTATTGTTGACATTGCTTTGGTCATTTGAGTAGTGACCGTACTTGTTAGGAATTATTGACCTAGCGGCAGTTCTTGGCGCCACCAGTGTAGAGTGATAGCAAGAGAAATCACTAGAGGTGACTCTCGAAATTGTCAGCATTTCGGTGAGTATGAAATGCGGTGGAACTAGGAAAGGGTTTTCCTTGATGACTCGAAAGTGTTACGAGTTTAAGTGTGGTAATATTTGTTACTGAGATTGGTAAGGTATGTTGCTAAGTTGAGCAATACTCCATTGGGAATCTTGAATCTTACCAAATAGAGGATGCGGTGGATGGTAAACTTGCAGAGCAAGGGGGACAGTTTTGTTAGGAACTATCTAGTTGTGCGAGTTGACCCTGTGATGTTCACGCGCCCAGTGCGGTGATGACATTTGTTAATTTGTGCCTTGATAACTGGATGCTCGGTGATCAATATGGCTAAGTTCGGTGAAATTAATTCCCGATGCTTTGATCAGGGGTTCCTTTGGGTGTGCACCAGTGGCACTAAATTTTATGTAGATGATCGATCTGGTTAAATGTCCAAATTTGTCGGTTATTACCAGACGATTTGGTAATGGACGCATCTATGAAGGAAATATACTTGTTGAGCGGGTAAGGCTCTAGAATTCTTTTAATGGTAAGTCTATTCCAGATTGAGATGCGGATAATGTTTAATAGACGCACGGTGGGTTGACGTGCAAGTTCTGCACTATGCGTCATTCCAGGTTAAGGTAGGAGATAGGGAGGTCGGTGGCACCTCACCTATGAGTAGTATGGGTATGTATTACCAGTTGTAAAGTACGTTGTAACCCCACAAAGTGATAATTGAGTTAGCGACTCTAATGTTTGGCTTGTGAGTAAAAGTCAGGATTTGTGTTGTCAGAATAGTTACGTGAGTGGTACGTAGCCTGACCATTTTTCTTTATGCGAGGAGTAAAAATTGTTGGATATCGATGTCAGGAGCTTTTGGATCTCCCTGATTTAAAGTCTGTGGTTTTGGTCTTACGCTAAAAGTCATGGCAATTCATGTCCTGTGTGTGCAAGTGGTTTGAGTAAGGATAGAGTAAGGGAAGACAATTACTCTACAACAGGACAACTTGACAAGATAATTTATAGAAAGCGTAAACCAGATCAGGGAGTCTGATTCTATGAGGTGATGGTTTGTGTAACACAAGTCGTCATGGTTTCTCGTGGATTTGTTGTCATGGGTTTTGACCCCACGTTGTGCATCGATATCGGAGGATTACAGATGGTGGATCAGTGATAGTCAGTGTCGTATTCCACCTCATAAATGAGATGGAGTACAGTAAGAATTCGGTGATTCAGTTAATCAATGATTCAAGAGAAAATCATTGTGACCCACGGTAAGACTTTAGATGTTTTAGTTTTGACCCGAGAAGAGTGGTCGGGTGTCAGAAAATGAGGGAGTTTTGGAGGTTATCATCCACGTAGGAAGGAGTGCTACGTTGGCTAGATGTGACATGTGACAAGGTTACATGAGTTTGAGGAATGTGTTGGGTATCCTTGGGGTTTACCAAGAGAGATGAGCTCTAGCCTCCCTTTCAGTCGAAAGTCCCCCACAGTCACTAAAACTGAGCCACCGTTGAGGATTTACCATCTCTTGTGAGAGCATAGAGAACATACTTGATGTGACCAATTTTTAACGAAATAGGCTTGTTTGTTCTTGGATATTCAACATGATGTCATTAAGACTGTAGTTAGAATATAACTATATATTTTTTGTAATTATAATATTGGTATGAAATCCTCTATATAATCAATGAATAAGATGATTCTCGATTCTCTTTGCTATTTCTCGTTTTCTCTACACTTTACCCTTGATCACGTTATCATGCACGTAGCTCTTACTATAAGTTAATAACTGAAGAAAAAAACACACACCCACCGTTTTTGCTCTGGACACCCTATCTTCTCTACCGTCGTTAACCCTAAGCATTTGTCTGGGCAAAGAACCACCACACCAAGCACAACAACCCAGCACGCTTCTCGAGTAAACCACAACCCAGCAAACATGTGCATTGTTTAAGGTTCAATTAGCCAACATCACCGTGCGCGCCTCTAGCTCTGTCTAGTTTTCAGCATTCTCCACTAGCACATAGGCTCCATCGAGTCGGATTCTATTCGGACATGACCCCCACAAGTCCAACCCAGCACTAGAAGCCTGGTTTGTGACTCCGCGCCCAGAGCTCTACCGCTCCTCACTGTCGAGCACGCCCGCTGTCGTGCTTCGAGCAACAACCTCAACCTAGATCGTTCTCACCTTTTCCAAAACATGTACGAGAGGAAAACGATAAGTTTCTCCCTCCCAATAAAAAAGTTTGACCTCATATTACGTGCGACGACTTTCAATGGAATTACGTGAACAACTTCGCTACACACATGAAATTAGGCATGAAAATTGCAAAACAACTTCTATTAAATGTAGTTTATTTGAAAAACTAGCAAAATAACCTTTTATATTACAATTCTGCAATTTCAAATTCCAATAATTGGAGGGTGTGGATAAAAGTCTTTTGCTTCGTTCTCCATCTTCGTTTTTTGCTTGGGATTATGTCATTGCAGGTACGAAAAACCTGAAATTTTGATTCACAGGTCAGAAAAGTTGTGTTGGATCAACTTTCTAGGTATATATGTTATCTAGGTTATGTGTGATCAAACCTGACCTTTCCTCGGATCTTGTTTGATCGATCCTCGAGAATGACAAACCAGTAAAAAACATTGTTTCTGACCTCTATCGAGTCTCATAACAGTGTATGCAAGAGCAAAGCCACATTTTGCTCCTTTTACATTTTGACATACTTGATGCCCCAAGCAAAGCAGCGCTTGGTATATTTGGAACCTTTCATTGTACAGGATTAAACCACATATTTTGACCCAAAATGGCCATCAAGTCTAGATGTTGATATTATACATTTCTCTCACTCAAAAAATTGAGGTCCTACATCGACAACAACCTTTCAACGACAAAATGTGAAACAAAATAGAAAAAAAATGAAAAAAAAAAAACTAATGCCACAAAGTACTGTGATATGTACTCATGAAGTGTTTCCTTAAACGTCCATTTAACTCAATTTGATGAGCTATTAGTCAAGTGAATTATTTACAATCTTATTTGACAATCGTCGATGATATTTTGTGGCATTCTGATCCATAATCTTTAGGAGATTCGATCATCAATTTCTCTAGGTCCTCCAGATTGATTTAGTGAGTTTACTCGCTACTCATGGAGTTTACTTTCTTGGAATTACCGACAAGGTTTGATTTTGATCTTACTATTGCAAACGAGAATTTCATATATGCTAATAAAATAAACGTTTTAACTTACACATGTTGGATTAACCCATAGTGTGGTCAAGACAATATGGGTCATGGCAATAGTAAAAGAAGCCGCGACTATGTCTAGAAAAGAGGGGGAGGTGCTGCCGGACCTAATGGCGACACTCTCAGTCTAGACACCAACCTGCCAAACCTACTCAAGCTAGCTTAGGACAATGCAACCATGTAAATCTTCGGAACAATGGTTGAGGCGTTGTTGAGCTCTCCCTCAAGTCGTGAATTCATTTAAAAAGGTACAGAACATCAAAATGAGGACAAGAACATCATCCTCATGATCACGGTTTTCATAGATTCGAATCTTGCTCTAGATGCCCTGACTTTGACATCAACGCCTAGACACTGATTTTTGTTCCAAGTTATATGTAATAAGATGTTGTATCGATGTAGTTAGATCACTCGAGACCTTGATATACTCACATTAGCAATAATGAATGCCTTGAGAATTTTTCAACGTTATGAAACTATTCTCCTCTATATGGTTCTATTAATTTACAAAACAAGATATATAATTATATCTCCCTTAGAAAAACATGGCATTAGCATCGTCTTTGGTCTCTCTCCAAGAGGAGGTGATGAACAACATCGTGACCCTCAAGGAGGGTTACTCACGTGTTTCCAGTTTAAGTCTTCTATCCTATAATGGACCTTCCATCATCAATTGTTACCAAAAGCTTTTGATCTTGTATTCTCCCTATGTTATTAACCAATTACCATCTTGAAGACGTTTAAGACCAAAATCAGAAAATATCATCATCATCAAATTCTCACGGTTCTCTAAGTTAGTTTATATTCATGTCAGGGAGCTTTTGCTAACTAATCATGGAGTTTAGTGTTGGTGATCAAAATTAAGTCCTTTTCCCTGATATTCATGTCAGGGAGTTTAGTTAGCAAAAGCTCCCTGACATGAATATAAAATTAAGTCTTATCTACTTGTTGAATGATATGCAAGAGAAATTGTGGTGAGCTTCGAAAGATTGATTGATTTCCTAAGTTCAATGCAGGTAATTCACATCACCAATAGACTATCTAAAGAGTATGAATTTGGTTACATTCAATCTTTGGGGAAAAAATGTACAGGGTTAATTCCATCTGAGATTGGAAGCATTTCTCAAATATTTGTTTTTGGGAAATAATAATTTCTCTAAAGTGATCTCGGAATCCCTTTTTGAATTTGAGTAGCTTGGTGTCCTTGGATTTGGGCAGAAACAATTGTGGTGGAGATGTTCAAGATATTTTTAAAAGATTCACGCAGGTGAAGTTTTATGTGCTACACTCAAATTCATACACTGGTATATACATTCATCTGCAAGTTTAAAGATACCAAGTATATCTTGATTAGATCTCATCTACCAAATGAAGACAGCAGATATTAGATCATAGAGAAGAATGAAAAGAAAATAGGGTTAAAAGATAAAACCATGAAAGTAAAAAAGAAAAAGTAAATTGTAACTAAGAAAAAATAGAAATATAAAATAATATCCATACAATCAAGGTTTGATGAAGTGGCTATGCCACCTCGGCTATCACATAAGATGATCTCTAAGGTGGTTCGCTAAAAGGTGATTCACCTAGCATATGCCCACAATTGTAACATATTGAAATGAGAAAAGGAAGTTTCTATTCATACCTCCAAAAATGTTATTTGAACTTCTTAACTTTTTTGCAACTTTAAAAATCCATTTTTATCCTTAGTGTTTCTATTCATAACTCCCCATTTGGTATTTATGGGAGCCCTTCTAATGAGGACCTCTAAGTTAAGGACTAGTTGAGGACTTTTGAATTAATTGTTTATTAGACCAACTTTTTGATCAAATTTTGACATCTTAACCGTTGAAGTTGTAGATTTATATAAGTAGATCAATCATACAAAATTTCAGCCAAATTGGTGATCGTTGAGAACTAGTTGTAGATCAAATCAATGGACGAACCAAATCTGTCAAACATGAACCGTTCAAGTTTGTAATTGGTAAATCACACTTATGAATGCCTTAACGATTTTTAATTCAGTTGAAAATTTACATAAATGATCTACTCATAAATATTTATAAAATGAACGGTTAAGATGTGGATATAAGATCGAAAAGCAGGATAAATTGAAAAGTCCTCAACTAGTCCTCAACTTAGAGGTCCTCACTAGAAGGGCTCCCTGGTATTTATACCTTCACAAATTTTTGTAAAAGATTATATATAATTTCTGAAAGTTAAATTAGAAGTCTATCGATTCAATCACTCTCTCTCCCTCTGTCTCTATCTTAATACATAAATCGAATGTTGTTCATTTTCTCTCTTGAATAATGACTGGTAATTCAAGTTCTATGTCGCTAAGGTCATCTATCATTTACAATATAATATAAACCTTGGCAATTGAGAAAGGATCCAAACTTCAAATCAAAAAACAATTAGATACATAGAATTCAACCAAGCATAAATTTACAGACTTCTGCAAATTACATGAGCTTTTACCAGTGCACATCTTAGATTCTATGATTGAGGAGAAAGAAAAATCTACCCAAATCTAAAATTAAAATCCTTAGAGCATCTCTAATAGCTCTTGTAAAACTATGATTATCTAAAATACAAAAATTAGGAAGAGAGAGAACATGATCCTTTATATATATATACAATTCTCAAAATTTGTATATGTCAGGACCCACCCCGAGTTAAACCCCTTTAACTCGAAGTAAATCCTGCGGGGACCACCTCCCAAAGAAGATTCTGCCGAAAAATCGACATAGTCTCCCTTGAAAAGTGGACAACCCTTAACCTGCAATAACCCACAGAACACTTCTAACACCAATATCCAACCGGAACTCCTGGAGCCATCCTGCTCCCCAATAACCAACAACTCCACATGATACACATCTAATAAAATCCAACAATTAATTCAACATCCCAAATGTAAATGATACATAACATTCCAAGTCCCTAAGAGTTCTCCAACAAATAAACTACCCGATGTGTATCAGAGCGTCTAGGATAAAAGCATAAACATGGATATATTACAAGTAGGTTAACCCGGAACCTACTGTTAGGGTGGAAAACGGCGGTAACTATGCTTGGCCTCCAAGTGGTCTAGATAGGTCGAGCACTGCAATCTGGGCATTTAAAAACGAAAGGCCCAGGGGAGAAACATTGAAAAACGTTAGAGTGAGTGGACGAAAATAATAACATTTAAAAGCTCTAAATTACTTTAATGTCCTCCCTCTTAGTAATTCTAAGAAAATCCGCATGCAAATAAAACATAAATAATGCCTTGGCTCATTTATAAACATTTATGTGGGGTGTTAACCTTATCCACGAGAAATCCCGACATGCTCTATCCGGGAAGGTCAAATGACCGGCTCCACCGGAGAGGGTCCCCGACCTGCTCTATCTGGGAAGGTCTAGTGACCGGCTCCACCAGAGAGGGTCCCCGACCTGCTCTATTCGGGAAGGTCTAATGACCAGCTCAACCGAAGAGGGTCCCCGACCTGCTCTATCCGGGAAGGTCTACTGACCAGCTCAACCGGAGAGGGTCCATGCTAGCATACAATCCTTTTCCCTTTATCCTTTTCCCTTTCCAAAGTCCCTTGAAAACCTGTAAACCTGTAAAATCTCGTGGAAATAATAAATCGAAAACCCCTTTAAATCCGTGAGCCAAATTTCTCCTTTTAAATTATCCCCCAACATAATTCCAAAACGGTGATAATCAAGAATAACATACCCCGGGAAAATCCTTTAGAATCACGGGAAGGGTATGAACCGCTTTCCCGGTTTGTTTGCCTTTAAATCCTTAAATCTCATTTTCCCAAATCACCGTAAAACATAATAAATGGAGGAAATCATATATGCAGGAGAAATCAATTAAAGTATAAAGCATGCAATTTAAATTGAAACAAATGTCCACTCACAGATGCCGCTAGGTCTGCCGGCTACTAGATGGCTGCTCAGCTAGAGCTCCCCCACGTCCTGTACAAAAACATATAAACAGGTCTTAAACCCATAATCATAGTGAGGGCAATAATAACACGCTCTACCCATAGCGTTCGACCTTAACCATCTATCAAAAGTGTGGGTGTCGGCCTCTAACCCTCCAAATAGCGTACAAACTCTTAAACACGCTCTCACGCCTAGCCGGTTCTCCCTAAACGACCGATTAACCTTTAATTACACGAATAATAATCCCAAACCTTCCAAACGTACTCAACACCTCAAATAAATTCCTAAAAATTAGCAACTGCCCCTAATGGATTTCCCTTAATTTTTACAATTAAAATGGGCAAGAAAACTGCCCAAAAGCGGCGGCTCCGCCGCCGGCGGCGGCCGCCGGCAGGAAAATCCGGCCAAAATTCCGGCGACCTCGGATCGCCACCAAATTTTACCAGCAGCTTCGTCTCAACATTTGGGACAACTTTCTAGTTCAACTCGAAGGCCAACTCGGCCCCTAACTAGGTCAATCGACAAGAAATACACAACCCGAATCCAAAAGTCAACCCAAACTTCAAATCCATAATTCTTCCTACACACTTCAAATCTAGCTACCAAATTCTAGGGGCTTAATGTACACCTCAAACCCATCAAAACCATATAAAGAACTCACCGGGAGGTGGCCGGAGGAGGGAGAAATCCGGCGTCAATGAACAGTGCACAGGTCCCCCCTTCTCGCCGTGATTTCTCTCAAACGGCGGCGGCTCAGCTCCGATGGCCACCACCAACTTGAAGGTGGCGCTGCAGGCTTCAATTTGGTACCTAGCACGCGCCCTAACTCCGCCGGACGGAGGAGAAATCCGGTGATGAAATCCGGCGAAAAAAATCGGGTTTCGGAGGGATTTTTCGAGGTGAACAGTAACTTTTCCAATTTTCACCTTTTCACCGAATTACCCCAGTAACTCACTATATATAGGCTTTTCACCCAAATAGTAACTTTTGTTTTTTGACCATAACTTCTTCATACGATCTCCGATTTAAGCGTGCTACGTGTCCACGGACTCGTAACGACGCCCTCTACAACTTTCATGAAGAAAGTTTCCCCAAATTCCTGACCAAACAAAAAGTCAACTTTTTGACCTTTCACGGTAAAACGGTTACTACGATACGGTTAAGGATCAAAGTAACTTGGGTAGTAACCGACCGTAAATGGATTCTAGAACCGGGATGTGACAGTATATTTCATGGAAAAGTTCTAAAATTTATTGGTTGCCTTTTATAATTCAATCTATCTCCTAAAAAAATGACATTATCTCGCTTCAATGGAAAATGGAGAAATTAAAGCAATTAACTATGTGATTTTAATATGAATAAATATATAATACTTATATAGATTCATTACATTATATAAGAAAAACATTTAATTTTATAGAGTACAATAGAAGAGCTGTTGAAGTTGAACTCGTTTTTTATAGCGATTTTATTATTTCATCTTCTTTAATAAATAAATTATGCAAGTGTTGTTAGAGATGCTCTTAGCACGCTCTACACATGGGTCAAAGTTAAGAGAAAAAAAAATAAAAACGATATCAAGAAAGAAATAAAAGATAAAAGTAGTGGGAAGGAACTTATCACCGAAAAGAAGAAGAGTTTTTTTATTTATTTATTTTCATTTTATTTTTATTTTAAAATTATGAAGGAGCAAAATGAGATAGATAAAATTACAAAAAAAGTTAGGAGGTTCAAGTAGTATTTTTAGAGGTATGAATACAAACTCTTTTGAGAAAAACAATCATTTTTGAAATGAAATAAATTCTTCAATATAGGGCATTCATTGTTACCATGTGTCAGGTCTTTGTAACACGTATCCCATGCTACTATTGATGATTCGTTACCACTGTAAAACCTAGAGACAAAACTGACACTATAAGTGATAATGAATTACGTTGAATGTAATGTACAGTAATGCGACCCTATTCATTTCAGATTCGCTAATTCCAATCGCAATCACAAAGAAGTTAGGTTGGTGAAACAAGTAATCATGCTTAGAGGGGTGTTTCTGGTGGTTGGAACAAGGCCAATGTTCTTGTTGACCCAAGTTTTGGGAGCTTCAGAGATCAGGTTATGTCTTTCCTACCATCTGAGGTAGGGATCAGCAACAATTCAAGGGGTGCATTTGAATAGAGCTTCTGCAAATTGTTTGAATAATCAAATTTCCTTCTTTAGCACCTAGCTAAATATATAATTTCAATGTTTAAATCAAATTTCACTTTATTTTCACTTTTCTGAGAAAACAAAATAAATCGCTTCATTGTAAAGTCAACTAGCCTCTTAGAGTGTGTCAATTTGTTTTTCTACTCTTGTTTTAGTAAAAAAAGATTAAGTTTGTTTGTTTTTAAAGATTTGAATTGCAATTAACTGCTGCAGTTAACTTGACAAAAACTATTCCGTTTATATTTTGAAATTACAATTAAAACATTAGACATTTAATTAAAGTTTTCCTAGTGTGTAATGATTAAAGACAATTCAAGTATTTTAAAAAATTGGTGAAACCTTTGACACGAAAGACACACGTTTCCCACTATAGGGCGTCGTTTGGTTGACTGGAATGTGATGGTGAGAAATGAATTGAAGTTATTTTCCTTTCAATGATAGAATAAAATTGATTAACATTTTCATTTATGATGTTTGGAAGAATTTTCAAACTTGAGATTAGAAAATGGTTTAAAACAATTAATTTATTAATGATTTTTCATTAATATCTAATCAAATTAAATATGCAAATTTTTAAATAATACGTTTAAATAAAGTTTCATTTATTGATTAAAATCTATAAAGCAATATACGTAAACTTTCAACTTCATCTAATGAAGGAAATGAAATACCACCCTTGTAGATGGTGTTTCAATTTCACCTCTACTAACTCTGGTCAACTCATCTCATTTCATACTATATTTTCTGTCAAGAAATTTTTGTATGTACGGTTATGTACGTACAACATACAATCTTAGTCATTCATAACAATTCATATGTTTGATCACCCATATATCAATATTACATTTTTTAATCTTAACAATTCACATGTGTCGTATACATATCCGATCCCGTATTGAATATATTCCGATACAAATTATTAAGTGGAGATATTTCCCACGTTTCATTAAAAATCTCACACCCATTCACAATGCGAGTGAGAAACCATCCGTGCCCTTCTATAAAACCAAGCCAACCACCAACAAGAGGAAATCGAGAGAGATGACTCGGGGAAAGCAGAAGATCGAAGCGCAGAGGAAAAATGCAGAGAGGAATCAGAAGCCCAAAGGCTCTCAGTTTGAGGCCAGAGCCGTTGCTCTCAAAATCAGCTGTCCCATCTGCAAGGTGCTTCTCTCTTCCATTCTCTCCTTTCATTCTTTACATGGTTTTAATCCCAGCTTCTGTTTTCTTTATCGAATCGCAATTCCTGGGTCTATTACTATTATCCAAAGTTTACGAGTGCAATTCTCTCTGTCGGTGACTGTTATGAATATGGCAGAAATTAGGTTGGCTTTTGGTTGCGGTGGTTGATTATTGGGAAGGGTCAATGTGTAGGTGGACCATTTCTTAGTGGCTCTTTGTTTTGCTTCCATTTGATTATGGAGTGAGCATCTGTTTCAGGTGTCCTCTTGTATGTCTGGTTTTATATGCCTTATGTTTCATGTGGCACTTGCAGTGAACAAGTGTTTTGGCTGCTGGAGTTCGATGAACCCAACTCCCATTTGGGATGTCTTTGAAATATAGACTAGAGATGATCTTGGTCAATGTACAACAGGATAGTGTAGAGACTGTATGCGGAAATACAGCGATGAAAGTCCTAATTTCATTCTGATGAGGAATAGGAACCGGAGGAATATGATGAATTACCAGCGGTATGGTCGATTTTGGGCAAGATTGTGTAGGTATAGGACTGCAAGAACCATTGAGGGCATCATATTGATTAGTTGATTTGCAGCGACCAAACCCCAGTCTTGTTTTGGAAGGTCTACAGTAACCAAGGAGATCTTGCTTTGAAATCATTTAAGATGACAATCCTTCCTCTCAACTATCCCCATTTTAATCTAGGAGCCACATACCTTGATGGTTAGTGTCGAGTGTGAACAGACAGTATAAGGAAATAAAATGAGGGACAGTATACTTGGGACAAGTCCTGATCCCCTTGTAAAGATCAGTAGGAACTGGATGAATATGACGAGTAATGGAGGTTGGGATGATGCTAAGAGACATTTACTAGACATAGGGGTCAAGAATCATACGGGGCACCCTATCGATTAGTTATTTTGTAGTGAATACAACATCCCCCACGCTTCCCAGTCTTTTTCTTCGGAAGGACTACAGTAAACAAAAAGTTCTTGTTTAATGACTGTAAGATGAGAACTCTTCCTGGTAACTACCCCCATTTATTTGTGAGTATACCTTGATGGATAGTGTCACAGGTCCGATGATTCAGACTTAGCTCCTGCTTTATTTGCTTGTGATTGTTATTGGATTCTAGAATTTGTTTGGTTGAGGACCCTGTTATTCTCTTAAAAAAATCAAATTTCGGTTGAGAACTTTAACAAAGATAGCCAAACTTCATGGAGAATGACTAGCTGAAACCTGACAGCTGCATTCCATTTACAAGCTGGAGGACAAACTTACAGCTTTTAAAGCTACTGAAACAGAATTCCTGAAAGAGGACTGGTCAAAAACATTGTACCTAGATCGTCCACTCTATGACCTTAAAATGTCATTGTATTCCCCATCCAATGAGATGACCAACACAATAGCCAAGTCCCAAAACTTAACAAAGCTTTTCCGGTCTTCCCTCCTCAAAAATCCTAACCTTGTACTTGCAGAGGTTAGGATAACTCTGATAGGACTTATGAAAAACAGACAATACCTCACTTCTGTCATAACAAATAAATTTAAGCAAGGTCTTAAAAATCGAAAGTTTTGGCGAAATTTCGTCGAAATTTTCAGTTTTTTGGACCTTCGAAATATCTTTCACATTCCAAGTATTTCTCGTTCGAAATTTTTGAAATTTTCAGATAGTATTCGAAAATTTTCAGAAATTTCCATTTTTTTTTATTTTTTTGCCCAAAATTTTCTAATCCTCAAGTTAAAATTCAAACAATTACTTTAATTCATACCTTTACTTTGATTCCTTATTTTTTTTACCCAAAAGTTTATAATCCACCATATACCTTTACAACGAAAATATGACAATTAATGCCTTATCCAATATATTTCATGTTTTATGGGATGCAATCAAATGATAACTTGTGGTCAAAGTCGGAAGCATAATCTTCCAATGATTATGGTTATGGCCAAGGTTAAGCGATGCCCAATGTCTACTACAATTTCCGGTATGAAAACTATAAAGGTGAGGTATCATTTAATGATTATTTTTCACAATACACTGAAGGCTCCACACATAGAGATGATGAATATAACGAAAATTTGGTACCTCATAGATCTTCTACGTGGTTTTAAAGTACTCATTTAACTGTTCAACACTTACTTTTTCACTTTACATTACTACAATTCCCTATAGATCAATATTTATTCAAGATTTTCTTTTCAAATATAGTACATAATATGGTAAACAAACATTTCTTAAAATTTCATTTAAAATTTCCGTGTTTTTCTTCAAATTTCTGTTAATTTCCTCAATTTTTTTACTATCGATATTTCCTCGAAATTTCTGTCGAACTATCCGTTTTTCAAAATGTCGATATTTCCGTAATCGTCGAAATTTAATACCTTGAATTTAAGTTGCTTAAGAATACCCATTACTATATTTTATGGACCATTTTGATCCATTAGATTACTAACCCTAATCTTGACCTTGCCGAGTAGAATGAATAGTAAAAACAGTAGCTGAATAAGATCAACACTTGAGGGTAAGACCATTAGGTAGCCATTGTGGCTCCACCCAGTAAATACCATCATTCTATTCAGCCAACATGATTGCTTTTCCTGTGTCAATATTGTGCTGAAGGATGAAGTGGGTAGCAAAAGGCATGACTGAATGGGCAAGTGTTTGGTATTTGTGTCAATCAACTATGTTACCAATGCTAAAACTAGAAACATTTAACAACAATAGAACAAAAAGGAGCTGCTTATTTTCAATTATTGTGCATTTATTGTTATGTTTAATTTTTCCTATTATATAATATATTCCCAAAACCACACCCTCGTATGTGTATCTACGCACTCTTACGAAGCTTATTAGTTTCTTTATACTTTTATGGCAGACTGCTTGTTTACAACAGCTGTAAAGAGTTTGGTTGTTGATAACATAGTGTTTTCTCTACCCAGCCATACAGTTGCCCTAGAGTGAAGGACCCATAACCTCATTGGTGCAGGTATACAAGATGTGCTTAAAATTATGGGTGTGTTGCCTAGCTAAATTAAGGAGATAGAAGTTGTGGTTCTGCCTTTACAAATACATGCGTTAGATGTTGTGAGCTGTTTTTGGGGCCTTGTGAGCAAATAGTATTTGGCAGCAACCGATCAAACTTTAATGATATTGTCTTTATGTGGGAATGACCTGTGAGTTTAGAACCTGCATTTCATTCGGTTAATCACATGCTTAAGAGGGTCTATTTTTGTTGGGACTAGATTGTAAACTCATTAAGGACACATTTTCAGTTTATGTGCACTATATTCTGACAAAATATCGTGTTTTCAGGCACAACTTGCAAATACAAAGCAACTTGCTGATCACTATGCTTCCAAACATCCCAGAGAACAGCCACCAGCTGAAACAGAATGATTCCTTTCTCATGTGAAGAATGATGAAAAAAGTAGTAAGATATCCTTGGTTATTGCTGTTTAGAAAAATGTATTTCAATAAATCTCTTATACATTGACTTTTATGAAATCGCTCAACCTCCCCTGTTTGTGAACCATTGTATGACTATGAAGGAAAACTGATACCATGTTAGTCTCTCTCTCTCTGGCTCTTTTTATTTTTCTTTTCTTCTTCCAGCTAGCTAGTTGTTCAGACTGGATTCTTGAGATTAACCTGAAGACCGATCTGTTTTTTTGAGATTAACTTTAAACCGAAGATGCTAGATAGATACTATTTGAGCTGTGGTAGTACTGTAGTAGATACTAGATAGATGAAAGTGGAAGTTGTTTCCAACTAAATTGTTCAGACCGGATTCTTGAGATTAACTTTAACCCAAAGATCAATCCGTATTTTTTATCTCGTTTTTTGTAAACCCTTCATCTTCAATCACATAGGCTATGGTTAATTATCAAGTCTATTGGATTTTCGTGATAGCTCCTGAATGAGGAACCAGTTGACTAACCAAAAATTAATTCTAGGGTAATTGGATAAGAAACAGTCACAGTGGAGTAGAATACGTTATCTCCAAGATATCCACCAAGTAGAGGATTATATATTTTGAGAAGATATCAGTTTCGTTCTTATTGCAATTTGGACTTTGGACAAATTGCAGTTTTTCTAAGAAAATTGAGAGCAGCTCAAATGGTTGTTGCAACTAAATTACAATTGTGTTGCAATATTTTACATAATGTTGTCTCTATGGGGCCTACTACCGAAATAACATAAAAAGAAATTTGGATATTTGTTGTGCCCTTGAACACAGTAACATGCTTATCTGGAAAACCTACCTTGCTGGAAGCTCTAAACCGAGCTACCCATACTGAAAAAAAGAAAAAAAAAAAGGAAAGAAGGAAAGAACGGTGAAGATCAGAAAAGCAAGAGATGGCGGAATAATCAGTTCTGCTCAAAAGTTGTGAAAATGCTAGCTGTTCAAAAGTGGCTAAGGTGTTTTTGATTGAAATTTTTTCCGACTCATACAACTCTCAAATATCTCGAGCAACTGTCCTACGGGAGAACTTCCTAAACTATGGTTGAAGTTGGCTAATAAAGTCCTTAAAACCAGATGCCTCAACAAAGCTAAATAAATAGTAGTTCATCCCTAACTACCATCTTAGCAAGAGCTAACCTACAAAAATCATCATTATAATACGAAGCAACAACCTTACCATTTAGATTGTTAGTTATGATGCTTATGTGCTGGTATTATGATGAGGATTTTTGCTGGTATTATGCGCTTATGTTGGAAGTGTCCGAAGCGTCCGCTCAGGGATCGTCAAAAGACAAGCAGATTGATGAGGATTGGTATTTTCTTTCTTTCTATCTTGCTTACCATTTAGTCAGCACACAATGCTTATGTTCTTTCTATCTTGCTTACCATTTAGTCACTGTAAACTACCATCCTCATCATGCTTATGTGCGGCGGTGGTTAGATTGTTAGCCAGTGGGGCTTGTGGCAGCACCGCTGGGATCGACTGCGAGCCCTCAAAATCCCACCCCTATCATCTAGGTTTTTCTCCATACCAAGACCTATAAAAATCCACTAAATTGGAGAGAATATTACAGCGCTACCGTAGTCTATTTACAGCTCAAATACAACTAAGGTTGTATTAAACAGACTTGCACAAAATCGATCCGTAGAAGAAATATGGGTAGAAAGAGCAAATGTGAAAATTATCAAAATTTCCATTTAGTTGTATTCATATAAATAGTCTAATGCAGGATAGATCTTGATATGCACAGCAGCTCCTGCAGAAGTAAAATGCCCTGCTTTATAAGAAATTTAGTAGCAGTAGTTAACCAAAGTTAACTTCTTCTCCAAGTATGTTAATCCATAAATTATCAGCAAGAATGTATGTAGAATTTACCCACCAAATCCACACCAATATATATGTGATCTCATGTTGCTCTATCCACAAAATCTATCTTTGCAGATGAATTAGCAATAGTTCGCTCTTTCACGGCTTCCTTCTCAAGCTTCTTCTTTTCAATATCAGCCAGTCTCTCATTTTCCTCTCGAGACTTGCTGAACATCTTGACAAAGATGAACAACACCTGTGTCACTGCATGGCCAACACAAATCAAAGGTCAAAGTTTTTAAATCATCTGACATGACGTAAGAAAATTGTTATGCGGAAGCGTAAACAAACGACAATATTGATATGGAACAATTTGGATAATCGAAGAACGGTAAAGAAAATAGAAGACAAGAACACAAGATTTATAGTGGTTCACCCAATTAATGTGATTGAGCTATGTCCACTCTCGAAGCCGGCAAAGAATTCCACTATAACAATTGGAGAGAAAAATGTTTGGAATGTGAAAGATATATTAGAGGGTCACGAAAACGAAATTTTCAATGAAATTTCGTCAAAATTTTCGATTGTTAAGTCCTTTCTTAGAGGAGGTTTTAATTCCCTGTCATTTTTTCCTCCCATTTCTTCCTAGCTAGTAGGGTTTCTTTGCGCCTCACACGCGAAGAAGAAAGACAGAAAGTTTCTCTGTGCCTCTCCCGGCCGAACGCCGTTGGCACCCCGCTACTGCGTTCCAGTCCGGGAAAGGATGAAAGGCTTCACCAGAAACACAAGTCAAAGAAAGAGGCCTGGCCCAGTCAGGAAGTATTTGTTTTAGCAGGATTTGCTTCGTCTTGCACTTTAACGACCCAAGATCAGAGCAGACAAGGATCGACGTCGGAGTGGGTCCTTCTGGTGTGGGCGAGGGGCGGCACCACTGGTGTTTGAATCAAGATCTTGGATGGATTTCAGATCTCATGGAAGAGACGAACTAGCTGTGATTCTTTCTCAGTGTGGGTTCCAATCTCGTTTGGTTTATGGTTCAAGGGATGCAATATGGTGGCGGCGCTTTGATTGGCGGCAGCGTGACGACGCAAATCACGCAAGCTTATCTCGGCGGCAGGAGGAAGCATCGGCGGTGCTGGAGGTTTTTAGAGGAAGAAGGGGGTTGGGCCGGGCCTCAGGATTTGGATTTTGTTGTTGGGTGTTAGGGCCTAGTTTTATAGTTTATTATTTAGTATCAGTTTTTTGTTTGAGTTATTGTCTAGTGTTTGAATCTTCTTTTCAGATCTCAAATAAGTCCTTGCTCGTTCGACTTTGTTGGAAGTATGTCATAGATTCAAATAGAGTGTTTATGTTGGGTAACTAGCTCGTTGTTATAAGAACCCATAAATTTGCTGGCCATTGGTCGGGCATATTATTAGCATGTGTTGAGATTGCAGGGAAAAGGTCTTGAGGCAGCGTACCTGTTCTAGTAATTGCTTCTTATATTGGTCAAGTTAACTCAACCGGTTGCCCATTTAGACGCTATTTGGATTTATTGACATGTCAGTCTCTCATTTTCGAAAAGAGGATATGTAGTTTGAAGCTAGTGGTATTCGATAGAAGTTGTAATCTCTTGTTGGATACTGTGATTGCTTTGTAATTGTAGTTTTATTGAATGAAATTTTGTTTGATAAAAAAAGTCCTTGCTTAGAATAGTTGGGGCCTTGTGGCCAATCGCCAAATAAAAGGTAATTGATTCATTACATTTACACCTACGTAAATAGTGGGGAATGGGAACAAATATATTTTTAGAATTAAATTCAGTTTAACCCCATGAAGTTTATAGACAACTTCATGTTAGTCCTTAAACTTTCAATTTCATCAGAATACCCCTTAAGCTTTCCAAATTCAATCAGTCATGTCCAATTTAACAAATACCATCAAACTTGCATGTGTGATTTTCTTATCTAATAGTTGTGGTAATGTAGGGGGTCGGCGAGAGAGGTAATGTTTAAGAGGTGAATGTATATTATAACATTTGAAATTAAGGGAAGGATGGAGATTGTTCATATGTCATTAAGAACAATTTGAGAAGATTTTATGGAGGAGAATCGAAGAAGAAAGAACATTGTCGTGTGCGTTTTTTTCCTTAAAAATAAAATGACCCTTCTAGCCCTTTTAATGGGTCATATTAGTAAACTTAACATCTAATTTGGATAGAGTTTGTTAAATTGAGTACGACTGATTAAATTTGGAAAGCTTAAGAGGCATTTTGATAAAATTAAAAGTTTAAGGACTAACATGAAATTTAAGGTAAACTGAATTTAATTCATATTTTTATTTAGTAAGGATAATAAAATCGAGCGCTATAGAAGGAAAAATATCAAAAAATCGAGCCAAAACGTACCCAACGAAAAGTCGAGAGCGGGAATGCCAAAATTTGAAATTCTAGGCAACAGAAATATCTTTGACTATCACTACGTGAACCAATCACGTCACAATTTCCCGAATACCACACCGCACTTGATCACGTCCCAAAATTTCACTACCCCGCGTCTCTCTTAAAAACCCACTCTCCATTACTCATTTCTCTCTCTCTCAACGTTGCCTTCACCTTAGGCTCATTTTTGCACCCTCTCTCTCGCTCACTCACACCATGGCGCACGTTAGCCAACTGCCGTGCGACGGCGACGGCGTCTGCATGCTCTGCAAGGCGAAGCCGTCCGACGAGGAGAAGCTCTCCTGCAAGACCTGCGTCACGCCCTGGCACGCAGCCTGCCTCGCACCCTCGTCCCGCCCCGAAACCCTAGCCTCCACGGCCCAGTGGGAGTGCCCTGACTGCACCTCCATCTCCGGCGACGCTCCGGCGGTCAAGTCCGGCGAGTCCGGGGAGCTCATCTCGAAGATCCAGGCGATAATGGCGGATGAGTCGCTGACGGAGGAGGAGAAGGCGAAGAAGCGGCAGGAGCTGATGAGCGGCAAAGCTGAGGTGGAGGAGGAGAAAGGAGAGAAGAAGAAGGATGTGTTGGATGTGCTGGATGGGATTTTCAACTGCTCTTTCTGTATGCGGCTGCCGGAGAGACCTGTCACGGTTCCTAACACCCCTCTCTCTATTTGTTCTTGCTTGCTTTTAATTTGATTCTATTTTGTTCTTGCTTTTAATTTGATTTTTCAAAATTTCGATTTGCAAAACTTTAATTCCGAGCTGTAGGTGTTGAATTACATCTCAAGAATGAAGTTAAATTAGATTGTGTGTGTAGTTGGGGTAATTGTGGTGGTGTTCTTCAATGTGATGTTATATATTTTAATTGAGTGATTATATTTTTGTTCTTGTTAATTTGCTAGGCTGTATATGATTTGCTCTATTTGGTTGTGTTAGTACTGATGCTTATACATTAATCTAGCTCCTAAGTTGCAAAGTTTTCTCTGACCGTTTTAGTTCCAGGAACATGGATGGGTGGTTTAACCTAAATAAAGAATTGGTAATTGTACTTATTACGATGTTGTTTATTCTTCTTTTTCTTCTGCTGTTTTTGGTTAAAGAAATGCCATAGGTTTTTGCTGATTATGGCCGGCTTATTTGATCTATTTGATCCCTATAATGACATTATTGTTGTTCCATATGTTGAGCTAGAAGTTTCCAGACCTCTGAATTGATCAAATAGGAATGTAAACTTAGTTGATTGGCCTCTGAATTTGATTGATTCTTTCTATCTTTAAGCTTGCACCGTCATTGCCTACTGATCGTTGATGTGTCTTTGCCTGTTAGTAAAATTCTGTACATCTCTAATTAGTTATATTTATAAGATACTTATTGTGTGTCTTGTTTCAGACACCTTGTGGCCACAATTTCTGCCTGAAGTGTTTCCAAAAATGGGTTGGGCAACGAAAGCATACTTGTGCCAAGTGCCGTGCTCCAATTCCTTCAAAGATGGCAAGTCAACCTCGAATCAACTCTTCCCTTGTTGTTGCCATACGTATGGCTAAGCTATCAAAATCACATGTCACTGGGGGACCTGCCAAGGTATATCATTACATACAAAACCAAAACAGGCCTGACAAAGCATACACTACTGAGCGGGCACAAAAGACTGGAAAAGCTAATGCTGCAAGTGGCAAAATATTTGTTACAATTCCTTCAGATCATTTTGGCCCTATACCTGCTGAAAATGATCCTGAGAGAAATCAAGGTGTCTTGGTTGGGGAATGTTGGGAGGATAGGCTGGAATGTCGACAATGGGGTGCACACTTTCCCCATGTTTCTGGTATAGCTGGACAGTCTAACCATGGTGCCCAGTCTGTTGTGCTTTCAGGAGGGTACCTTGATGATGAAGATCATGGAGAATGGTTCCTATACACAGGAAGGTTTGGCATTCAATGCCCCTCTTTTATTCTGTAATCTTAAATATTCTTATATTTCAAGATTATACACTTTTTTCTTACTTTTTCATTTTTCAAGTTGCTTACATCATTGTGTGTGACAGTGGCGGAAGAGATCTGAGTGGGAACAAGAGAACTAATAAGGATCAGTCCTTTGACCAGACATTTGAAAAATATAACAAGGCACTCCAAGTTAGTTGCCAGAAGGGCTATCCTGTAAGGGTGGTAAGGTGCGTATAATGCTTAAAGCTATCTTGCCACATGGTGTTTGTAGTTTTTGTTTTTGGTTTTGCCTTGTTCCTCAGTGTCATTAATGGCCACAACTCATTTGCCATTCTTGTCTTTGTTTGACAAATTTATCTATAGCAAACAATGTTTTTGCAGTAATAGATCTTTTTAGGATTAATGATTGATCTTTGATATTTCCTTAGGTGAGTGGTTCTTCATATTTTTAAATGTTCCTCTTGTTGCCTCATCATATAAAATTGCATTCTATATTTGAGTATTTATAACATTTTATTGAAATTTGATATGATACTAATATGTGGTTGTCTTGTTGTCAATTAATTTTGTTTTAGAGGCATACATATATTCTTTCAGTGAAAGGAGTACGACACAGCTTCTAGTGCTGTTGCTCTGCATTTATATTAGTGCTCTGATTATTTACCATTTCATGTAATAATTAGATCGCACAAGGAGAAGCGCTCCTCATATGCCCCTGAGAAAGGGTTGCGGTATGATGGAGTATATAGAATTGAGAAGTGTTGGAGAAAGGTGGGAGTCCAGGTAAATAAGCGGGGGCGCTATCCTTGACTTTTGAGAGCCTAGATAATTTTTTTACCCTTTCTTTCAAATTTCATAACATATTACTGAACGACTTTTTGGTTTTATAGGGGTTTAAGGTCTGTCGGTATCTTTTTGTCAGATGCGACAATGAACCTGCACCATGGACAAGGTTTGTTTTAGCTTATTTCTACATTCTTCCTTTAAAAATATGCCTCTTTCCCTGATATTTTCTAACATCTACTGCAGTGATGAACATGGAGATCGGCCTAGACCATTGCCTGCTATACGTGAGTTGGCAAAAGCCACAAACATAACTGAGAGGAATGCAAGTCCATCATGGGACTTTGAGGTAAGCTGATACGTTTACTGAGTTTTGAATGTTTGCCAAAAATCAGAATCCATTGAGAGTTACTGCCCTTTTTTTTCCCTGGAACATTTTCTTGAGCTGCTTAGTGCCCAGGTTACTGTTCTCCCATATTTTTCTTTGGACGTCCTGAATCTAATGAACTACCAATTAGGAGAAAGACAGCTCCTGGAAATGGATAAAGGCACCGCCCATGAGCAAAAAACCTGTTCAACCATTAGATTCTGCTGATCGAAAGAGGTCAAGGACAGCAATGAGGAGAGCTCAGAACATGACAGTACGAGAGAGGCTCTTGAAAGGTTCTCTCTATCTCTTTCTTCCTCCACTGTTAACTCCTGATACAGATCCGCCCACTTGAACAATATATGTTTGTTTTGCTATTTTGTGATGTTTGGTACTAGAAAATTATACAAAACCATACTTGTTAAAAATTTGAATATCAGAAAACTAGGTAAATTGGTTGTTGGTGTTGCCATTCAGTCTATTTACAGTTCCAGTTTAATGGTCTTGCTGTAATTTTAATCGATGTGTGATATTTTTGGTTGACTTGAAGATAATTTACTGTCATGCTAACATTTATCCCTTTCCATTTGCAGAATTCAGCTGCCTTATTTGTCGCCAGGTGATGACATCACCTGTTACCACGTCGTGTGGTCATAACTTCTGCAAGTCATGTTTTCAAGGTGCTTTTGCTGGGAAGAGTGTGGTGACAGAGAGAAACAGAGGTGGAAGAAGCCTTCGAACTCAAAGAAATGTACTGACCTGCCCTTCTTGTCCCACTGAGGTCACTGATTTTGTTCAAAATCTGCAGGTTTGTCTCTTGTGGATTTTGCATTTACCTAGGAATAGAACATTTTTGGTTTTCTTCATCTGATTGCTCGGAAGATGGTAGAGCAGAGAAAATGATAGAATCCTGAAATAACTGACTGCATGTTTAAAAATTGTAGCTTTCATCCTTCTTATCCTTGTCTCTTTCATATACAAAAGAAAACTGATTAAATATAACTGAGATGCAGTAAACTTTGTTAGCAAATGAATATAGTTTTATATTATCCTTTTGAACTGACAGGTGAACACAGAGATTATGAAAGCAATTGAGTCACTGAAAGAGGATGCAAATGTGGATCCAGATAATGAATCAAGTGAAGAAATAGAAATTTCTGACAACGAAAATAGCACAGAAAGGCCTGATGAAGCAGCTGTTATAGATGGTGATCAGACTTTTCCAACAAAATGCAATCCCAAACGACTGAAAGTTGATACTGGTAATGACTCGCCAAAGAGTGAAATTGAGGAGGTAAATGAAATTTCTGATGTCCAGACTAATGGAGTTGATGGAGATACTGAGATGGAAATTGCCAAGGAAAGCAAGGAGGTACAGGCTCCTGTTGAGAAATGTGGGAAAAAAACTGCTGGCCAAGGCGTTGGAGCGAAGACCAGGGGAAGGAAGAAGGCTAAGAAAGATGAGAGTGAAGAGAACAGCTCACCATCAAGTAATGAAGGTTCTGATCTCCATACTGATGGTTTCAATGTAGATTCTGATTTAGAGATAGCCAAGGAGACAACATCTGAGATGGAAGTTGCGAAGGAAAGCAATGAGGAACAAGCTCCAGTTGTGAAACGTGGGAAGAAAACTGCTGTCCAAGCCGGCCAAGGTGTTGGAGCAAGGATCAGAGGAAGGAAGAAGGGTATGGCAGCAGGGATTGAAGAGAATGGCTCCCATGTGGATGTGGATTTGGAATGATTGCTATCTTAGGAAGGGTGAACTTTGGGGGTTTTTTGGTGGGAAGGTTATGCTTTTGGGTTCTTTTGAGAATTAATAGCTCAACTTGTATAGTTCTGCTGGAAGGTTCTTTTTGTGAATTTGCTTACACAGGTAGCTGCCTGATAATGTAATGCAAAACCAGTTGGTAATCTTCATGGGAAATTGGGAATGAAGTACTTATATATGAATTCATAGTTAATATTAATCATAATGGTGTCCTCATGTTGGTTTTTGTATATACATTGGTGGACAAATCTTTTAGGCTGGAACTTCTTTGTGGCACCTAGCAATTGAAGCTATTTAAGAAAGATCTAAGAACTCAAAAAAAAAATGTATGAGTAGGTCTTATATGAGATTGTGATTGTTGATCACATTTTGATGAATTATATAATCAGGAAACAGGAGGTTGATTTTTTTCTTCTGGCTGGTTACCTACAACTTATACCGTTAGAGTTGATACAAGCTTATCCTAGGTCCATAGTGAACATCCACCCATCACTTCTTCCTAATTTGTTTATTCAGATATTCCGCTGCCCTGTTATATGATATTTATATTTGTATTTATGTTCATCTATTATATATGTTTTACTTAGTTCTGTACTTAGTCATGGTAGTGGTGGTCTGTACCACAGATTAAGAAGAAAACCATGTAACAACTTTCTATAATCTCCTATAAAAGGAGCTCAATCCTTCTGATGAAATACAACACAACATTCTCTTAAAACACGTTATCAGCACTGCCCTTCTGAGTTTTGATAACAAACACTAGTAGATTTTTAGCCAAGCCTGCATCACACACAAACCTCCAGCCGAGCTGAGCTCCAGTAGTCACCCTCCAAATCAGAGCCGCGCTTGTAGTCCCCGTCCACCCACGCACACCCGGCACACGACCAAGAACCGCCAGCTCCGATCTAGCGCTGCCCCAACGTGCTTCGCCTAGCCCCGAGCTAGCTCTTGCCTCCTCGATCGGACCCGAACCCAGCTCTGACAACCAATCATCACCTCCAACTCCACAGCCAGGCGTGCTCCGCCGCCTCCTCCTCCTCTGGTCTTGCTCTGCCTCCTACGAGTCTCCGATATGAGTCTCAGCCCGGTTTTTTGTCTCCGCGTAGCAGCTCGTCGCGACCCGATTTTTGTAGCAGACCCGACCTGGAATTGAGTAGAACTGATCCGACCTGGAAGCAAACAGGCCCGACCAGGTGACCCGACTCGACCCGACCCGGTTCTACCTAAAAAATAGAAAAAGGTAATTTTATTATTAAAGTTGATGCTTTCTACAATTTTTAATAAAATAATCTACTCTTTTACTCCTTTTTACCAGGGGAATTCAGAGATTTCTTCCCCCTTCTACTATTATGAAAATTATGGAACTATGTTCCTAAATGGACAATGAAGTCCGTGTGAATCAAGAGAATTAACTATCGATTCAGAATTAACTATGTTCCTAAATGGACAATGAAGTCCGTGTGGATTCAAGTCGTCATCGATGGATTCCAACGTTACTATCAGTTCCGCTGCATCAATTTGTATCAAAACACACATGGGTGAATACTCAAGTTTGCAAATTCCAGATTTAGGGATTCAACCAAGTTTGTAAATGTGAAAGCTAGTAGCTAGGATATCATCTCCTTTATTCTATTTCTACTCCTATGATTGATGATATGAGACATTGGTACACGAGGGTTGCTAGTTGCTACTAATTTCTAGTGTACTATACTCTCTTGTTTCATAAGAGTATATATTAGTGTTAGGGTTGCTATTAATTTTCATGTGTATTGCCATATCATTCGTTTTTTATGTCTTTTGATGGTCAGTCATGACTTCATATAAGCTTCATTCTCAAATCTACAGCTTGCAAACTGTTTGATTGTTCGCGATTAGTTCAGTTATTTATACTAATACAAATCCTTATATATATCATGAACAATACAGGGTAGTGTTAACACCATTTTGCTATATGCAAAATGCAACACCTGCACAGTTGGGTTTCAAACATGGTACTGGTTGAATATATTGTATTCCTCCAGTATTGTCATATCAACACCTTTTCAACCAACTCAAAATAAGATAGTTCATCGACTAGAAATGCAACTCCTCTGCACAAATTAGGAATCCCTGGTTTAAGCTCGTTAGTATGAGCTAGCCACACCATGGATAGGCTGCTGAGCTTTTCCATCTATTTCAATCCTTTCTTTTTGTCTGCAACCGCGAGTTGATCCCTGAAATGCATGCCCATTTTGGCAGTTCCTTCGGTAGGGGATATGCAGAGATGTGCCTGCTGAGCTCGTTTCGTAATTACTGCAATTTCTTCCCCACTGCTAACGAGGGTTTAGTACTACTAGTCTACTACCACTCCATTTGAAGAATAACACGCATTACATCATTGTTAACAAGAGTTGATATTCTTGGTTGTTTTATTACAAAAGATTAAACATGTTTAAATCTTGCCATTTTCTGCAAGGATCCTCTCAATCTCTTCTAAAAGGCGTTCCTTTTCATCTGTTAATTCTTCGTTTTGCTGTTGAAGCTCCTCTATCTGCTTTGTCTGCTCGGAATCCTTCCTGAAACAATGTAACACTTGCTTGAGCAACAAATATTCAGATATAAAAGTTGCATTTTCACTTGCAATCAAAGGCCAAAAGATTGATATGTGCTTTATTTAATTTCCTAAATCAACAGAGTAAATATAAAGGTTCCACTATTAAGCTGGTAGAAATTGAAGGACAAGGCATAAACTGTCATACAAAGTTTGAAGGGTTTATAAGTTTTCTCCTCTACTTTAGTTATTTTTTATTGACTCTACTGTAGTTACTTTCACACATTATTATTAGAGTAATTAGATAAAAACCCAAAAAATCCACCATCCTTTAAGATAAACTCATTCACTTTTTGTTTTTAAATTTACACTCAAAGCAATAATTTAGCTTGTCTTATAGATTTTATTTCAGAAATTTAAATTTATTGCATTTTTTCCACTGTCATTTTTGGCCTTCTAATGTTCATTTTGTTTTCTATTTTTAAGTTAGGTTATAAATAGAGGAATTGAGTTTTGGGTATATGGTTTTAGGTTAGGGGTTAGGGTTTATGGAGGAATTGAGTTTTGGTATAGGGTTTTAGGGTTTAGGGTTTAAGGGTTTAGTGGCAAATCTTGCAATTTCATTCTTGAACAGGTTCTATTTTTAAGGTTAAATATAAATAGATTTTTTTTTCTTCAATAAATCAACCTAATTAATAGGTGAGTGTATTTTAAAAGAGTGTAAATATGTGAGTTTAATCTAAAATAGACCTAGTAAATTGAGTGTATTGTCAAATAACCCTTATTATTATTCATATCAAACTGTTGGTTCAGTATAGACATTTTTGTCCATTATACGGTTCTTTCTATTATTTCCTTAGACATCTGATCATCCTACCTATACGCATATTCAATAGTAAGATTCAGACCCCTCCTCAGAGTTGCTGATAAAGTAGTCTGGGGTTTAACTCCAAAACCAATTGGCAATAGAGAGAGTAGCCCAAACCCTTATAAACCCACATGCAAGGTCTCATATTCCCGATGTGAGATATATATCTCAACACGCCCCCGCACGTGTGGCGAATCTTTAAGCCTAACACGTGGACAACAACTTGGGTGGTCGTGGAGTTCGTGTGGCCTTTGGGCTTCACACGTGGACGTGGGTAACCCGCTCTGATACCATGATAAAGTAGTCTGGGGTTCAACTCCAAAACCAATTGGCAATAGAGAGAGTAGCCCAAACCCTTATAAACCCACAGACAATGTCTTATATTCCCGATGTGGGATATATATCTCAACAGTTGCAAATATTAACTGGACCCAGATTGGAACTAGAGCCCTCGTCAGAGTTGCTTGAAACTTGGAAACATCAAAAACTGATAATACTAAGTAAATGAAAGTGAACTTTTGTTACCTATTCATGAAGGACAAGTTAAGTTTGAGGGACCGGACTTCCTTTTCAAGATTTTCACACCTCTTCAAGACAGATTGTATGTCTGATGGAATTACTGGAGTTGAGTTTCTTTCCTTTGCCTCTGCCATTCTACATCAGCAAGAAACTCAAAATAAATAAATCTTGTCATTTGTAAACTACTTGCTTCTGTCCATGTTAATTAACTCCTCTACAATACTATGACAATCCAAATCAAACAAAGACTTTTTTCTTCTTGGATTCAAAACTAAAACTTAATTGTTGTGAATAAAGGAGGATATTTTCTCCTTCTTGTGAATAAAGGAGGATATTTTCTCCTGGGGAAGACAATATCTCCCCAAGTTGTAGATATTAGCACACATACTTGCGTGATCTCTCCACCCTGCGCTTTTTTGTGGCATCCTCCTTATCTCCTGCACAACCCTTTTTACGGTTAGAGACAATACCAGACTGGCAGAGTCCAGATTACAGTAATGCATCTTCAAATAATTTCTTCATGCAGGGATGGTATGAAGCTTAAAAGACTAGTGGTAGGAACAGGTTTCTAAACACACAGACAAGAAATGTTGGTACTTGAATTCGAAAAGTTAAAATGATGGTAAGTCCACATTGCTATAACCAAGAATAACCAAGAAAAATTTGGGTATTTTTGATGAGGTAGCATCTAATAGAAAAGCCAATTTTCATGTGACGGATTTATTCTAAACATGATTGATTACCTGAAACAGCTGATGTCACAGATCCATAACGCTCTAAACGTTTCCCTCTCTGTAAAAGGAGACCAAGAAATTGGAACTTCAGTTAACTTTTGAAATATTGGCTCCACATTTACGTGATTACATGCAATATTCATAATCAAATAGTGGATTTTACCTTTTGATCATCTTTCAAATTGCCAATTATACGTTCTCTGATATCTGCAGTTCCATGAGAAAGGACTTTAATTGCATGAAAGAACTGCATAATGAATTTAAGAAAAGAGACTGAAAGAAATCCTTCCATGCTGCATCTTTTTTCACATTAGATTAATGAGAAGCTGTCTGCATACTGGAAACGATAAGACTACAATCCCATAATCTTTAAAAGTAGCTCAATTAGTTAAAACATTTATGCTCAAGTCAGTGCAATAGTTGACACAATCAAGGTTTTTGGGACCTGCCAATATGCCTACAGAATACAAATATTGTTTTGGTGGGCTTGTTCAGAGTGGGATATGCATCACAAAACTCTATGAAAGACACAGTTAATTTTCTTACGTAGTTATAACCATTTTCACTTTTTCAGATGACATGTAAAGGTTGAAGTATAAAGGTTTCTCCTTTAGTTCAAGCAACAGCTTTCATAAGTATGGAATAGTGCTTCAAAAGGAAAGTGACAGAATAATTATGACTGGAGTGCATGCATGTCAAGTTCATGTTTATAATCTCACCTTTCGATCTATAGCCATTTTCTGAGCTCCTATTTCCTGATCGTTTCAGTGAACTTTCACATATGCTCATAGTTTGACTTGAGTTACTGGGACCATCACATGCATCAATCCCAGATGAAGCTACTGGTGCTGCAGCAGATGATTCACTTTGTGAAGGTTCTTGAGAAGAAGCCTTACTGAACGGGTTTGGGTTTGTGAGATTTATGAAGCCTTCCATCTCAACATCCAGGGATCCTTCAACTTTTTGCATACCTTCATGATCCTTAACTTCTATAGTGGATACTTCCTGAAAATTTCTCACCATATCTTGAAGTTGATTACCTTGCCCTTGATCAAAACCAGTGTTGACTACAGCTTGTTGACTAGGGAAAAGCCTAGTGGAGCTATCATCCACTGCACCTTTTTCAATCTGGTTGCTAAGCTTTTTCCGCTCTAGTGTACCCTTTAGCATGCTCACAACAGATGATACTTTATCCATGTCAACCATTTGAGCGGCATCGAAAGTGGATGAGGATGAATTAGATGGAGAAATTAAGGTTCCCAACTGGTTAGGAACCTCACATATTGAAGGAACATCGAAACCATTGGAAAATGCAAATTCTTCTTTTACTATATTATTATAATTCCCTGAAGCATTTTGCAGGCAATCCAGACCTGTCACTGGTTGGGAATTTTGCAAGGCAACATATCTCTTCCTGCATACCATTTATACAATCAGTGAACCTAATCAGATGATGCCACATCCCTGAGTAGAAGAAATTGTGTAACACTAACTAGTGCTTTTGGATTTCTGTGCGTATGTTCACAGCAATTTGCATACACAATTTATAAAAAGTAATGAGCGTTATCTCCATATCTGAAAAAAACGGGATACTTTGACATCTGAAATAGATGGAATGATGCACTCTAACATCAACTGAGGGATGAAGGGCAGATATACTGTGTCTATACAGGGCTGAATATAAGAGACAATTTAACAGAAGTACAGTGGTTAAACTGATGTACCATACCGCAATTCAGAGGAACGGCTTCTTGTCATGGGTTGGGAACTGTGAAACCAGGCCTGAAGTTATAGCAAGATATTAGATACAGCATGAAGCTTTTCACACTGAATCATGAGAAGATCAAAGTTAACATACCTTAGCCAAGTATAAGTCACTAGCTTGCATTCCTCTTTCTACACCAAGCCTGATAAAGATATGACCAAACTGAATCAACATAACAAATTCTGACAAAGTATTAATGCCATCATGTGGAAAAAATGTAGAATTAACAACATTCTGGAGGGGCATAAATTTACACACAAGGAAAATACTATATTTGTATGGAAATCTATTGTAAGGAGAAGTAGCCACCTGTTTGAATGTTGATTGAGGTCAGCTGAGTTCTCATCAGGCATGGGGTTATATTGCGGAAATAGAACTTCATTGCTTCTTTTCTTTTGAAGGAGACCAACATGTTGGTGACCAGACAAACTAGCAATTTCAGTAGATATCCTGTGATGTATAAAGTAGTATGAACTTTCAATAAGCAAACCACAAGAATATCAAAATGAGGAAGTTTCTGAGAGGAAAAAACACATGACAAGATTTTGAAATGAGAAAGCAGTGAAAAGTTGGAGAGAGAGAGAGTGAGTGATAGAGACTAAAGTTCAAAGCTGTAGCAAATAGTTATATAAAAATAAATTTAGGCAGAATAAATGCTACCAGTAATGAAGATCTGGTTACCTCCTTGATCGAGTTCGATGTGCAATGCCTGAGGAATTAAAGTTATTGTTCTGCAAAACAGATACAGGTCAATCAACAACAAGAAGAAAATTATGAAACGGGTTTAATGGGGGTGACCAATAAGAGCAAAATATGCATGAATGAGTTATTCCTTCTGGAAAAAACTTGGAAGATTGATTATCAGAATACTGAGAAATGGAAAACTTTTGCTGCTTCGCGATGCATGCTTAAAGCCTTAAATTGAGATCAAAAGACTTCTGAAGCAAGAAACTAATCAGTGGCTGGAATTTTTCAAATGTTCACTCAGGTTGTAATTTCAGGCTGCAAAACAGATGATGTATTTCATCCAGTCACATACAAGAGATATCTTAAAATTTGGAACAAATTTTACAAAAGTAGACAAGGTCTCATGAATGGTGCTTAAATGTGGATGACCTGTTCACCTAAAGCTAGTTGCTATCAGATCATCAATGAATATATATATGATCAAATGTCAGCTAGGATTAAAATAGAAAAATACAAACAAATCAGTTGCTTGCCTCTCCGGTTGTGAGCCAGCTTTTGAAGAGCTCCTCACTATCAGCACGAAAATTTTGTGACAAATTCTTGAAGCCAAGCATCTCCATGGTTGGTAGAGGGGTTCCATTTGAGCTTTCCATATAAGATCTCAGGATCAACTCCTCACTAGTATTCCTATAGAAGTCAGACAGACCCCTTCCTTCCATCTTTCCTTCACTTCTTTTAAGCCCCTTCAAGAATTCAAACTCCAATAGATGCTTTCTGGTTTCACAAAAGAATCATTCACTTAGCTTCATCTAAATCATTGACTGTACCAACTTTTGCCAGAAACAAACAAAACTCAAGAACCTGATCACAAGGGTCAACTGTATATACCTGCAAGAAATCCTCAATCACACCATATATAACAGCTAGAATCAAACTGTTCCAGGCAGGTGATGATCCATCTATTGCAGCCCGGAAGAATCACTTTGGATGATTGTTATTACTTCTGCAGGAGTTATGGCGGCAACCACTGGAATATTACAGAACCATCTAAAGCCGGTCATAGCTTATTCAACTTGCAATTTCAACACAAGTTGAGCAGTCGGCAAGCAACTCTGTCTGGAAAACAATTAACATCAGCTATGTGATCAAACTAGTAATAAGACCAAGTGGGAAGTAATCAAACCTCAAAGCCAACCAGTATGTGACAAAGATATGTCAGAGGGATACAAGTAAATTTTATTTGTGACATTTCAGGGCTCTGGTCAACAAAACTGAAACTAATATAAAACGTCTGGAATCAATCACTGAGGGTTGCCTAAAAGATTCCCTATAGCCACGGATTGTCTTTTCTTTCCCAACTTAAGGCGCTAATAACTGGAAGAGAAAGAAAAGGACTAACGCAAACCAAGATTTAACCTTTCCAGTAACATAAAGTGGCCATGACCAATAACAGGTTTGTTAATATTTCTTTTCTCGGTTTTGGTTTCTTGATGACAAGGAAAGGGACTTGTGGGTTTGATTTGTATTTTTAAAACTGTAGCCATTGGGAGGCCGTTGTCATAGTCCAATTTAGACTTGCATTTAACATGAGCAACCTGGCTATAGTAACAAAATCAAAGATTAACATCAAAGATGGAGCTGTATGTGACATGATACAAGGTTTTCCGGCAAGAGATGGAAGGAGAGGAATGCTGTAAACGTTTCGGATATTGGGTTGTGTGCGGCGGAAGCGGAAGCGGAAGCGGAAGCTGAAGCTCCGACATGCAACTCCACCATTAATCTCAGCCATTGCCATTGCCATTGCCATTGCCATTGCCATCGACCAAACACCCACACCCACTCCTCTATTTTTTTTCTTTCTTATTGTTTGTTCATCTTTCTTCCTACTTGCATGGCAATTTATACTTTTCTTTTCAATAATCACCCCATTAAAAAAAACTTTTCTTTTGTTTTTTTGCTCAGAACCCCTAAATGCTATTTATTTATTGAAAAAAAAATTTTATATACACACCACTCATTTAAATTCTCATTTTAACATAAGGGAAATGTCAATTTAGTAAAATTTTTAGACCTCACTTTCTATTCTAACAGTTTTTTTTTTTAAAAAAACATTAACTATTTCAATTTTTTTAAATTTGTACTCATTCCAACAAAACTCATAGCAACTCTAAACAACCTATAATATTTCAATACTCATTCTACCCTCACACATTAAAACATACTTTGAGAAAGAAAATGAAAGAGAGTGGAGACATGGCTGACACCTCACCGGCTCTGGTCACCGTTGGTCGGACTCCGTTTCCCGGAATCTCGTTGGAATATGTAATTAAGTTTATTAAACTCCCACTGAACCCCTAAACCATATTTATATTGTCACAGCCAACTTTATTTATCAAGACCCACCCGGGTTAACCTCTTTAACCCGAAGTAAATCCTGCGGGATCCACCTTAAGGGAAATTTTTACTGAAAACCCCTTTGAAATGGACAACTCTTACTGCAAACCAACTAAGCACTCCCACGAATGATATAACTCAACCCCTAGGCCAACACCTAGAGCCATCATGATCCCCAAGTCACATCTACGTTTCACCAATCAATTCAACTAAATTAAGCTAGGGTAATCAGAGCAATCTATATGGAAACAATACCTAAATAAACATGCTAGCGCCGACGGATTAATTGAATATGCCTCGTCTTCTATACACACGACTTCCTCTCGGCAACCCTGTAACACTAGGCATTTGAAAACGAAGGACGTAGGGGAAAACATTTAAAAACATGACGTTATAGTGAGTAGACAAAATAACTAATTTACTTACGAAAACGTAACTTAATGCTTTCCCAGCATATATTTCGTTCATTTAAAACCCCTTATGCATGCAACATTGAGAAAAATCCTAAATTATCATTTAGAAATCCAAATATATCTTGTCAATCTCATTAGCTTAAAAATCAATATTAAAAATAGGGGAAGAGGTTTCACCATGACAGAGAACCTTTCAAGCTAGGGTCAGAGCCTCTTAATGCTACTAAGTATGCCCCACGCCACTTCGTAAAATGAGAGGCCCACCCACTCTACCATAATTAGGTGGGGGTCATCAATCTAATCCACCTCGCGCCACTTCCTTAAGTGGGCGTCCATCCCGCTTCACCCTAATGACGTGGTTTCATCAATCTAATCCACCCCGCGCCACTTTAATTAAGTGAGATCATTTATAATATATATATTAATGACCTTTCATAGTGAAGAAAACAAAGTAAAATCTGAAAAGTCATATAAAACTCTTTCCCGTTAATAAAACATGCATCAAGAATGGTTTCCCCACCGTCTTCATAATAATGGTCATAAATCCAAGAATTTTCCAATAAAATAATAATAATAATAAGTCAAATTTCTGTCGACAAAAACAAAGGGCTTATGGAAGGCGAGCAATCTGCCTACCCGACCCCCGACTCAATATAATGAATAAGTTCATGTTGCTTATATTCATGTTAGTGCATTCATGTCATTAAAATCAAAAGTCCACTCATAACTTTAGGCCTCAGCCTGACGAACCCTGAATCGCCACTCTAGTGTGATCTACTTTAACCCTGACACAAAAAACATGCTTTAACTTTAGAGTATCAAAATACTTCTTTAAATAACAACCGACCCTTTTTCACTTATCTCACCTCTCAACTTTTACAACATCCTAACCGACCTTCAACTTTAGCTTAGGGGCCTCCAAAATATTCCATAAGGTTTAACGAACAATAATCAACGACTGTATTAATATTTTCTTATCCGCTGCAATAACTAAACATTGAAAATTCCACAACCTAACCAAAACTCATCCGAACATTATAATCTTCAAACCATTAAATTCATGTTATTTAATACAATTTTCAGTAGAAAAATTTCAGTAGAAAAATCGGCCCAAAAAGTGAAGGAGATGATTTGAAACCTAACCGCCCGACTGGAGAGTAGCTTGAGAGCCTTGCCGGAAACTCGTCATGGTGACGGGCAAGGGACAGGGCTGAAGTGATTGGGTTGCAGCAGTCCCCCAATCTTACCCGTCCATCTTCTTTGATCAAGCTTGGATCTCAGACACCTGTACATGGCTGCTGCAACCCAGTCACTTCAACCCTGTCCAACTCCAGTACTCCGGCATCCAAAGATCTTTGATCTTTCCTCTCCCAGATATCTGTTTTAGGAAATTCTGGCCACAAAACTCCGAACAGTCCCATCCCATAACTCAAATTCCCACCGCCCTCCGACCAAGCAATGTAGCAAGTTTATGGTGGACGATATGTAACCTTCGGTATTGCTTTTATTTTGCTAACAAATACCGAAGAGATCATAGGAACACTTCAAGTGATTGAGCAAGAGTGAATCCTAGCTAGAAGTATAAACGTCATAGGGTTTTCCAGTTAATGTATACTCCCATGAACTGAGAAAGAGGAGGTTGTCTGTGATTGGATACCCTAAACAAATCATAGAAATCGTTACAGGATAATGATAGCCTAAGCAACATGTTACATAAGAGCTTTAATCTCTGAGAAGCATGAATTGTCTAAAACAGCTGCTTCATGCTCCGGTGTGTAAAACTCATTATTACAGCAGACATGCATGAATGTCCAAAATACAAACAAAAGAAAAGCATAGTGGTCACGTAAGAGCTTACAGGAAGCAGGAGCCCCACAAAGCACACAAGAAGATTCACACATTCAGCTCACAGTTTCAAGGCATCTGCATAACCATGTAAATCAAATAATTAATTGTCCTTTTTAGTTGTGCAGAATGTAAGAATCTAGAAGATGGTCCAGCTGAAGGACATCATACCACTCGGTGACTCTGCGCTCCTTGAAGAAATTAGTGGGAGCCATCAGGTTAGACATTGACAGCTGAGTTGTGTTTGACAAGTTATTGGTTGGCCTAGGATCATTGAGATGGAACCCCAGATCTCTTGATTTAGGCCACTCATCAAAGAAAGGCTGAAGAGACTGCTGTTCCTGTTTTACGGATCTCAGTATGCCAAACTCTCCACCAACATATTGCCGTTGCTGTTGTTTGGTCATAGCAGCATCTACAGTCAACGCTTCACTATCTTGTAATGTCTGCATCTTGGAGTTGTTATTTAGCAAAAAGCAACCATCTCTAGGTTCAGATGAGGAGTTCGAGGGAACTCGAGATGTCATAAGACACCATGGACTGTCTACAGTACTATCCACCCCAACAGATCTTGCACTCCCTGAAGCTTCTGACATAAAATTATGTTCCTCTGCTCCATCGAGGACCCTGCATTCCATCATATTAAGATAAACATTAGTTTTTCAGAAACCAACTCTCATACATTCATTACATGTCACGAAAAATAATCATATAATGTCTAAGAAATCACTTTTCTTTCTAATATATAATGAAAATGAAATATATATTGAAATCAATTACTCCAATCATTATTACACTTCCTCTTGCCATCAACGTCCCACCTAATTTTCTGGACCGGATCGGATCGGACCAGCCCAGGAAAACAAAAACAAAACAAAAATACAAAAAAAAAACACTCAAGAAACCTTCCTGAACTACTTTCTTCGACTTTAATACAATATCTTCTGTTTTCTTCTCAATGTGAGTCTCATATCCTTCCCCTATGTGACCCCAGCAAAGTAGTTACATGTATAAAAGGAATACAAGAGCAAAGGCAAAAGAATTACTCATGAAAAGAAGAGAACTGCCTCAAATTCACATTCAATTCTTTCAGAAGACAATATTATGTGAGCATGGAAAGCAGCCGTCATAACCCCACTTCACTTATTTGACCCCTCTTCTGTTTCTTCAAAGAGACAAAGAAGAATGCCCTTCCAGCCTTCCTTTTCCTAGCTTGCTGAGTTGACATAGTGGAGTTTCTATTGCAATGATTGATATTCTCTGCTTTTTCATTGGGTACAGGACTTACAGAGACTCGCCATAATACTAACCAATACTAACATATCATTGTTTTAATGTTTAACTACCTAATTAACGACACAAGAGTCAGAAAAGCTTAAAAAATCAAAATCAGAAAGTGTGACCAAAGGTGTGTCAAAGCCTAAAGGCAGACCATTACCAAATTAAAAAGATAACCAAGCTGAGTTTTTGATCAATTATATATCAGCATCTGCATTACATAATGGCTACAGTCCGTGCCAAAAACTTGCTCTCATCAAAAGGTCTGGGATCTACGTGCCGGTTGAACTAAGGGTGTGCCGATGTAGGCTAACTGGAGGCTGGGACCAAGATTGGCCTATGCATCAACCCATTTTTTATTTAAATCCATCAATCTTTTGTAATTTCGTCTAATTTCTCGTCTATCATATCTCTCAGTAACAAACACTATCCTGTTTACTCTCATAACAATGAAACTTCTCAAACTCGGATCAGGGGCAACTATTTGTTGTCTGGATTCAACATCAAGATTAGATAAGAAAAGAAAACATTATTGCAAATAGGTAGTAGAAGGACCCAAAACTTGTCCAGATTAAACCAAATTTTTTACCTAAGCTTGCCATCACTAACAGTTGATTTTACTGTACAACACTCCTTAATCGTCTGTTCTAACTTCGCATTACAGCAATCCCATCCCCTAAATAGTCTCATCAACTTTTCTACGGTGTGGCTAATTGATGTTCCAAACATAGACATGAAGTAAAGAATACTACCATGAGACTGACTGAACCATGACATGCTACCAGACTCCTTTTCAACCATCATCACCTCCTGACTTTTTCCATATGGAGTATGGTCAAAGAGCATGGGTTAGATGGTCAGACCTCAAGGGAGCCTTGGATAATTCAAAAGCCACACACCAATACTGCCACCACAACTCGAGAAAGGGACTCCAGAGACCTTTCCTTCATCATCTCCCACCGTAACACTATTATCCTAAACCTTATTAAGATATAAGAACCATGAAGTAGACCTTCCTAACATTTTTAAACTGATTTAGAACAAACAGCTGCATTATTTATGGAGAAGTGGGACCACCAGAAATGAATCTACAGAATAGTCCTTACAAATAAGAGTAGTCGAGTCGGTTTCTGGCAGTTCATGATCATTCTAAAGTTTACCCTCACTCTCCTCTTTCTCTCTTCCTGACCCCTTGAATCTGTTATCTAGAAGGCTGAGACATTAATGTCTTCCTTTTCATACTTCTGTTACACCATAAACCCACCCCTAGATTTCCACTTGTGATTGTTGGAAACTTGGTTGAGCTCCATCAACTCCTAAAACCTTTACTAGCCACCTTCTATCCACATTTTCAGCCTACCGTAAATTTGCCCGAGAAATTAAAACAGACACACAAATGCATTGGGTAGAAATATCAAAGAACAACTGCATCAACAATATGTTGGCAATCATATCAAAAGAACACTAAAAAAAGGACTCTCCAACATTGGCATATCGAAAATAAGGCATTATATGGTGACCATAAGCTACCCGTTTAAATCAAACTAGTTCTTTGCTGGAGTGTGCGCCCTAAATAATTAGGACATACAAATTTTTTGACTTCCTGATATGCTGGGTGCTTATCCTGAGCTAGACTCTCCTCCAGTTCCCTGCCTATATCTACAAGGGTACTGTCAGCTGGACACTGCTAACTACACTATAACACATCAGGTTACATAAGCCTTAAAATTGTGTGGCATTTGTTAACAAGCTTCTGACATGCACAGGACAATTGCAGCGAAGGGTGATGCCTCATAAATATCTTATTCATTTGTCAAACTACAGCTGTAAATTACTGGATATAACAATAAGATGGGGCATCATCTGGTATTGGCATAACCTAGGACAGATTCATAGTACTACATACGTCTTCAAGATCTTAGGCTTTGTTCACTGATACTTCACGAACCAGCCAAAAAGGGAGATGAGTACTCTCAAGATGTTCCAACTTTATCACACCAAGCACATAATATGCACATACTACAAATTCTAAAGAAATAAAAATATTAGGAATGCAACATAAAAAACAAGTCACTGCGATCTTACTAATAAACCAATAAGGTAATAGATATACCTGTTTCCACGCTTCACTATCCCATAGGGTATAGGCTCCATCTTCAACTGAGACGCATCACTTCCAAAGCATAGACTTCCACTATTTTCTACCGAGTGCAAGGACATGTTTTGGAAGCTCCCACTGTGCCTACGGCTCCCAGTCCTTATCTCTGATGACGCCACAGTTGACAAAGTTTGAGAGGCAGTTTGCGATTCCACAAGCTTTCTTGAACGGTAGCGAACACGATTCATGTGGCGCTCACAATACTTGGAGTCCGGATGTGCATCCTTAGAGCACCTCCACTTCTTTCCATCTGTCCTCCGGCACCTCCCTGGCTCCGGGTCTATTTTCTTCCCACAGAAGGAAGCATAAGTCACTGCAACATATCAATAAAAGTCAATTATATCACCAAAAGCCACCAAGTCAATACAAGATAACATCGTAAACAGACAACTAAACCAGGTCATTCTCATTCAAGTGTCTAATAACACTAATCCCATGACCTAGAGCACACGAAAAACTTGGTTCAATTTAAATTTGTTTGCACATTTCAAAAGTCCATAACCTGAAATGAAGCAAAATCGTAGCTAAAATTTCTGAAAGACAACCTACTAGAAGACTGTAATTCTTCGTTTGCTTTGTTTGATTCAGCAGCAGAAAATCAAGGAATCATAGAACGATTGGGTTCAATTGAATTGATAGAGAAGAGAATCTCACAAGAGGGATGACGAAGGAAATCGGGGTACATGAGATTGAAGCTGGTGGCCAA